>CAMXCT020005201.1:285000-325000 GCA_947184155.2 Cladocopium goreaui
GCTTTGATGACAAAGACCCAGGGATTGATTCACAGCAATCACAGTTGCCAATCAGATCAATCAGTGGGTCGCGTAAATTTTCCCAAGTGCCTCAAAGAGGCTCAAAATTTGGGAACCTGTTGAACACCGGCAATTTCACCAGGGAATCATGTTTGAGCCATGCCACATCATGACACTGGAAATCCCTGAAAAAGCTGTTGGCCCTCCATGGCCCTCCAACTCTTTAGATCTGATTTTCCCCACTGTTTTCGATCACTTCCCAGGCACTGGAATGAGCAGAAGCAAGACGATCCAGGAATACGGCAGCCCGAAGATGATGTGCATGGCCTTCAAGGAAACGACCCTGAAAAAAAATCCGGAAATATTCGACTATCCCGTAGGCTAAAGTTTTTTTTGGTGGAAAACCACTGGGGAAACCCCCCTTGGGACAATTTATATATATATATGTATATATGTATCTGTGTGTGTGTGATTGTCCACCTCTTTTTGTATGTTGACAGGACAAAAAATCAGCCGAACTTCTTGGACGCCATTTTGCACAGCTCTACCTTGTGCACCAGGAAAACGAGCAGTGCCCAGTCGTTCAGGAAACCAAGGCGATCTACTGTGAAGATTTCTCGCGAGAAGAAACCTGACGTGAGTGGACACAGCCGGATTTCTGTTTTTACCAGGTTTTTACCATGATTTTTCTACCAACTGGGCCCCTAATCTGATGGCTAAGTTGGGTACCCAAGATCTGATGCACCAAGTTTTTTGTTCCCCAGGTCAGTTATTTTTGGGGAGTATGTATATATATATATATATTCCATGTTCAGACACACCCAAATATCATATCACGTTGACTCATCAAACTCAAATGAAACATATCTTTTGATTATAATTTGTGATAGGAATGATCCCAAGTTGACACATCTCCTTTTGTATCACTTATGTGTTCCATTCCATGATTGTTCCATGAAATGCCTATCATATCCCTAAAAAGATGCCCGGCAATGCAACATGGCTTGATGTTCCCCTGCCAAAAACCTCCAGCCAGGCTGGTGTTTGGGGATTTGCCAGCTTATCCACGAAAATCATTCGCCATCATCATGCAGAAAGATATATAGTGATAGTGATAGGTATATAACAATATTAACAATATTAATAATATTAATAAAATAGTAATAGTAATAATCCGCCGACCCCGGCTGCGCAAGGGGGAGCGCGTCAGGGAATAAGACAGCAGCACCCAGCCAGTAGCCAGCAGTCAATATCCGCCGACCCCGGCAGACGCAAGGGGGAGCGTGCCAGGGAATAATACTTTTGACTCTTGTTTCGGACTACTACTACTACTACTACTACTACTACTACTACTACTACTACTACTACTACTACTACTACTACTACTGCCATGGTGTTTTCCCATCCGGCAGGTGCCTTTTGAACAGAAGGAGTCACAGGAGCAGGAGCAGCAGCAGCAGCAGGAGGAAATAGAAGGTGTTTGACAAGACGGTTATCATCACAAAGGCAGTTCTTTTTTTTTCTAGGATTTCAGAAGGGACGTTAGGCACTTTTTGGGCTCGATTTTGGAGCGTTTTGGGCACGAAATTAGGTGGCGTTTCAGCGTTTCAAGTGGTGGCCATGAGCAGCAGCAGCAACAGGAGCAACAGGAGGGTTCTATGTCTCATTGCACAAACAGTGGTATAAACATTGGTCGAAAACTATAAACATTGGTATATTATTGTGATTGATTTTGCGTCATGTTCGGCACGAAATTAGGTGTCTGGCTGCTGGTTTCTTACTTTATTAGAGGCAGTAGCAGCAATCAAAATTAGAGATCAAATTGGACAAAATTAGATTTCTATTGGACAAAGTTGGATTTCTAGTAGGATTTCAGAAGGGACGTTTCGGCCCCCGAAAACCTATTCTTGTGATTGATTTTGCGTCATGTTCGGCAGGAAATTAGGTGGTGTTTTGCTGTTTCGGCTGTGTTTTAAAAAAGGTGTCTGGCTGCTGGTTTCTTGCTTTATTATAGGCAGCAGCAGCAGTCAAAATTAGAGATCAAAATTGGATAAAATTGGATTTCTAGTAGGAGTTCAGAAGGGACGTTTCGGCCCCCGAAAACCTAATATTGTGATTGATTTTCCGTCATGTTCGGCACGAAATTGGGTGGTGTTTTGCTGTTTCGGCTGTGTTTTAAAAAAGGTGTCTGGCTGCTGGTTTCTTGCTTTATTAGAGGTAGCAGCAGCAATCAAAATTAGCGATCAATCAAATTTGACTAAAATTAGATTTCTATTGGACAAAATTGGATTTCTAGTAGGATTTCAGAAGGGACGTTTCGGCCCCCGAAAACCTATTATTGTGATTGATTTTGCGTTATGTTCGGCACGAAATTAGGTGGTGTTTTGCTGTTTCGGTTGTGTTTTACAAAAGGTGTCTGGCTGCTGGTTTCTTGCTTTATTATAGGTAGCAGCAGCAGTCAAAATTAGAGATCAAAATTGGACAAAATTGGATTTCTAGTAGGATTTCAGAAGGGACGTTTCGGCCCCCGAAAACTTAATATTGTGATTGATTTTCCGTCATGTTCGGCACGAAATTGGGTGGTGTTTTGCTGTTTCGGCTGTGTTTTAAAAAAGGTGTCTGGCTGCTGGTTTCTCGCTTTATTAGAGGTAGCAGCAGCAATCAAAATTAGAGATCAAATTTGATTAAAATTAGATTTCTATTGGACAAAATTGGATTTCTAGTAGGAGTTCAGAAGGGACGTTTCGGCCCCCGAAAACCTAATATTGTGATTGATTTTCCGTCATGTTCGGCACGAAATTGGGTGGTGTTTTGCTGTTCCGGCTGTGTTTTAAAAAAGGTGTCTGGCTGCTGGTTTCTTGCTTTATTAGAGGCAGCAGCAGCAATCAAAATTAGAGATCAATCAAATTTGACTAAAATTAGATTTCTATTGGACAAAATTGGATTTCTAGTAGGATTTCAGAAGGGACGTTTCGGCCCCCGAAAACCTATTATTGTGATTGACTTTGCGTTATGTTCGGCACGAAATTAGGTGGTGTTTTGCTGTTTCGGCTGTGTTTTACAAAAGGTGTCTGGCTGCTGGTTTCTTGCTTTATTATAGGTAGCAGCAGCAGTCAAAATTAGAGATCAAAATTGGACAAAATTGGATTCTAGTAGGATTTCAGAAGGGACGTTTCGGCCCCCGAAAACTTAATATTGTGATTGATTTTCCGTCATGTTCGGCACAAAATTGGGTGGTGTTTTGCTGTTTCGGCTGTGTTTTAAAAAAGGTGTCTGGCTGCTGGTTTCTCGCTTTATTAGAGGCAACAGCAGCAACAAACAGTGGTATAAACATTGGTCGAAAACTATAAACATTGGTATATTATTGTGATTGATTTTGCGTCATGTTCGGCACGAAATTGTGTCTGGCTGCTGGTTTCTTACTTTATTAGAGGCAGTAGCAGCAATCAAAATTAGAGATCAAATTGGACAAAATTAGATTTCTATTGGACAAAGTTGGATTTCTAGTAGGATTTCAGAAGGGACGTCTCGGCCCCCGAAAACCTATTCTTGTGATTGATTTTGCGTCATGTTCGGCAGGAAATTAGGTGGTGTTTTGCTGTTTCGGCTGTGTTTTACAAAAGGTGTCTGGCTGCTGGTTTCTTGCTTTATTATAGGCAGCAGCAGCAGTCAAAATTAGAGATCAAAATTGGACAAAATTGGATTTCTAGTAGGAGTTCAGAAGGGACGTTTCGGCCCCCGAAAACCTAATATTGTGATTGATTTTCCGTCACGTTCGGCACGAAATTGGGTGGTGTTTTGCTGTTTCGGCTGTGTTTTAAAAAAGGTGTCTGGCTGCTGGTTTCTTGCTTTATTAGAGGTAGCAGCAGCAATCAAAATTAGCGATCAATCAAATTTGACTAAAATTAGATTTCTGGATTTCTAGTAGGATTTCAGAAGGGAATTTGCCAAAGTTTCTCGTCACACAGCTTGCCTGTTTCACCAGCAATCCCCGATTCTTTACCGGGGTCGGCGGCAGGGGCGGCAGCCCTTAAATAATAGTAATAATAGTTTTTATTAATAATAATCATCATCATCATCATTCGCCATCAATCACCACTAACATCTCCCATGCTTGGTGAACCACGCGCGCATCCCCACAACAACAACTCGAATCCCCAGTGCCAGTGCTAAGGGGCGATCGCTGGCAGCCAGCCAACCCAGGATGCAAAGGGTCTCCATGAGCTCTGCCTTGCACCTGGCATCAACCCTGGAAGTCATGGAGAGTAGATTTCGCTGGCGATTTATCCGGCCGAATCACCAGTTGATAGATGGTAAACATCCCATGATTTTGGATGGCTTTCAATCATCCCAAATTGGTGCTGCAGGATTCAGGGTTTCGCACCCACAGTGAAAAATCTGAGATATATCTTGAGCCAATAGCCTCTGGTGATTTTTCATGGCGATCTATTGTGGTTAACGCTGATGCTGGTGTTCACCGGGATTCATGCTTCGTCATGGTGGTGAATGGTTGTTAAAGGATATTTTGGGGCTACCTGGCAGTCTCTGAAGTCGACTTCACCATGACAACCTTTAGGGAAAATTATGCTGAAGGATGTGGATTTGGGGATATACCCTCGACGTCATGAGTAACGTTTGGCGAACTGGAAAACGTTGAAATCCACCATGTTTTTTTAGGTAAATCATCATAAATCATCTATGAATGGGCCATTGACCATAGCTATGTTAAATAACCAGATCGTAATTGGGATATGGGATATCATGGGGATATGATGGGACATATAATGATAAATTGGATATGTCTACATATATTCATATATATATATATACTCATGTAGTGACATATAGTAATAAACCAATCATTTCAGGGCGATAGTCACAATAGGATGTATATATATATACACCTGGGGGCCATACTTCGGAAGCCTCAAAGCAGCACAGAAAGCGGTCTCATTTTTTGGCCCGCGCAAATTGACTGACCAGCAATGCCATCACGCCTTCAGCAGCATCCTGCGGCGAGCAAAGATGGAGCATATATTGGATTGCCCGGACAATGCGCTTAGTCAACATGGGGTTACAACTCCTGCTGGGCCAATCACAAAAACCGAAAAGGGATGCATCTTCAAGGTAATGGGTGCTTCTCTGCACAACACATGAAGCTCTCTTTTTTGGGCCCGCAAAAGTCGCACGAAAATTCAAAGGCATCGTCCATCATTGCCTCAATCTCCTCATCACAAGGCCATGGCATGAGAGGTTCCTGCAATGCAGCTGCGCCAGTTGCGACAGAAGCAGGAAGAATTCCATCAGGAGTGTTCTTGCTCGCAGCAGCTGTGCCAGATTTGGCTGAAGCAGGAAGATTTTCACCAGAAAAGCTCGAAGAACAATCCTGGCGCCACTCACACCCACTGAAAACATAACATTGGAAACGCCCATCCAAAGGAGGCAGAAGGTCCCAAAGCACTAGTGCAGACATCTCTTATGAATTCAACCATGTTTGATAACATCGCATTCAAAACAAAATAGGAACATGATTATGCTGTTGGCCTCCTTTGGATGGCCGTTTGTAACGTTCCGTTTTGCATGGACCAGCCGGTCCTCGGACTTGAACACCTTCTTCGAACACTCCACCCAGACTGTGCGTCTGTCGATGGCACCCTTGTGGTTGGGCGTGAAATATTCCACTGGCCAGAACTACTTCAAAGCTTGCAGAAACGTACTTCCCAGTACTACTTTGTACTACAAAGCTTGCAGGAACGTACTTCCCAGTACTACTCTGTACTACAAAGCTTGCGGAAACGTACTCCCCAGTACTACTTTGTACTACAAAGCTTGCAGGAACGTACTTTCCAGTACGACTTTGTACTACAAAGCTTGCAGAAATGCACTTCTTTGTACTACAACTCTTGCAGAAAATGGGAACACAGGTTCACCAAATACTGCGCCTGCCACGAAAAATGACAATCTGAAGCATCCTGGAATCAGCATGAGATGGCCAGTTCCAATGCGATTTACGATTTGCTAGGAAAGCATGCGCGGCCAAAATCGAAGCACTCCCCGCACGAAAACCAAAATCATAACGTTGGAATCCAACGTTACGATCCGTTTTTGGCGACAGTTTCACAAAAAAGTGGAAATCATAACGTTGGAACGCGGTTTGAAATAGAATATAATATTCTTTTTTGGCCGCATCCAACGTTACGATTTCGACTTTTGTCCCACACCTGCCACGAAAAACAAGCATAACGTTGGAATCCAACGTTACGATTTCGGCGTTTGTCCCACGCCTGCCACGAAAACTCGGACCAGAGGCTCACCAAATACTGCGCCTGCCACGAAAAGAGCAATTAGGGGCTTACCAAGTACTGCGCCTGCCACGAAAACTGGGACCAGAGGTTCACCAACTATTGCGCCTGCCACGAAAAATGGAATTAGGGGTTTACCAAATACTGCGCCCACCACGAGAAGTGGGACCAGAGGTTCACCAAATACTGCGCCTGCCACGAGAAATGCATTTAAGGGCTTACCAAATACTGCGCCCACCACGAAAACTGGGACCAATTCGTGGCAAGCTGGAATCCAAGATTGATTGCAAAATTTCGAACATATGAATGAAACCGGGTGCCTTTGTCACACCTACGGCTGATTTTTGCACACATGCACACACCTGACCTCATTCCATATCTGCTTTGTGGCGGCCTTCAGCTGCTGCTTTAAAACCTGCCTTTCAGCACGCAAGCCGGGCAGCTGATCTGGCACAGCTGCGCGCACTGGCACAGCCGCGCCATCAGGTCTTCCGTCTGCACCATTGCCAGCTGCGCTTTCATCATTTGCTGTGTCAGACATGTTGACTGAACTGCGAAGCAGCAATATCTGTGAGTCTGAAAAAGGCTGCGTCGAAGCATGTGTCCACAAGTCTGATGCTGTCTTGGGACTGCAACATAAATGGGGCTGGTTTGAGAGCCCCAAAAACGGTCACACTTGAAGCTTCAATATGATGGACCCTTGCAGTGCGGCAATTAACGCACACACACACACAACAGTGCCCCAGCTTGCTCACGCAAACTCGCATCTCAGCTTTTCATGCCCTGCTTCACTAAGTACAATCTGCTGAACAGCAGCTTTTTAAAGCAGGCTCGCATAAGCGTAGCCCATCTTTCGCCGCTTCGGCCAGATCATTTGCACTTCCTCCTTGGTCGGTTTCACCGCCGCAGGAAAAGAAACAGGGTGTGCCATAAAAGAAGCCAGGGCTGAGTGTAAATGTGAAACATCCCGGGAGGTCCCGACAGACTTGAAGGCCCCCGACCAGTTGTGGCATGCAAAGCACTCTTTGTGTGCTTGCGAAATTTGCCAAAGCCAAGCCAATGGTTCTGGCTGCCCCTCTGCAGCTGTCTGCCTCTGTTCTCGGTACTTCTGACGCAAGTACGACTTGAAGCGCCAAAAGGCGAAGACGTCCAAAGGCTGGAGTAAACTTGTTGTAGATGCTGGTATATATAGTAATTGAAATCCATGTCGCTTTGCCGCTACTAAAATAGTTTTCGGCAGGTGTGGGCACGCGCAGTCCCACATTATGACTGGTGAGATGCCTGCGAGAAAAGGCATGAGCGCCTTTTTCACGGCTTGTAAAATCACCAGCATGCAATCAGCTGTGACCCAAGATGACTTGCCACGAATGATTTGCAGCTGCGTACGAGGCAAAGCGTTGTACGCTCTCAGCAAAGAGCTCGGTAGCCAAGTCTGGGAGCTAATCAAGAAATGAGGAAGAAATGGTTGTATACTTGGATCACTGCAAATCAGAGCGCAGTATGTGTAAGCGCCGCGCCGGCGATCCTTTCTGATCTTCATGTGTGGCACTTCTGGATGTTTCTTCCAATGCTTCGCGTTTACTATGCACCCCGCCCCCGGTAGTGGGGAATATGCTATTGAAGTCTCGTCAAAGTTGATCCAAAGAATCTTGCCAGTGACCTTCTCGGTGATGTAGGAAATGCTCTTCCAGAAGACATTGATCTGCCATGGTCGGAAAAATCTTGCAATGAAGTCTCACCAAAAAAAGACAAAATTGTTTCCAAATGCGGCCCCAAAATTGAGACCGTTTTTGGGCCCCAAAATTGCTTCCCCCACTTAAACAAGACCACAATTCGGGACTCCCAGGCGGTCCCAAAAATAGGACCTGACATCCAAAGTTTGCAGGCCTTCTGCTGCAAGTCTTCCGGATTGATTTGGCCAATCGGCCGCAAGCGCCCCCTTCGCACGGCCCAACGCGCACGCCATCGAGCAACCCATTTGTTCACAGTTCGTTTATGAGGCCGCCCACTTGGAATCTTACAGGCATTGCAGGATTCAAAGCGGCTAAACACTTCTGCTGCACACGGAGCCACGCCGTTGGCAAGGTTCTGTGCATGAACCCAACGCCAAACCTCCTGTTCCCCAAGGAAGACGCGAGCAAATTTCAGAGCCCTTGCCCAAGCCATGTTGGCTTCGTCATGCATGCAAAGAAGATCGTCTAAATCAATATCCAAAAACAGTTGCCGAACCAAAGTCTTGCTGGGGAAATTCACATCTGCTGGGGGTAACGTTGACAAATGTCTTGCAGCTTCCTCCGCCGTCGCCAGATCCCACGAAGAAAGCATGTACACTGCCAGCACCCTTTTGACAGCTGTCACTGATAACCCCCCATGTTCCAAGCGCAGCTTGTTGCGCCGTGCAGCTTGCTCACAACTCCGCAAGCGCAACCTGTTTTCATGCAAAGAAGCTTTCAATGCCTCACAACGCTCCGCTGCTGCCATGGCGTGCCTTTGGCCGCGCCCGGCCACAGCTTTTAGCAAGTTTCCATGTGTATATATACCCTTGCCACACTTGCGTAGACATGAAAGTACTAGAAAGTACAAGTTAACATCATATAGATCATGCCTGTGTGTTTTCCTGCGCATTCTTGACACAGCCTCTCATGGACATGACAGAAACCCCTTCGCTAAGAGGGTATAGCCAAATGTCAGCGAAGCAGAATAAAGAATCACGCTTTGTTTTCAGCTACATCTTCTTTTTACGACCAAAACAGTTGACCCTATAGGGAGCCATGCGTTGTGAACACCTTATTGACTGAAATAAACAAAGTTTGGCCAGATTAGTGGTCACACTCTCCCGCCCAGATATTACGGCAAGCATGGCTGGGTCTCCAAAAACTCCTGCCAAGACAAATTGAAAAAAGCGGCGAGCGACACACACACACACCTGGGGGCCATACTTCGGAAGCCTCAAAGCAGCACAGAAAGCGGTCTCATTTTTTGGCCCGCGCAAATTGACTGACCAGCAATGCCATCACGCCTTCAGCAGCATCCTGCGGCGAGCAAAGATGGAGCATATATTGGATTGCCCGGACAATGCGCTTAGTCAACATGGGGTTACAACTCCTGCTGGGCCAATCACAAAAAACCGAAAAGGGATGCATCTTCAAGGTAATGGGTGCTTCTCTGCACAACACATGAAGCTCTCTTTTTTGGGCCCGCGAAAGTCGCACGAAAATTCAAAGGCATCGTCCATCATTGCCTCAATCTCCTCATCACAAGGCCATGGCATGAGAGGTTCCTGCAATGCAGCTGCGCCAGTTGCGACAGAAGCAGGAAGAATTCCATCAGGAGTGTTCTTGCTCGCAGCAGCTGTGCCAGATTCGGCTGAAGCAGGAAGATTTTCACCAGAAAAGCTCGAAGAACAATCCTGGCGCCACTCACACCCACTGAAAACATAACATTGGAAACGCCCATCCAAAGGAGGCAGAAGGTCCCAAAGCACTAGTGCAGACATCTCTTATGAATTCAACCATGTTTGATAACATCGCATTCAAAACAAAATAGGAACATGATTATGCTGTTGGCCTCCTTTGGATGGCCGTTTGTAACGTTCCGTTTTGCATGGGCCAGCCGGTCCTCGGACTTGAACACCTTCTTCGAACACTCCACCCAGACTGTGCGTCTGTCGATGGCACCCTTGTGGTTGGGCGTGAAATATTCCACTGGCCAGAACTACTTCAAAGCTTGCAGAAACGTACTTCCCAGTACTACTTTGTACTACAAAGCTTGCAGGAACGTACTTCCCAGTACTACTCTGTACTACAAAGCTTGCGGAAACGTACTCCCCAGTACTACTTTGTACTACAAAGCTTGCAGGAACGTACTTTCCAGTACGACTTTGTACTACAAAGCTTGCAGAAATGCACTTCTTTGTACTACAACTCTTGCAGGAAATGGGAACACAGGTTCACCAAATACTGCGCCTGCCACGAAAAATGACAATCTGAAGCATCCTGGAATCAGCATGAGATGGCCAGTTCCAATGCGATTTACGATTTGCTAGGAAAGCATGCGCGGCCAAAATCGAAGCACTCCCCGCACGAAAACCAAAATCATAACGTTGGAATCCAACGTTACGATCCGTTTTTGGCGACAGTTTCACAAAAAAGTGGAAATCATAACGTTGGAACGCGGTTTGAAATAGAATATAATATTCTTTTTTTGGCCGCATCCAACGTTACGATTTCGACTTTTGTCCCACACCTGCCACGAAAAACAAGCATAACGTTGGAATCCAACGTTACGATTTCGGCGTTTGTCCCACGCCTGCCACGAAAACTCGGACCAGAGGCTCACCAAATACTGCGCCTGCCACGAAAGGAGCAATTAGGGGCTTACCAAGTACTGCGCCTGCCACGAAAACTGGGACCAGAGGTTCACCAACTATTGCGCCTGCCACGAAAAATGGAATTAGGGGTTTACCAAATACTGCGCCCACCACGAGAAGTGGGACCAGAGGTTCACCAAATACTGCGCCTGCCACGAGAAATGCATTTAAGGGCTTACCAAATACTGCGCCCACCACGAAAACTGGGACCAATTCGTGGCAAGCTGGAATCCAAGATTGATTGCAAATTTTCGAACATATGAATGAAACCGGGTGCCTTTGTCACACCTACGGCTGATTTTTGCACACATGCACACACCTGACCTCATTCCATATCTGCTTTGTGGCGGCCTTCAGCTGCTGCTTTAAAACCAGCCTTTCAGCACGCAAGCCGGGCAGCTGATCTGGCACAGCTGCGCGCACTGGCACAGCCGCGCCATCAGGTCTTCCGTCTGCACCATTGCCAGCTGCGCTTTCATCATTTGCTGTGTCAGACATGTCGACTGAACTGCGAAGCAGCAATATCTGTGAGTCTGAAAAAGGCTGCGTCAAAGCATGTGTCCACAAGTCTGATGCTGTCTTGGGACTGCAACATAAATGGGGCTGGTTTGAGAGCCCCAAAAACGGTCACACTTGAAGCTTCAATATGATGGACCCTTGCAGTATATATATATGGATAAACTATAATGATGCACTAATCCAAAAAGGGCTATGGACGATTCCCCTTACTAACCTTTAATCCAGTCAGGTCGCAGTGATGTCGTTATATATATATTATAGTAAGTGGCGGACAAAAATACTTGTTGCTCGCAATGGACATGGCCAAAGTGGGTGGTCCCATATCGGTTGTGAAGGTTTGTACTTCCATGCTATGTGTAAAAATTGGGTATTGGGAAGTGGGTGGTACCCTATCGGTTGTGAAGGTTTTAACACAAATTTAAACATCCCAAGCCCACTCCCTACTACTACTACTTCAGTCTTTAGCTAATTTTGCGGTTACTCTAATATATGTATACATATGTGTGTATATATATATACCCATAACAAGTCCGATTAAGCCAAATCGTATAGGCCCCACTACCAACTATCAGCCAACCATCATCTCCAGGCTATATTCGCGTGTTGTATTCTTTTCTTGGAGAGTCCGCCCATGTTGCAAGAAGTCTTGGTTACAGAATCCCATATGGCCCATATGGATGTAGCCGTCCGCAATTCAAATAGTGCCACATTGATTGATCCATCCCCATTTTTTCAATATTTGATACCCCTTTTTCAAGGACCTTCAAGGCGACCAGGGCCAGTACTAAACTCGGGGCTTCCTTGGTATTTGATGTTAAGAGGGAAGGGATCATAGAAACATATAATAGAAACTATGTATTTACCATCTAAACCACTATTAATAGATTTAGAAACCACATATAATAGACCATTTTAACATTTACCAGGCATTCGTCCATCGAAATCTAAACCACTACAGGTCACCGCTGGGCCTCCCGGGGGGCAATCCACGCGCAGCGTGAACTTCTGCTGGGGCACCACCTGAAGGACAGTCAGTGGGATAGCCCAGCTGGAGTCATCCCAATGTGGCTGGAAACTTCCCCAGTTCGATGATTTTCCCAGCGAAAAAAACTTCCATTTATACAAAAAACGATGGAAAATCACCATTTTTCATGGGAACATCAACTATAAATGGCCATTTTCAATAGCTATGTTAAATTACCAGACAGTACTGGTTGGTGGTATACCTACCCCTCTGAAAAATATGAAAGTCAGTTGGTATCATTATTCCCAATTATAGATCCATGTAGTTCGAGGATTTTCTAGCTAGCAACGTTTCATGACCAGAGAGTCTTCAGAAACAAACATGGCTAGATCAACCAAAATGGGGACTTGTTCGTGCGCGAAGATGGAGACTTAAGCCGACGAACATGATGGCATCAACCAAAAAAATCAGACCAAGCAACGTAAGTACATCATAGCTGCTATTGCCAGTGGATACAGTGTGATGAAAGATGATAGAGGATGATAAAGGTATATGCTACTACCATCTGGTTATGACTAACACAGCCATGGTATAGATGGCCCATTTATAGATGGTTTGCCGTTCTTAAAAATGGGTGGATCTTTCCATGGCTATGTTAGTCATACCCAGATGGTAGTAGTTATCTTCTGTTTTCTTTGGATCCCACCCCCCATTTCGGGACTCCCAGTCTGAGCTTGCCCAACTCTCATGTAGCGGTACGAAGGCGTACTGCCCGAGGCGGCCGTGGGATTTGCAGGGATTTTCGGTGTCAACGTGGCCTTTTTGTTTCTGAAGTCATGGGTGGTTCCCAAATCACCATGGTCAATGGATTGGATTAAGGGAAAATTTTAACCGGAAAACCCCATGATCTTCATGGGAAAATAACTCTGGTTTCCTGTAAATTTTCCCCAACAAACCAATCCATTGAACCATGGAATTTTTTTTTACTAAGACTACTAAGACACACCAAGTCATGGCCACGACTTGGATGATTTGGAGTACCCCCATTTTCAGGAAACCTCCACCAGAGTAGTCACTTGTGGAAACCATCAGATTGGCCAAAGTTTGGGATCTATGACAGCTATGACCTTCATTGAAATTCGATGATCTGGATGGGCGAAGCAGAGAAATATATGCGGTCTGGCTCGGCGAAGTATCAGAGGGTTGATTATTTTGAACATAGCAAACATCAGGAAACCAATGGAAACTATGCTTTTCGAGCTCAAAATATCTCAAAATCTAGGAGGAGCATGTACCTTCTCAATGGTTTCCAACCATCCCAGTGTAGCCCTGGTTCCTCACTTGGTGTGAACTGAGGAGCCCCGACTTGCCGGTAGGGGTGGGCATGCAGGTGGTGTAGTATTGGTACTCAGCGCGGGTACCCAGTGGTCGAAAACTAGTAGTAGTAGTCCCTGCAAAATGGTGAGTGATTGGTTGTTGATGATACAAGTTAAAAGCATTGGAATTTGCAGCAATCCATGAAAAATAAAAGGTACCAAAATCATCCAAAATCCGGATCAGCCGCAATTTTTGCAACCCTCACTTCTCAGACTGACATCTGAGGTGAAGACATCACAAATCCGGATGGTCCAGTAGTACAGAACGCCGAACTGCTGGATGAACCTGTGGCGGGTCTGGGATGCTGGGATTGAACTTTGAGCTTAGCTTAAGAAGCTTGCACAAGGGCAATTTTTTCCAAATCACGGAATTTGTGAGTTCCTTTCACTTTAACTTATTGAGGTCCTTATTTCAGTATAGCTAAGGTTTTCTTCAGATACGAGCCACAAAAAAACAGAAAGTTGGCCACACCGCACCTGTGACATGACCAAACTGATATCTTTCTTGGAGGTTCCTATAAGGGTGCTACCCCAAAATGGATGATTTATGATCAAAAATAACATTGAAATGGATGATTTGGGGGTCGCTCCATTTATGGGAACCCCCATTGATCGTATATGTTGTTGTTTGTTGCTAGGAGGAAGATGTCAACCTGATGTTGGTCATGTTTTGCTCGAGAAAGTGGACACGTACCACCATTTGGAGGCTTCCTAATGACTGGGGGTGACCCCCAATAGCTGCAAGATTTATATATAATGTATGGAAAATCCATGTCCTATCAAAATGCATGATTTAGGGGTGCCCGAAATTGAGGAAACCACCATTTCACTAGATGTCCAAAGCCCCCTTATGACAAGATTGGAAATATGCCTGGTGGTTTCAACCCACCTGAAGAATAGGAGTAAATTGAGTCAAGTGGCTTTGTAAGTTCCCCATAAGGATTGAAAATGACAGCTTAAAACCACATGAAATCCAGCATTGCGATGATGCTTAAAAGCCCCATGAAAACCACAAGTTCTCCCCTTGCAATCAAGCAGTGACGTGCGACGTGTGGTGGAAATCTCTAGGGCGCCAAACTCAGCAAAGCTGTCACAACAAGTGTTGTGCGCTGGCGTACAGTGCTCCCTGCCAGGTTCTGTTGGTCGAAACTCACTTGGAAAGGTGAAGATTAAGATGTTATATATATATAATATATATAATATGCAAACATATATGTGCATATCTCTGATAGCAATATGTATACATACATGTGATAATATGCAACTTCGCATTTACATACATATGTTGTTGTTCTTGTATGTGTATAGATGTCAAATATATACATTAATATAATCGTGTATATATATATGTGAATACATATTTATATATATATATATGTATATATACGATTATGTATATATATATATACATATGTACATATATATATATACATACATATGTACATATATATGTATATACATACATATATATACATATAGACATATATGTATATGTATGTCATATAGATATATAACTATATATATAACTATATATATAACTATATATATAACTATATATATAACTATATATATAACTATATATATTAGTTATATATATAACTATATATATATTATACATTATATATATGTATACATGTATATATTTGTATATATTAGTATATATATATATGTGTATGTATATGTATCTGTATATGTATATGTATATGTATATAGATATAGATATAGATATAGATATATCATTCTATTCATACTGTGCCTGTATATCGATACTAATATACATAATACAGTATGCTCACCAGAGTTCCGGTACCAGGGCTGGATCTTTGGGATTATCCGTGTTCTGCTTGGTACAGCTCCTTCCTCCGTAAATTGAGAGTTGAACCATCCACGAATCTTGGATTTATACTATTGTATAGTGCATACCATAGTATAACCTGCTACTTGGTATATCAATCAATAATACTTAATAATGGCACAATAGTTATCAATATAGTATTCTATGTACCATACCAAGAATATATACCCCAGTACCCTCTGGTAAACTAACATAGCTATGGAAAATCACCATTTTTAATGGGAAAATTCACTATTTCTATGGTCATTTTCAATAGCAAACTGTTAGTTTACCAAGAATATATACCCCAGTAATTCACCTTGGCTACACCTTGGTTACTGACCATCAATTCGTCCCTGGTGAGGCATCGGATCCCCCGTTGCCGCCGGTCCCTCGTTCCGCATCGTAGTTGGGGCAATAGCAGGCCGCCATGGTGAATGCCTCGGAGGCCAAATCGTCACAACAACCTCTACAAAGGAGAAACATGGATAACGATGTACAATACATTAATATATGTATATAATATATGTATGTCATATAGATATATATAACTCTATATATATATGTAGGTATATGTAGGTATATATACAATTTGAAATGATTCAAGGGAACAGGACCTCTTCTCAATTGATGGTGGAATCCATGGTTCGCTGTATTTGTTTCGCTTGAAAGTTGAAAGCCGGAAATCAATCTATTGTCAGATCTACCGCGAAATCCAATCACCATTCACCACAGTGTATTTTTCGATGTAATTCGTTCGATCATGAAAACGCCTGGCTTTTTGAGTCAAAACCCTGGTACCCGCATGGTACCATATAGATCCATATAGCTGGTTTATGAATTTTCTTCATGTTATTTCCCCAGTCATAAATTGATGGCTTTTGACCCATCCCCACCGAGCAGAATCGACCCAAAAAAAACGCCATAGATCTACCCTGGGCGTCCCTGGCAGAGGAGTGGGTCGATTTCACTGAGGGCCTGGGACGAAAGTGTCACTTGGATCCATGGCATCCCACTATCATACATTATATTACGATATGTGTATATATGTGTATATATATATATGTATGTATATATGTATATAATGTATATGTGTATATATGTATATAATGTATATGTGTATATATGTGTATATATCTATATTACATTATATGTTTATATGTATATACATAATTGGTAATGGTAATGTATTACCAATATATATATATATTGTAATATATGATGAAATACTATAATACCAATTATATGTATTACCAACTATATGTATATTAATGTGTATACATCATTGGTAATGGTAATATATGTAATATATGTCAAAATACATGAAAATATGATTTATCATGATATGCTAAATGAGTTATAGTGATATATAGCAGTGATTTATAATGATGTATAATGATATGTAATAAACTAGAGTAATTACTAATGATGTACAACAATGTATATATATAATTATATATGTGTGTTTATCATGTTTTATCATGATTTGTAATGGCTAAGTTTCGGCTTGTAAAAAAAGGACTCACCTGGAACCAGGAAAGCCATGGGATCATGCCACTGCCGTGATACCCTCTGGTTATGACTCACAGTTCGCCATGGGAAATGGCCCATAGAAATAGAGGTTTACCGTTCTGAAAAATGGGATTTTCCATGGCTATGTTAAATATATAACCAGATAATAAATCCCCAAAAAACAGTTCAATTCCCAAGAAAACAGCACTGGTGTTTTTTGTCTTGGTCACCACGGATTTTCCATGGATACCCTGCCGTCTGACCATCGTTGGAAAACGACAGGAATTGCTTCAAAACTAAGAAAACGTTGGGAATTGTCCAGTCTTCGGTCACAGTGAGGTCTCTATAATGTGCCAAGATCCATCTCCGGCCACTGAGGACGCAACATGGTGGCGGTCGACTGTGAGGTAACGTCCATGTATCGAGACTGGCAAGCGAGCATCGAGTCAGAGACACGCAAATGTTGAGAAACTTTCGAAATGAGGTGCAAATAGCTACAGACATGGGGTTGTACCAACCGTAAATTGAGATTTGGACTCGGACTCATATATATATATATACATATATGTGTGTGTGTGCTATATAATACATATGCATATATATATACACATACAGTATGTGTATGTATATATATATATACATTAGATACTTATACAGTATATATATATATCCATATATGTATATAGATATTATATAAGTGATTGTATAAGCCATATTAATCAGTACTAATCCATACAGTATGCATCCATGATGTTCATTGATGTTTCATGTACTTCCCAATTGGTGGCACAGTAGGTGTAAGTCCATCTGTGACACCCATGAAGAGCTGCTTACAGGAGAGAACCTTGAAGCTTGTTGAAACCTGGAATTGAGGCTCTTGATCTGCAAGCCAACCCGAAAATAGACTTTCAGATCAGTCCAGAAAGGTCATCTGAGAAGGGCTGCTCAATTCTGACCAAAGATGGGATGGCATTCTGTACCCACAGATGTGGTGATTTCGCTACAGTGAGAAAGCCATTTCTTCAACATCAACCCAAGAAACTCGTAACTCGCTGAGATGAAACAAGACACTTTCAGACATTTTTTGGCATGACACAATCAAAAAAAAAATCGATGGGGCTGAAATTGTATTACCCTCTGGTAAACGTTTACAAAAAACTATGGAAAATCACCATGCTAATGGGAAAATCCACTATTTCTATGGCCATTTTCAATAGCTATTTTGACATAACCAGAGGGTAGCCACAAAAGCTGGTCAAGTGGACCAGCATTCAACGCATTCGCCAGCAGCACCACCCCATTCGCCAGGTCAAAGAGACTTAAGTCTGCATCATTTGCTGCACCTCAGAGTAAAAGGCAGCTGACGCTTCAAACATAATACATTAGATATATTAGATATATTAGATTTACATGTAATTTTATATATATAGAGCGATACATCTATACATAGAATGAATATATACCTAGCTAAAAAATGTCTGCATATACAGTAATTGTCGGTGTATGTACTGTATATATCATGCTTGTCCCTATCACACCTGTGCAGTAGTGGGTCTATTGTTTGCCAGCTACCATCGTTTCATCCAACGAAATCAGCAGATTTTAGGCAATCAAAGCAGGCACAAGGCCTGCTCCTGCTTAATATTGAAGTCATGGAATCAGCTAAAACTGGCAAACCCCCAAAGGGGTGTCAAGACTTCAAAATATCTCCGTGTAACGTGATGATTTTTGGATTCAAGTCCCCATCTGCGTGGCCAGTGGGGCTCCCAACAAAGTTGCGGGGAGTAGGTCACTGTTCCACCTGCCAAAATCCAAGGTCTGACAGGGAAAAACCCAACGGGCACATGATTGGAAGTTGGATTTTGTCTGGTCAAATTGGTCACATATATGCAAATCACAGAAATTGACTGTTGGAGGGGAAAAAAACAATAGTTTTGATGCTGTCTTTGTCTGCAACTCACACTGGTTGGCTCCCCGAATGTCACGAAATGTCACGACATGTCACGTGCCCAGCGCACCTTGCTCGGTGTCAGCCCCAAAGGCTGGAGTCCAGGTAATCCTGGTGTTGTGTTTGGTGATCTCGGGGTGTATGTTTCTACAGATTCCAGGTGACCAGCACTGAAGATTGACGACCTTTTGAACTCAAGGCAATACTAAAGCATATTTATAGATTTTTCCTATTTAAAAAAAAAAAAACTACTGATCTAGACCCTACTGATCTAGGGCTGGTCTTTGACATCCTGATATAGGTCAAAATCTTTAAAGGGATATATCTATAAACAATACAGATAGCTATTCGGGGACACCCACGTCTGCACCAGCTCCTGCTGGCTTGCCCGGTCTCCACGGCCCAACCAACTCGCCCTGGAGCTGCGAGATGGGATGCTATCCACAGAGTCTAGCTGTGTTTCTTGGTGAATATCATATTATATATATATACATATATATATATATACATATGTACGTATGTGTATATATATATACATAAGACCCATGTGACACGGTATAGTATGAATCCAAGGATGTGATCAACATGTGAAGAAGCCACCTGGGAGATAGTGCCTGATGTGCCTGGGTTTCATGTCAGAAACCCAAAGCCTGATGCATTCCGATGATTGAAAAATCCTCACTGATAAATCGTCCACAGATTCCCCAACAGGTATATTGCATATACACCATGTTGTTATATATATACAACCAGTGGTACGGTCTTGGCCACAGCTACTGCGTTCTCACTTTACAACTACAACATACAAAAGGTTTTCCATGCGAAGCTGTAAGCAAAGTTCATCCTGAAGACTTGCGCCTACTTCCATGAAATGTCACACCAAAACCAAAGATTCGTGGAAAAACAATACACCTACAGTACACCTACTCCAAATATCTCCAAATCGCAACTGGGAAAATCAACACCGTCATTCGTAGCCGGCACCGCCCCAATTCCTTGGGTAAATTACCGTTGCGGCCTCCATCATATTGAAAGTTGAATTGGCAGTGAGAGGGCACGCTTTCGCCCTGGCAAAAAGCAATGATCCGTGACGTCTATTCACGGAGCATTCAGTAATAATGCGTATATGAATCTTAGTACATATGTTATATGTGATATATATATATATGTTGTATGTTATATATATATATTGTATGATATATATATATATATGTGTGTGCGTGTGTTATATGTGATATATATATATATATGTTATATGTGATATGTATGTATATATATGTTATATGCGATATGTATGTATATATGTGTGTGTTATATGTGATATATATATATATGTTATATGTGGTGTATGTATATATATATATATATGCGTTGTATGGGATATATATATATATACATATGTTATATGTGATATCTCTTATGTACATCTATTAATATAACACACATATGATATGGATCATACATATATACGGTAACCACATTTAAATATACAGATTTTTAAATATACGAACAGGTATTTCAGACTACCTCCGGGAAGGTTTTCCTTCGCCTGCCCGGCCATTTAAACATACGGAATCCAATTCATCCAAGTCTGATCAACTCCCCTGCTTTGTAAATACCCTCTGGTAAACTAACATAACTATGGAAAATCACCATTTTAATGGAAAAATCAACTATAAATGGCCATTTTCAATAGCTATGTTAAATTACCAGAGGGTATATCTTGCTATGTTTGGCATCTCTGATTGCTATGCTTCAATTTTGGAAAGGATTTGAAGCACATCCAAATCCTCATCTGAATCTCCGGTTTTTTCGCATCATCCCCGAACGGGTGCCACCTACACCGCCAACTGGTTTATCCAAAAAAACAGGGCACCCGAAATCCCAAGGTTGTTATTGATGTTCCACGTTATTTCATGGCAATAACTTGCGGTATGCTGATATAATCTGATATACCCAACTTCGGACAGCCGCCCATCTTGGTGACCTTCCCCAGCTCGCACGTCTTGGCCTTGTAGCCAAACCAACACTCCCAGCGTTCGTTCTCTAGGCAACCTCAACCGCGGCAGTGGTGGTTGGGACACCATTTCGCACCAAACATATATAGCAAGTTTCATAAACTTGATGGATCATTCCAGTCAGGGATGGAAAGGTAAAGACACAAAAATGAAAAAACCACTTGACTAAACAACCAAAGGCCTCCTAAATATGTTGGGCTATAAATAGATAGCAGCCCCCATTACGTTGGCCGTCTAAGAGAAGCGGCAAAAGGTGGAGGATCAATACATATCAATACCCTGACTGACTGGGATGGTTTCTGAACCAAAATTGAAGATGAAATGAGGTAGGGACTCCTATCAACCGGGGCATGCCAAGCGCAAACCCAAACCACTTCCTAGCATTCTCAAACTGATCACCTCCAACATGTGGGGTCGATTGGAATTCATTGCATTCCAGTACCTGGAAGTTCCACTCAGGTACCACTCAGCCAATAATAAGCCTGATGCAAGAAAGACAACTGCTCAGTGTCTTTCGAGTGACACATCACTCCTGATGGATAATGTAAAATTTTCCCAAAGACATATCTGGAACCCCAAACGTGAGCCCTCTCCTAGGGGAAACTCATCTTTAGGCCTTGGGCTCCCTTTTTCAATCTTATCCATTACATCAAAAATTCGCCAACACAGCCAACACATATGAATATGAAAATGATACTCTCATCACTTAATACATGTTCAATCAGATTCGCCCCAGAAGATCCCTTGAAGTTGGCGAGTAAGTGGGCTGATCTCGGCCCCGGGCCATCTGTTGTGCAGGGTCCAGACACACCATAGACCTGGCACTTCAGTGGTCTCTACCAATGTGCAAAAAATAACAAGTGCAAAGAATCGCCAAGCTTGCCATGGCATAGCAAAACCAATTGGAGCTCACTGTTGAGTCTACAATATATTAGTTTTTTAGCTCCAAATATCTACTTGGTGGCTCATCCCACTTAGTAAGTGGGTGATAACCCCAGTTATAAATGGGATAAGTAGGGTTAATCCACTTATAACTGGGGCTATAACCCACTTACTAAGTGGGATGAGCCACTATGTACCAGTTGATATACTCATTGAAGACCACAACCATAACTCTAGCTGCCGTGAATGGGCAACGGGATGGTCCATCTGTAAGATCTGGGGCGCCCCCAATGCCAAATGATCAAATAGGGAACACCTATCCAAGAATCTCAATAAGTCAACAATCTAACTGGCTGGCTGGAACATACCCATTCATACATATATATATACACTGTATATACATATGTATATATATATATATAAGTATACATATAAAAATAGATAAGTGGGTGTATATATATATATATATATATGTGCATGTATGAATATATATATATATCATATATATATATATGCATACAGCGTGTATATATATATATGCATATTATATGTATATACACATATTTATCTATTTATATATATATACATATTTATATATATCTACATATTTGTTTATAGATATACATATTTATATATATATATGCATGCATATATACAAATGCATGTATATTTATATATGCATGTATATATATATATATATGCATGTGTATGTATTTACACTTTATACAGACTGCAAGTACAGAATAGCGCATATCTGGCATATCTCTTTATATAATTCTAGCATATTCTACCCATTTATAGATTATGGCTTTCCCATAAAGCAGGGCCTTGATCATGGTGGCCACCACATTGTTATTCACTTCGGACCCGTCGTTCCCGCCGAAGGTGCCGTCCGGCGTGTAGCATCTGGGCCGTGAGGTGTAAAGGGTCCCAAACGATATGTGTGTGGTTGTTGGTGTATATATTCATTATGTGTGTTCTGGTTATACTTGATTGGTATTACGCAGAGAGTGAGAGAGATAGATAGATAGATAGATAGGTAGGTAGGTAGGTAGGTAGGTAGATTGGTAGGTAGGTAGGTAGATAGACTACAGACAGACAGACAGACAGACAGACAGACAGATAGATAGATAGATAGATAGATCTGTGTGCGTATTGGTATGGCACATATATCCCCAACCACCGCCAGAATGGCCATTGAAGCAGGGAAATATAACGATTTAGCAAGCAGATTCCGGGTATGCCCCATTTTTGCACAAATACTTACATCCTGTATATTCCAAATAATATGATGGTTTAATTAAATTATCTGCATATATATATATATATATTATCCCATGGGTCAATGGATCATGTGGATATTCACCAGGCTACCAAAGCTTTCTCGGAGTCCGGACAACTTGTACTGTCCTCCTTGCATGAAAATGATGTTCACCTGCGTAGGGGAACTGTGCTTCCAAAAAGCTGCGCTTTGTTTCAGACTTAATATCTACTGTTATATGTACATGTCAATGTACATATATATATATATCGTATATAAATGATACGTAAAGCATGCACAAATCTTACACAAATCATATATAAATCATGTATATATATATATTGTTATATACATATCATCTATGAATATATATATACACACACATGTGTACGTACGTATACACCCTGTGAGTAACTGACCTGAACTGAAGGGAACTCCACACAATGCTCATTGCACAGATTTGTTGCTCATCGAAGGGAAAATCCACTGGCCCTTTTCTGAATGGCCAATGGGAACTGGCCAACATCTTCGTGCATGGTGTGTATGTAACTGTTGGGTAGGGATACAGATACACCAAAAAAAAAAACACATACACTCTCCACAGCCTGTTCGATCCATACATATCTGGAACAACAACAAAGCCACTGTTTGGGCGGTCTTGGTGGCTTCACCGGTTGGTTTAACTCGTCCTGCAGCTTGAGCTTATTGCATGTTCCAACTTGGGATCATGGCCTGCTGCAGAATGTGGCCAAAGTGAATCCCATGTGTTTCCAATACCCAATGATCCTGACCGAAATGATTGGGCCCCGATCACCCAACATTTTGGAAAACACAAAAAAAACAACAGTTGGAGCAACAGCTATCCTAAATGATCATCATTTCAACAATTATCTAACAATATCCCAACAGTTGGGCTGTGTTTCTTGGAATGGTGTTGAACCCCGCACGACAACGCTCGCTGCTGAGCCATTTTCTGGGGCACAAACACACCTGGGTCGACAGCCGAGGAAATCATTGGAAGGGCTGAAATTCTGGGTGAATCAAATATATGGATATGATATTAGTAATTAGCCATCTATATAATTGTTGGCTATGCATTAATTAATAATCAGCTAACTCTTCGGGGTACAGTACCCCAAGTTCGACCTCTATTGTGTTTTGCAGCTGAGAGTCGTAAATCGCATTGCAATAGGTGCATTAAAGTGGCGAATGGTGCTTTGGCAGCATTTTTTTCTTTATTTTGGTGTTGCTGAGTTTCCTCTTAAAATTCCGTTTAAAGAGTGCTTCAAAATCGTCGTTTATTTGCGTGGGCGTCGAGATCCAGTTTTGGAGCTGCAATTTGTGTAGCTGTTGCGCGTAATTCTTTGTGCTTTGCAACTCAGTCTCTGCAGATCGCCGTGGAATGGCTGCGTCCAGGTTCCTCGCTGCTGCGGCTGCGTGCAGAATACTTTTAATTAATGTCTTTTGCAGCTGAAAATCGTAAATTGTCAAGTGTAGTGGCTGCATGAAGGTTGCGAATGGTGCTTTGGCAGCAGATATTTCTCAATTTTGGCGCATCCTGTGTAGCAGCTTCTCTGTGTAAAAGCTTGCTGTGTGTAAAAGCTTCTCTGTGCAAAAGCTTGCTTTGTGTAAAAGCTCCTCTGTGTAAAAGCTTGCTGTGTGTAAAAGCTTCTCCGTGTAAAAGCTTGCTGTGCGTAAAAGCTTCTGCAAAAGCTTCTCTGTGTAAGAGCTTGCTTTGTGCAAAAGCTTCTCTGTGCAAGGGCTTCTCTGTGCAAAAGCTTGCTCTGTGAAAAAGCTTGCTCTATGTAAAATCCTCTCTGTGTAAAAAGATTCTCTTTGTGTAAGAGCTTAATGTGAAACTTCTGTGTAAAATTTTGCTGTGTGCAAAAGCTTGCTTTGTGTAAAAGCTTCTCTGTGTAAAAGCTTGCTCTGTGAAAAAGCTTGCTCTGTGTAAAAGCTTCTCCGTGTAAAAGCTTCTCTGTGTGAAAGCTTCCTGTGTGTAAAAGCTTCTCTGTGCAAAAGCTTGCTTTGTGTAAAAGCTTCTCTGTGTAAAAGCTTGCTCTGTGAAAAAGCTTGCTCTGTGTAAAAGCTTCTCCGCGCAAAAGCTTCTCTGTGTGAAAGCTTCCTGTGTGTAAAAGCTTCTCCGTGTAAAAGCTTGCTGTGTGTAAAAGCTTCTGTGTGCAAGAGCTTCTCTGTGTAAGAGCTTGCTGTGTGTAAATGCTTCTCCGTGTCAAAGCTTGCTCTGTGTGTAAGCATCTCTGTGGCAGGAGGTGAGAAGAATTGAGAAGAGTTGGCCAGAGTTGAGGTGAGAAGAGTTGAGATGAGCTGAGAAGGAGGTGAGATGAGTTGAGCGGAGGTGAGAAGAGGTGGGAAGAGTTGAAGAGGTGGCAAGAGGTGAGAAGAGTTGAGACTAGTTGAGAAGAGTTGAGAAGAGTTAAGACGAGGTGGGCGGAGGTGAGAGTCGTTGAGAAGAGTTGAGAAGAGCAGGGAAGAGGTGAAAAGAGTTGAGTTGAGGTGGGAAGAGATGAAACAACTTTGAGAGCTGTTGAAAAGAGTTGCGAAAATGGAGAAGAGTTGAGAAGTGGTGGTCACAATTGAAAAGGGGTGAGGCAAAGTGACGATGAATTCACAGAACAGAGTTGAGAAGCTGTGAGGGTCCGCTGCATCTCCTATAGGCAAACCTTGTCTTTGGATCCTATAGCGTTACACTTCTTAAACCTGGAAACTTCCGCCACCCGCCTTGCGCGGGTTCTACTTGTTATCAACCATTAGTAATTAATTAGCAACCATTCACTAGAAACTATCCCACCAAATCAGATCACAACACCTCGTGGGGGTAACCGTTACCAAACGAATCAGCCCAGCAACAGATTGCATGGCGGCATGGCTCTGCCGAGTCCAACCGTACGCAAGGTCTTTGCCTTGGGGCAGGCCACTGTACGCTCCAACCTGGGTCAGGTCCAACAGAAATCGCAAGTAGAATCATCCGAATCCAGTAATTACATCTCAAAGTTCCAAGACCCTTCCTTCATCTTTCTGTCCAACAAACAAAAGCCATGACAATCGAGTATTCCTATTCGGGATTGCGCAAAAACACATATTTGCAGAGGGAATGATTACTGCAGTGTCCTGCTGCGTGGCTGCCAATCCCCATCACACAGATAACGTAGCACAGTTTTGGAACTGAGGTATGTTTATCGAGAGTCTTACAAACCAAAGATTGAATTCTTCAATCTATCCTTACTAAGTAATATGCATCATATACAAGGCATCACATGTCACCCTGTAGGAAGTTCGTCTCCGTTGTTGTCCTTCTTGTTACCTTATTACTGCTCCCCTTTATTGTCCAAAGGTCTAGCTGGCCAGCTAGTCACTGTTGCTCCATGAGTCGTTTTCATTGATCTTGACGTTGGTGGCAAGACTTTCCCGTGGGTTGCGATCGTTGCTGTTCTTCTCTTTTCGTGTGATTGTTGCTCTTTTAGTTCCTGCTGCTATTGTTGCTACTGGTCTTCTTCTTGGTTCTCTCCGTTTCCTTCTTGTTTTTGATGTGTGGTTCCTTGCTGTGGCCATTCTTGTTGCTGCTTTTTGTGATTTTGTGCTTGTGTCTCATATTTGCTTCACAAAATGTTCCCAGCTACACACAAATAGTTAATATAGGAGGATATACTGCACGGCCTGTAGATGCCTGGGGATAACAGGTCTTGTTCAATGCTCCCTGGGCATTCCTTTTATTGGCGCACCCTGGGCTGCCCTCGCCCAGTGTGATCCGCAACGAGCGCCAGCGGAAGGCATGAAAGTGGAAAACAAACACACGCAAGCTTGTGCTGATGGGTTTGTCAAGAAATCCAAAAACAAAGCTATTGAAATCATGCGAAAATCCTGAGAAAAGAAGATCTAATGTAAAACATTCGAATCTGGGTGTTCCCATAATTTTCGGACAAACTCGCCATCAACCTTGAAACTGTAAAGGGGGTGGAGCTCGCCCTTTAGCCGACATCCCCGTTGTACACGGGGATGCCAACATGCCAGCTTGCGGATATGAAAATAGAAGCCGTGCAAATTGACTGCGAATTGTCTATTTCAAACATCTGAAAGTCAGCTGACTGTAAAACTCTATATTAGTCTATGACTTTTCTTAAACATCTATATAAACCATGTATATGACTATATATGACTATAGTGTAACTGGAAAAATAGCTACGGTATACTACAGTCTATTGACTCTATGACATAGTCAATAATTTTATAAAATTCAGGACTCGGATATCTTTAGGTTGCAACATTTTTTGATCATGGATCACCCCAAAGATTTCAGTCATCCAAAGCAGATACAACAGTAGTATCAACAATGACAAGAAGAAGAGCTTATGTTGGCCAAACGGGCCTCTGCCAGAGACGCCCCAATCTGCGATCAAGCACGGCATATCACACTCGTCGGCACAAACACTGAAGATTTTAAGTGAGATGGGTATATGATGGTATATGTACAGTAACGGTATGTACGAGCCAACCATTCAGACACCCAAAAACTGATTTAAGCTGTGGTCGGTGTTCGCCGTCAAAGTGCCCGAAAAGCTGGACCTTGGCATAACTTCCCAAAATACTCAGTTCAGGATGCGATCGGCCTGGTAATCAGGCATGGTCAGCTTGAAATCTATCGAGCTGCTGAGCATCAGAAAATCTGCAGAACATGTCTTGAAAAGAGATCAAATCCAAAATCCTACGCCCTCGAAATTCTACATTCCTGCATAAATATTATATATATATGTGTATTTATTTATCTGTTTGTTTATTTATTATTTATTATTATTAATCCCTAATTTAATGAATTTATTTAATTAATTAATTAATTAATTCAAGTGGCTTTATTTATTGATTCATGTCTTTATTTATTTATTTGTTTATTCATCTGTTTATTCATTTATTGATTTGTTTATTCATTTGTTTATTCATTCATTCATTCATTCATTCATTCATTTATTTATTTATTTAAATATGCATTTATTTATTTAATTTATTTGTATTATATATAATGCATATAATATATATATACATATATATATACATACATACATCTGGGTAAATTATAAAATGGGTTTAACATACCTATCAAAAATATGGCAACCGACCCCAATCTAAAAACCTCCAATTGACTAAAAACAGCAGGTTGTACTTATCACAAGTCCACCCATTCTGTAGTGGAAATTCGAAGGGGGATATAAAATCTATATCATATGTCACTCACCTGAAACGTTTGGCCTGCGGATGATTCCCCCTAACCATCCCTAACCATCCAGGTATGCGGTGTTCATATCGCCATAAGAGGTCCATAATGACCTGTCATCTGCTGTTACCAATTCTTCCGTGATAAAAAAGTTAGTTTATGTTAGCTTGTGTTTGTAAACCCTTGGGGTGGTCGTGGCTTTTCAGTATCTAATCTCTGGCTGGGTATGTTCATACATCTGCAGTTTGGTTGATTTTTTCCACCCCATTTGAAGTTTTGATCCATTGGCATCGTCTTCCAATGCTGTGAAGTCAGCGGCTTCTGGAATTGATCCGTAGATGTTCTGCAGCGCAAGGAGATGCAGCTGCGATCGGATCCATCCCCCGATCCAGCGCCAAAAAACAAATGCTGTGGTTCAAAGTCGACATGTTCTAATGTCCTCCTGGAGGGCACCACCACTTTGCGGCATGCACCAACCATGGCCATCGGGGTCCCCCCGGATGAGTCGGTGCACAATGCAGCTCGGTCGGCCGTTCGCCCTCCGGGCAGGCTGGAAGTGTGAGGAGAAAAACAGTTCCATTTCCGGCAGAGGTTTTCTCATGCTCAGGAACGATTCCTCCCGCGAAAATAAAAACACCGGACTTGAGCAGCCAAAGACCTGTACACCTTCAGGCGGACAGGTAAAAAAGTGTCTAGCTGCCAAATCAAGGGTACCTCGCGACTGCTCCAGGTCGCTGTGGTTCTTGCCTACAGCCCAAAACAAAGTTAACGTTTTGAGGGTGGGTGGGGCTGGGATGTTAACATTCATTTGCACTTGCACACATACTTGATGTTCTGCTACACACCTTTTTTGCATGCGTGCGCACATACTTGATGCTACGCTGTCCACGTCTTTTGTACGCTTGCACACATTCTTGATGTTCTGCTATACACCTCTTTTGTATCCGTGCGCACATACTTGATGCTACGCTGTCCACGTCTTTTGTACGCTTGCACACATACTTGATGTTCTGCTACACACCTCTTTTGTATGCGTGCGCACATACTTGATGCTACGCTGTCCACGTCTTCTGTACGCTTGCACACATACTTGATGTTCTGCTACACACCTTTTTTGTATGCGTGCGCACATACTTGATGCTACGCTGTCCACGTCTTTTGTACGATTGCACACATACTTGATGTTCTGCTACACACCTTTTTTGTATGCGTGCGCACATACTTGATGCTACGCTGTCCACGTCTTCTGTACGCTTGCACACATACTTGATGTTCTGCTACACACCTTTTTTGTATGCGTGCGCACATACTTGATGCTACGCTGTCCACGTCTTCTGTACGCTTGCACACATACTTGATGTTCTGCTACACACCTTTTTTGTATGCGTGCGCACATACTTGATGCTACGCTGTCCACGTCTTTCGTACGATTGCACACATACTTGATGTTCTGCTACACACCTCTTTGGTATGCGTGCGCACATAATTGATGCTACGCTGTCCCGTCTTTTGTACGCTTGCACACATACTTGATGTTCTGCTACACACCTCTTTTGTATGCGTGCGCACATACTTAATGCTACGCTGTCCACATCTTCTGTACGCTTGCACACATACTTGATGTTCTGCTACACACCTCTTTTGTATCCGTGCGCACATACTTGATGCTACACTGTCCACGTCTTCTTTACGCTTGCACACATACTTGATGTTCTGCTACACACCTCTTTTGTATGCGTGCGCGCATACTTGTTGCTAGGCTCTCCACGTCTTCTGTACGCTTGTACACACACTTGATGTTCTGCTACACGCCTCTCTTGTATGCGTGCGCACATACTTGATGCTACGCTGTCCACGTCTTCTGTACGATTGCACACACTTCTGTGAGTTTGCACACATACTTGATGTTCTGCTACACACCTCTTCTGTTTGCATACGCACTTACTTGATGCTACGCTGTCCACGTCTTCTGTACGCTTGCACACATACTTGATGTTCTGCTACACACCTCTTTTGTATGCGTGCGCACATACTTGATGCTACGCTGTCCACATCTTCAGTATGCTTGCACGCATACTTGATGTTCTGCTACACACCACACCGCTTTTGTATGCGTGCGCACATACTTGATGCGACGCTAGACACGTCTTCTGTATGCTTGCACACGCTAGACACTTCCTCTGTACGCTTGCACACATACTTGATACTACGCTACACATCTTCGGTACTCTTGCACACATACTTGATGCTATGCTAGACGCGTGTTGTGTACGCTTGCACACATACTTGATGCTACGCTACACACCTCTTCTGTATCATCTCTATGCTTGCACACATACTGGATGCTACGCTACACACCTCTTCTGTATGCTTGCGCACATACTTGATGCTACGCTAAACACATCGTCTGTACACTTGAACACATACTTGATGCTACGCTACACGTCTTCGGCAGGCTTGCACACAAACTTGATGCTATGCTAGACACATCTTCTGTAGGCTTGGACACATACTTGATGCTACGCTAGATACGTCTTCTGTACGCTTGCAATCGCTTGCACACATACTTGATGCTATGCCACACCCGTCTTCTGCATGCTTGCACACATACTTGATGCTACGCTAGACACGTCTTCTCTACGCTTGCGATCATTTGCACACATACTTGATGCTATGCTACACACCTCTTCTGAATGCTTGCGCGCATACTGGATGCTACTCTACACACCTCTTCTGTATGCTTGCACATATACTTGATGCCACACTAGACACGTCGTCTGTACTCTGGCACACATACTTGATACTACGCTACACCCCTCTTCTGTACGCTTGCACACATATACTTGATGCTATGCTAGACACGTTTTCTGTATGTTTGCACACATACTTGGTGCTACGCTACAAGTCTTCTGTACGCTTGCACGCTTACTTGATGCTATGCTAGTCGGGTGTTGTTTACGCTTGCACACATACTTGATGCTACGCTACACACCTCTTCTGTATCATCTCTATGCTTGCACACATACTGGATGCTTCGCCACACACCTCTTCTGTACTGTATGCTTGCACACATACTTGATGCTACGCTTAACACATCGTCTGTATGCTTGCACACATACTTGATGCTACGCTACACGTCTTCGGCAGGCTTGCACACAAACTTGATGCTACGCTAGACACGTCTTCTGTAGGCTTGGACACATACTTGATGCTACGCTAGACACGTCTTCTGTAGGCTTGCATTGCACACATACTCGACGCTACGCCAGACACGTCTTCTGTACGCTTTCACACATACTTGATGCGACGCTAGACACGTCTTCTGTACACATGCACACATACTTGATGCTACGCTACACGTCTTCGGTACTCTTGCACACATACTTGATGCTACGCTAGACATGTCTTCTGCACGCTTGCACACATACTTGATGCTAGGTTACACCTTTTCTCTACGCGTGCACACATACTTGATGCATCTTGGTGCTATGCCACACACCTGTTCTTTTTGTTTGCACACATACTTGATGCGAGGCTAGGCAGGTCTTCTGTTTGCTTGCACACATACTTGATGCTATGCTAGACACGTCTTCTGTACGCTTGCACACATACTTGATGCTACGCTACACCTTTTCTGCACGCTTGCATACATACTTGATGCGACGCTAGGCAGGTCTTCTGTACGCTTGCACACATACTTGATGCGACGCTAGACACGACTTCTTTACGCTCGCACACATACTTGATGCTACGCTAGACACGTCTTCTGCACGCATCCATGATGCTACGCTAGACACACCTTCTGTACACTTGCTCACATGCTTGATGTGACGCTAGGCAGGTCTTCTGTACGCTTGCACACATACTTGATGCTATGCTACACCTTTTCTGTACAATTGCACGCATACTTGACGCGATGCTAGGCAGGTCTCCTGCACGCTTGCACATATACTTGATTGACGCTAGGCAGGTCTTCTGTACGCTTGCACACATACTTGATGCACCCCTGCACCTTTTTTGTACGCTTGCACACATACTTCATGCTACGCTACACCTTTTCTGCACGCTTGCACACATACTTGATGCACCCCTACACCTTTTTTGTACGCTTGCACACATACTTGATGCGACGCTAGACACGACTTCTGTACGCTTGCACACATACTTGATGCTACGCTAGATACGTCTTCTGAGTCTTCTGTGCGCTTGCACACAAACTTGACGCAACGCTAGACGCGTCTTCTTCACACATACTTGATGTGACGCTAGGCAGGTCTTCTGTACCTTTGCACACATACTTGATGCTATGCTACACCTTTTCTGTGCGATTGCACACATACTTGATGCGACGCGAGGCAGGTCTTCTGTACGCTTGCACACATACTTGATGCTATGCCACACACCTGTTCTTTTTGCTTGCACACATACTTGATGCGACGTAGGCAGGTCTTCTGTACGCTTGCACACATACTTGATGCTACGCTAGACACGTCGTTGTACGCTTGCACACATACTTGATGCTACGCTACACCTTTGCTGTACGCTTGCACACATACTTGATGCTACGCTACACCTTTTCTGTACGCTTGCACACATACTTGATGCTACGCTACACCTTTTTGTGTACGCTTGCACACATACTTGATGCTATGCCACACACCGCCTGTTTGCTTTCACACATACTTGATGCGACGCTAGGCAGGTCTTCTGCACGCTTGCACACATACTTGATGCTATGCCACACACCTGTTCTTTTTGCTTGCACACATACTTGATGCGACGCTAGGCAGGTCTTCTGTACGCTTGCACACATACTTGATGCGACGCTAGGCAGGTCTTCTGTACGCTTGCACACATACTTGATGCGACGCTACACCTTTTCTGTACGCTTGCACACATACTTGATGCTATGCCACACACCTCTTCTGTTTGCTTGCACACATACTTGATGCGACGCTAGGCAGGCCTTATGTACGCTTGCACACATACTTGATGCGACGCTAGGCAGGTCTTCAGGACGCTTGCACACATACTTGATGCTACGCTACACCTTTTCTGCACACTTGCACACATACTTGATGCTATGCCACACACCTCTTCTGTTTGCATGCGCACATTCTTGATGCGACGCTAGGCAGGTCTTCTGTACGCTTGCACGCATACTTGATTCTACGCTGCACCTTTTCTGCACGCTTGCACACATACTTGATGCTATGCCACACACCCTTTTCTGTTTGCTTGCACACATACTTGATGCGACGCTAAGCAGGTCTTCTGCACGCTTGCACACATACTTCATTGATGCTACTCTACACCTTTTCTGCACGCTTGCACACATACTTGATGCTATGCCACACACCTCTGCTGTTTGCTTGCACACATACTTGATGCGACGCTAGGCAGGTCTTCTGCACACATACTTGATGCTTGCAAATATACTTGATGCTGTTTGCTTGCACACATACTTGCTAGGCAGGTCTTCTGCACGCTTGCAAATATACTTGATGCTACGCTACACCTTTTCTCTATGCTTGCACACATACTTGATGCATCTTGATGCTATGCCACACACCTCTGCTGTTTGCTTGCACACATACTTGATGCGACGCTAGGCAGGTCTTCTGTACACTTGCACACATACTTGATGCGACGCTAGGCAGGTCTTCTGTACGCTTGCACACATACTTGATGCTACGCTACACCTTTTCTGCACGCTTGCACACATACTTGATGCTATGCCACACACCTCTGCTGTTTGCTTGCACACATACTTGATGCGACGCTAGGCAGGTCTTCTGTACGCTTGCACACATGCTTGATGCGACGCTAGGCAGGTCTTCTGTACGCTTGCACACATACTTGATGCTACGCTACACCTTTTTGTGTACGCTTGCACACATACTTGATGCTATGCCACACACCTCTGCTGTTTGCTTGCACACATACTTGATGCTACGCTAGACACGTCTTCTGTACGCTTGCACACATACTTGATGCGACGCTAGGCAGGTCTTCTGTACGCTTGCACACATACTTTATGCTACCCTACACCTTTTCTGCACGCTTGCACACATACTTGATGCTATGCCACACACCTCTGCTGTTTGCTTGCACACATACTCCATGCGACGCTAGGCAGGTCTTCTGTATGCTTGCACACATACTTGATGCGACGCTACACCTTTTCTGTATGCTTGCACACATACTTGATGCTACGCTAGACACGTCTTTCGAACGCTTCACCTCCTGCAAAGCAAGGCAGTGGAGGTTTGGGCATGGAAATCAGATTGTTGCGCAAGTGACGGCAAAGACGCTGACGAAGATGCGCAATGAAACTGGCAATGCTGCCCTTCTTGCAGAGTAAGGTTGACATACATATTTAATTACGTTTTATTATGTGTTGTTGCTGTTGCATGATCATACAAGCAAATAAATACAAGTCCATTGAAAATTGGCTTGGTAGCCGATACATATGCGAAGAGAAAATAGATGCGTGCATTTCGCTACAGCGAAACACAAAGACCCTCAATTTTGGATCAACTAAAAGCAAGATGACACTCGAAAACACGATTTTCCCCAAACGCACTGGAAATACGAAGGAAAGGAACGCAGAAATCATCAAAAAACGCACCAGCATGGACGTCTCTACGGTGGGCGAAGATATTAGACTTGAAGTTTGGGCTCCAATATGGTGGGTTCTTAAAATGGGGGATCCCCAAAACTATAGGTTTCAATACCAAAATTGTCTAATTTTAAGGACGATTTGGGGGTACCCATTTTGGGGAAACCACCACATCTTTTTGACACCATTCCTGTGCAAAATCTGATTCTTAGCTCTTGCCGAAGGGAGAAAAAATATGAAAAAAATCCTCTGGAGTTAAGCAGAGTGCGATGTCTAAGTCCTACTGCCAGTTACCATCTCTAGATGGGTGTGTCTGAACTGGGGTATACCATGGTATACCCCCCAAATGACCATTTAGTGGGAATTATATGAGGAAAAACATGATCATCATCCATTGGAATTGGGGTAGACAAACCCAGAGCCATGGTCGATTTTTCTAGGGATAGTCATGCACTGGAATTCACAGGCGACTCAGAGCACGTCTCAAGGATCGAGAAATTATTCTAACTGCTTGACCAAGTCATTGGAGATACGAAGATCGACCATCGAAGATCACTCCCAGACGTGGCCAAGAATAGCTTCGGCTACTGCATTTTATAAAGACGTTTGCCGCATGTTCAATCTGTGTCCACTCAAGCCGTGCAGAGTGCAGAGCTCCACTCGCGAACAGCCTTAAATGTCACGAATCATACGAATCTGTGTTTGGAAAAGCATCAATCAACCTGAAAAGTTCATGCTGGGGATGGTTCCCCTAACGCAGATTGAATCACATGGCCCGGCCATTGGCCTCGCAGTCACTTTAGTTCCTGGCGATGTTTTTTCGACCAACATCTGAGGGTAGATAGGGGTTTTTTTATGGTTTTTTGGGTCAAACAGAAACCACATAAAAAAATGAGACCGGTCATGTTTCTTCAGAAAAAAGCCTGTGATTTGCTGATTCTCTTCCCAAAACGGGTGGAATCTTCAGGTTCCCCATCGACTCGGGCGCACCTTGGACTTATTTCCTGAGCATTGGATATGTCCAAAACCCTCAAGCACTTTGGAAAATGACCCGGTGAGAAAAATTCCACGTACCCTCTGGTTATGTCAAAATAGCTATTGAAAATGACCATTGAAATAGTGGATTTTCCCATTAAAAATTGTGATTTTCAATAGCTATGTTAAATTACCAGAGGGTACCGGTTTAAAAAGAGAGCAGGAGACTGTGGGAGTGCGCTCTTTTGTTGGTTTTTAGAGAATGTTGTTGATTGTATTTCTTCATAAACATCATCGTGCCTAGTGTCTCTGTCAAAATTCTCATTCAAATGAAGGTGCCACCGGCCAGAAGAAAAGACAGTAAAAACATGTAAAAACTACAAATAGTCAATGGGAGGGAGACCGTATGGAGAGATTGCTACACATGCCAATTAATAACCCATGCAAACTATGAGGCAGTCATCTACAAAAAAATCGTGTTCCCTTGGTAAAAATGATGTCTTCATTTCAGAATCTACATTTCAAACAAAAGCTGCAGTGTTCCTTCAAGACGATGTACTACTTCTTTCAAGAAGTAGTGTTCCTTTCTGACAGTCTTCCTTTAAGTATGATATTAAGCCTGCCTTCAATCATACATTATTTCTGTCAAAACACCAGATACCTACATCATATATAACATTTAGTATTGCTGTCAAGAGAGTGCAATGGTCGATGCACATTGCAGCATCCCTTCAAAAAGAAAGATACTGGAATTGTTAAAGAAAAATGCTGCTTACAGGTTACAATCTGCCCTGAAGACAGTATATTCCCCTTAAATAAGGAGCAATATTCTTGCCAGAAAATTATAATGTGTGGAACTGTGCAATGTATCCTTGAATGAAGTTCACCCTTCCTCTCATTTGTTCCGTACGATCATTTTCTTTTGAGGAAATACATCACTTCTTCAAGACCAACACCTGGATGATGTCCTTGAGAGGGGCACAATCTGTTCCTGAAAAGTAGACTTGAAGACAAGAGGAGAAAGGATTTGGCATGTTGAATGAAGCCGAAGACAAAAAAAACAATGGAGTTCCATGAGTGGTTGGAACATAGGGTTAGTTTTCTAGGTTGTTTTGCTTCTTCGATTTATATATCCATTGGTTTTGGCAGTTTTGAGCAGAAGTTGCAAAAACCTCGACCGAGAAAACGAAAAAAAGGAAAAAGAAAAAGGTCAATGGGTGGTCCATGAGTGGTTGAGACATAGGGTTCTTTCTTGTTTATTGTTCTTTTGGTTTTTGTTGTTTCTGTTTTTGGTTTATGTTTCCTATAGGTTGAGGTTTGAAAAGCTCATTCACGTGGTTTGTGATTCGTAAAAATTTTGAGGTTTTTAAAGCTAAGTCACGTGCAGAAAAATTGCACTCCCACAGTCCCCTGGTTCTGTTTAACAATGGCACGGTTCCATAGCAAAGTGAGAAGCATCGCAGGAATGGGAGGAGTTGAAGCCATCGATGATGTAAAGTGATGGTGTGTTACAGTATCATCATGTCATCATGTGGTTGGCAACTGACAAAATGTGATTTTCGTAGCATGAATTGCTGTTGTCACTGATGCTTGGAATAATGTGGTTGGCAACTGACAAAAAACAAATGGGATCAGCATGTTGGAAGAGGTACAATTATGAAAACAATAGGCCATGCGATCACAGCAAAGGACGACGCTTCCCAACAAACAGGGGAATGATGGAAAGCAACAGTGAAGTTGATATAGCCAACGCATAGGACGGTACAACAAACGAAAACTAACACCTGTTTAAAAGCTTTTCATATTGAATAATAACATAGTATGACATAGTATGACATAGTATGACATAGTATGACATAGTATGACACCAAACTCCCAAAGTAGTGGTATTTCCAACCTGGTCATTTACGAATGAAGTACCTTCAGGTGCCACCCCTAGAGCTCTGTTCCTGCCATTCCCATACTTCACTGAGTACATTGCATCATGCTGGAGGCTTCCTATATATGCTATGTGTGTCAAAACCAATAGTACCCCTGTAAAACCACATCAAAATAGCTGGTAAATGAATGGATGTCCATCCCATTAAAAATGGTATCTATAGGTATTGACCCATACCCGAATGGGAAGGTAGTTTTGGGGGTCCCCCATGACAAAAAAGTCAAGGAGTATATCATCATCGGTGAGAGTCGCGACTCCATGTTCTTGCTGTTCTTCCCCATTTGTGGGTGCTCAGGGTTCGAGACTGAGGTAGCCTCAAGTATTGGTAAATAGATCGTACACACTTTCAGGGTCATGGTGTGCAATAAATTATTCGCTGGACATGTGAACCGAACGATGTCTCAACACGTCGACAAATGCGCTTTGCAGCACCAAATCCCGCACATCTTGAAGACATCCTGCACAACCAAAAATGGAACAAAATGATTACCCTGTGGTAATTTACAAGTTTGCTATGGAAAATCACCGTTTTCTTCAAAAACCATAAATCATCGAACCACATCCGGCCAGCTATAGCATACCAAACTCTAGTGTATTTAACCCTCGGTGATGTTTTTCCAGAAGGGTCTTCGCAGTCCAGAGGTGTCCCCAACGCCAAGCATCCCCTGACCAAAGGATCCTTCTCCAATTCTTCAAAAAAACGTTCAAAGCCTCGTGGGGCTGGGATCCTGCGCGTGTCATATCAAGTCATACTGGGGTAACAATTAATAACCAGCAAAATGATCAAAAATGTTGCTATTGACCAGCAGTAGCATGGCCAATCTTGGATACCTAGCGAAAGAACTAATTATGTGTCAATTAAATGCATCCAGTTATGCCCAATGTGGGAAAATGGTGTATACGCCTAATTTATGGCAAGTTTATAGGTAAAATGATGGCAAGGCCCTCATTTCTGTGGGATTGGAAGGAAGGGACCTGAGTAGACCTGACGGGGGGACTTGGGGGCTGGGTGACCATAAAAAACTGTGTGGGACGTGGGACTTGGGGGCTGGGTGACCCCCTACTGACAACGACACACCAGGGAACCCAACTGGGAAGCCATCATTCTGCGAGACAATCCACTCAAAAAGCACCGATCCGTGTTTTGCCCAGGCATTTGCACTGCTAGGCCTCAAAGACATGACGGCCGAAAATTAAATATAGCTCCAACAATTGAATTCTGTTTTCAAATGTTGCTTCCTGGCCGAAGTCACACGTCAAGCTATGGGACATTGCGTAAAGGTAGGCGCGAGGATAGCATGCGACGCTGGCGACAGAAATCAGAAAAAAAGGGAACATGCAACAAGTGGAGAGGACACCGCCTCACAAGAAACCCGCGTCAAATCCGAGGCCCTAAACCCTAAAATGATGATCCAGTGGATTTGGTTCACCAATGAGAAAACCATCCAAAATGGAGGTGAAATTGATGCTTTCCCAGAGGTTGAAGGGAAATTTGCAGGAAACCCCAATACTTGGAGTAAAACCAGCCAATGTGACCGATGTTCGATGATTTTTCCCTTCGAATCCATGGTTGGTGATATCCCCATGTCTGATGCTTAAATGCAAATATTTGTTGGTTCAATCATCTTCAATGCTGTGCTCGTCCTCTCCAACTTCGTCTTCCCACAAAGGCGTGCCGAATGCGGCGCGGCATTCATCCTCTCAAAAACAGCCTTCACCTGCCAGCTTTTCCGCTGAAATACTGGTAGGAGCTCTTGTTGGTTGGTATTGAGAATCCAACTTGCACCAGGTGGTATCTTCTGAACCCGTTTGACAATGGTTCATTTGGGTAATTCGACCCAAAAAGCGGTGCCAAGGAAACAAGGTGATGTTTAGATTTAACACTACAGTAACCTATCCACTGAGGTATCCCTTCGAACCCTAAACATGAAGACGGAGGGTCTCTGCGAAACTTTGTACACAGGGATCATTTGCAAACATGAAAGTTCGTCCTTGTCACAAGCAATCCAAAGGTTTTTGGGTTGCTGACACGTGAATATACGTGAATATCTGTTCGGTACGCGCCAGGCAACCAAGCAACCCCTGCTTGATTGAGAGAGCCCCGTCAGAGTGACTCATATCTTCCGTGGAAGAGTTCGTCATGGATCACAAAGAAAAAGAGTCATGCATACAAGTAGATCACCCCACAACTAGATCGCCTGCACGTGTCTCTTTGCAAACACACTGATGTCTGGACACTTCAGTAGAAGGCCCAT
>CAMXCT020005201.1:327500-407500 GCA_947184155.2 Cladocopium goreaui
AATCCACGCCTCTGAAGATGGGGCTCCCAATTTCTGGCCAGATTTCATGAAGGGGAAAAAAACAGGTCATCATTGTTTAGTCATGGGCCACATGGGTATTTGTTTTGAGGTTTGAAAAAATTACCATTGGAATCTGGCGTTAGCTCATGTTCACATGAACCCATTCCTGTGCAAACACCCTTTCAATTCGTTGCAAGGAACCAACTGAGACTCTGGAGAGCTGCTTGCTTTTGCTGGTCCCCAATCTTAAGAAAGCCGCGAACTCCAAACACCAGAAGTCGTTGTCCTTGGGGTTAGCTCAATATCCCATGGGTCCCATGACATCCTCCTGCCGGTTCCATGCTCCGCCACTCAGGTGGACCTGGTTGTTTTTCGGAAATTGACATTCTCAGGGTCAAAGCCATGGCAAACGAGGAAATTGTAGATTTTCACCTCAGCCATGGTTTTTGCGCCTCAGCCATGGTGATCCAAACATAATCCCTGGATTTTGCCCAGTTGAAATGACCCAGCAACTTACATCGCAGTGGATATTCTTCACCTTGCTCCCCAGGAAGAGACAAATGCGTTTGTCTGGGAATAGGGTACCCCAATCCTATGGACTATCAAGATATACATGAAATTGCCATTTCGGGGCATATCCCATTTTCGGACAAACCCAAATGTTGGCAGTTTTCTTTCTTTGAACCAGGCTCTTTGGGTCAAGAGTTCTTCTGGTGCCTCAATGGTCATGACACCCATGCCAAGCAGGTTTATCACATTTTATCACAAGGGTACGACACAAAGTTGGGCTTCACCTGGGTTGGAAACAGGGAGACCTGCTGGATTCCCCCCGGACCCAGGGACCCATCAAAAACCACCATGGCTAAGGTGCGCGAGAATCTGCCACTTTCTGCCGATGTCGTTTGACCTCAGTGGGCTGTTTGAGACCTGGAGGAAGTAAACCGAGGATGAACGGCTTCAGTCATCTTCAGTCTATGTATCCTAAATTCCCACAATGGAGGTGATAGGTTCATCTTTAGTTGGCTCCAGCCAAAGAAAGCACTGAAAATGGAGGATCTCCATCATCTCCATCCGGGCACCGCATCTTCGATGATGGCTTGCTGCAAAAAAATTGCCCAGTTCGTGGGCAAAAACGGGCATCTTCAAGGATCAAATTGCTGGTTTCCTCAAAAAAAAACCTATCATCTCTGGCAGGAAATAATCATTGCTTTGAACAATCACCTAAAATGGGCCGGTTCTGGTCGTATCCCATGGTCATCCAGCTGTCAGGAATCCCCCAAAAGGTGTTGTTTTTGCTTTTTTCATATCCCCATATTGCCATATCCATGGGTCGATAACTCCTCACGCTGCCAATCCTTTCTATCATGTCAAATTGATGGGTTCATTAAAAACAATTTTGAGCTGGCAGGCAAGTTCCTACTACATGAAAATTCCTATTGCGGATGGTTGTCATTAGTATTCTCATTAACATGGAAGTCCTTGACGTTGCTGCTTGATCCTGGCTGATGGCGTCTTTTAACCTGGTAATGACTAACAGTTTGCGCACTGGGAAAAATAAACACCATGTTTAAAACCGGTAATTCATCCAACTAAGTAGGCCATCGCATTGCGTTAGTCATAACATGTCATAACCAGACACGCCGGCACCATCAAATCCATCAAGGCTAAAGGACGATTTTGTCCGTGGTCATCGATTTCTTCTTCGTGTCCTTCTCAAGTTGCGACCTGCGCGGCCATCGACTCAGCCAATTATTGGGGATCATGGGGGGCTGAGGTATCCAGTATCCAGAACGGGTATATGTCTGGGTATACTGGGGACAATGAGCATATCATCAGAATAAACTAGATTTAGATACAATATATGCATGGATATGCATGGATATGCATGGAATATATTGGGAGAAAGGATCAACACTTCAGTTGTTGGGATTTTTGGCTGGCAACCACTGTGTTCACTGTTAAAATTGGGGTCCATGCATCCAACGAACAGTGGGACTGCAGTGACTGCGGGGTCCCACAAGGATGAACCCGAACAAAGCCATCAGTGGCCCTGTATGCCCAGTGTGGCCCTGTCCTATCTTTGTCTTCCATCAGCGTTGCCGTGCAAGCCATGGCCTGCCGATGCCATAATGATTTACCATGAGGCTGTGATAGGTGTATAGTGGAACCCCATACTGAAGAGTCTCTGCCACGACGGTCATCCCGGATTAGGGGGTCATGAGGTACCCTAATGAAGGTGACCAAAGATCACTGAAGCACAAGCCACAAGCGTCAAACAAATGTCAAACATACACGCCCCAAAAGAGTCGTCCATCTGTCTTTCCACATATTTTTGGATACCCCAAAAGTTGGTTGATTTCATAGAATGTTGCCCCGGACACTTCCCCACATCTATCAACCCAGGGTAAAGTTACCCAAGGAAATCATTTCCCAGTTCACCCAGCCTTCATCTTCAATGAACCGAGGTGCAGCAACCGAGAGGTTTGAGCCAAAAAGAACTGGCTGCGACAACTTCCAAAGTGCGTCACTGTGGGGTTGAGCCATTTCAACGGCCGTAGCATTGGGACATATATTGGGACATTATACAGCCTTGAGCCCCAGAATGGTTGTGTTACAGTAACTCATTTTACTTGTTGCCTTGTTCAAGGTGAAAGCACAGAGTGCTCAGCATCCACTGCTTAAGCCATCCCAAGAATGTGCTGGTCAATTATGATCATCATCTGAGGTAGCAAAGTGGTGCCCCAGTTCGTTAGCTAAGTTGGTTAGTAAGTCCCATGTCACTATGGTTTATGGTAGATATAACTATAGTTACTGGGGTTTATAAACCAACAAACATCACTGGGGGCCCCAGCCTTTCAAGGCCCGGACGGTCTTGAAGCTCTTGGTCAGCCAGGGCGTCCGGTGGCTCGGACGTTCGGGGGGAACCGGAGAACCCTTCGGGATCTCCGTGGAGATTTCTAGGCTGCAGCCCAGCCTTGATCTGCCACAGTCTGTGACCTGTTCCACACATTTCTCACGGAAGATTCTTGGTCCTCGACAAAAAAAAAAGTGAGATCATTGAGACAATAAAATTCATGGCTTTCCAAACACAGAAGCATTGAATACCATAAAAAAAATCCGGCCGAATCAGAAGATGTTCACCGATCTGTAAGAACATGTAATATAGTGAGCACATTTGTGGGAGGAACTCCAACATGACCAATCCGGTATGATTCTATATTTAATCCACAGAGTCATGTATTGGTTCATTTCTGGAAATGCTTTGAGGCGCCACAGCCCGAGCCTTACTGAGCCCTGGGTCGTCCTGACAAATCCCCATAGTGTGGCTTTGTCTGAAATTGGGTGTCTAAAGGAACCCGAAAAAACCTATGGTGATGATCATCATTCCTCCGGTTTTAAATGCCAAGTGTTGCGACTTTTTTTTGGTCGCCATTTTCAGCCAGACCCATCTTTTACGTCTTTTTCATGGCAAGAGATGTGGGAAGGTCGTCGTTGGGTTTTGCGCCAAGCGATCCCTGTGGTTTTGTTTTGTCTAGTTGAATGCTTCGCAGCCCTGAGATTCATATGTCTATAAATTGAGTAAATCAACCAATCAAATCCAAATAATTCATTGAATAAATATATAAATGATATATAATAATATATGTATATATGGATGATCCAGCATTCCAGCTCGTGTTCAGGTGAGCGACCAAAGCTTCTGTGTCGATGCCCTCCCACTATTTTGGTCCTTAACATTATGTAAATTATATATACACACATAGTTATATGTATTTATATGTATGTATACATATGTATATATATATATATGTATATATATATATATGTATATATATATATAACTATAACTATATGTGTATATACATATATCAGTTACCTTGAATGTTACATATATATATGTATATACACATACATGTTGATTCTTTGATTAGCCTGGTGGATTTCTTAGGGCACCGCTCACATGGAGAAGCTGCCCCAAGAACAACATCCTTTCACCCCCTTTTTCGACTGCGAGTCGCAGCCCTGTCATCGAGATACATGGCTCTGCAATCACAGGCGCGACCGCTTTCAGCGGGCTAAGCATTGACACCAACTAGCTACTATCCCGAGCCATTTAGAAATCAGCCCCCAGCAGCCGAGAGCCTGGGTTTTGCACGACAACGGAGGATCAAAGACCATTCGAAAGTCACAAAATGTTTGGAATATCATAGAGACTGGGTGTGCAACATGCAGCTTCGGGGGTAAACAGGCTTGGGGCACAGCATCAAGTCCACTATCTCTAGGTTTGCTTCCTCCACACGGGAATTTCAGACCACCCTGAATGGTGAGCCAGTGCAAGCAAAGTGGCGACAATATATACTCCAAATCCATTGGCTCATCATTGTGCTCCCAGTGAAAAAAACACCACCGACCATAAAATGTGAGTATGCCCAACTAAATCCAGCAGTACGTTGTGACTTTGTCGGAAAGTGGATTTTTCAAAAAAACAATGGGCTAAGTTCCCACCAGGGTCCAAAGATTCATCTAAGATGGGTATGTCATGGTATATACGGATATTACAGATGATATAGACCCGAAATGTCCATTCGTTTATTTAACATGATGATAAACTGTTGGATCCCCTGAGGGTCACCCGCAACGGACAAAGCCCCAGAAAAACCAGGCCACGTCCGCTCCACCCATTTGCGCAGTTCGGGGTCCACAAATGCGCGGAAGGCCTGGTGCAGTTGTGGATTTTGGATGATTTTGGATGGTTTGACCGGCCAAAAATGCTGGCTTTTTGTCTGTTTGAGATTTTTCCCAGAATGGTTTAGCTTAACAAGCAACATTCATATGGGTGTCAATGCCAAACCGGGGCTGGTGCCATGCCCATCTCTCATTTTGTCTTCAGAGATCCAATCTGAATCTTTATTTAAGCACCATCTTTGGGCGGACACTATGACCTTGGATAACCCGGAGGTTTCCGAAGTGGGGGTACCCCTAAATCATCCCAGGCTTCAGATAGGATCTTCCATGAAAATGGAAACCCCCAGCCAATGGCTTCGTGTTTTTTCGGGTCTCCCATCGCCATCAGGATGGTAAAACACTGTTTTACCATAAGAGTTTCCATTTAGATCATGTGATTGTAGATAAATCGGGATGAACATAAACAATGTTAAACAATAACAAAATCACGAAAAAAAAATTAAACCCGCAGCAAAGAACTTGGCTTATGACAAGCCTCTGATTACAAGAAAACAACATGCAAGTACCCCCTCCGGCCTGACACAAACACACGGTGACCCTACCAAATGGCCAAGCAAATCAAGTATCAAGTCTATCTGAGGCTATATCCATATATAATCATATATATATATACTACACAGTATCCAATAGACAAAGCTGTTCAATCACTTTACATCAACATCACTTCACCATCCCAGCCACCCAGAGTCCCCCACCTTCATATGGTCTCCAGAGCTGGGCCCGAAATGACTGGCCGTGTAGCCACTGAAGACCCCGCGCGTTTCGAACTCGTAATACATGGCATACCTGGCAGAAGCAGATGGGTTTTTGGGTACGTTCTGGGGAACGATGACATGGAACTAGATGAAGAAAACAGGAGTTTGCAGAACTGAATAATAAAAAAAAGCTCAGAAAAGGACTTACCCTCTGGTTATGTCAACATAGCTATTGAAAATGACCATAGAAATAGTGGATTTTCCCATTTTTCCCATTAAAAATGGTGGATCTTTCCAGTTCGTTATGTAAACGTTTACCAGGCCGGGTACTTGTTGGCAACCATCGGCAACCGCAACCTGTGCCGCAGTGAGATCTCGCCTGTCTTTGGTGCCGTGGTGTTCAATGCCTCTATGCTCGCAGAAGGAGTCGTAGAGAACCACCTGAGCACGAGATCGCAGGTGGAAATCATTGGAAATCCAACAGATTTGCAAGTCAGCTACAAAAGCGAAGGGGTAAATAAGAATGCAAATCATCTGACAGAGTGATCAATCATGAATAGTGACTTTTAGCTGATAGTTGATAGATGTTGATAGTATTTTTAAAAAAAATGACAAGCATGTTGGAGGCTTGGTTGCTGAAAGTGTGTGTGTGTGTGTGTCGGTGTGTCGGTGTGTCGGTGTGTAGATTGTACTTATGATCGCAAGCAACACAGGAAATGGCTAGGAACAGTGGTGAATCCCCCAGATAGATGTTTTCCTTCTTGTTCAATAGTTATTCATAGTTATTCTATCAATTTGCTGCTATCATTCATTGTAAAATCATATTTGCTTATCAATTTCATGGTTTTTGAATGGTACTAACGCTTACTAACGCTGTTGAACAATCCGGATTGTCCTTGATCTGATGAATTTCCCGGCAAGGTGCGGAACCCAAGGGTGGGTTCGCCACCACCTCGAAGCCGGGCATGACCATTCGATGCGAGCCCGGCACGTACGCCAACCTTGGGTTCTTCGGAACCAACGGCTTTTAGGGATCGAATTTTATCCCATCCATCTGCATGTTGCTTAGAACATCTTCAATCTTTTACTGATTCTTAGGGTGATTATAAGCCAATTATAGGTGGTTATAGCCAAATTATAAATCATTAATATAGCCTTTTATAATAAGCCAGGTGAAATTATAAGCCAATTATAAGCCAGTTATGGTGGTTATAACCATGATACTGTGGATGGTTGCGAAATCCTGCACCACCTTGGATAGTTGAAACCCTATAAATAATGGAACAAACTACCTATCAACTGGTGCAGGATTTCGCAACCATCCACAGCGGCCTACTGTAGCCTTTTGTGAAGCTCCAGGTCCACCATGATCCACGCGAGTGGCGGTCCGTTGTTGGCTTCCAATTGTGTCAAGGCCACCTGGCGGAGAGCAACTTCGCGCGAGTCGTGGGATGATCGGCCACCAACATGCAGTGTATATTACATATGTCATATATATATATATATAATTTATATATGTGTGTACATCTTGTATGATGAGATATATGTGTATAATCAATGAAATATAATATAGTATAATGAAATATAATACAATACAATATATATATATATATAATATAATAATATAATGAAATATAATATAATATAATATCTAATATCTAATATCTAATATCTAATACCCTCTGGTAATTTAACATAGCTATTGAAAATGGTCATTTATAATGGATTTTCCCATCAAAAATGGTGATTTTCCATAGCTATGTTAAATTACCAGAGGGTATCTAATATAATGAAATATAACATAACATAACATAATATAATATAACATAACATAACATAATATAAATATAATATAAGATAATATAATATAATATGATATGATATAATATGATATAATATGATATAATATGATATAATATATCCACACACGCATATATCATGTGTCTATACAGTATGCATTTCAATATATATATATATATACATATGCTTGCATATACTGTATATATAAATCCGTGGGCCAAAAGCCTGGATGGAAAGACCTTGCACTCATGACCCTTCCATTTGAAGAAAAAAAGTTCTTCTCATGGCTGAAGCCTTTCCATGAAACGGCGACTCGATTGGCTTCCAAATTCTCATAATTCTTTGATTTCCTCTATGAAAACAACAGTGGACCGACAACACTACTGATCTACTACCCAGTTAGATTCATGAGCTATATAATGTAGAGATTAACTTTTAGGATATCTATATATATATAATTATATATATAATTATATATATATATATGTAATTATATAAAACTATATATATATATGTATATATATAATTATTAAATTATATATATATATATATAATTATATTAATTATATATATATATTGTCCCATATGAACTTGTAGGACTGGTTATGACTGGTTCTATATACCACATGGGTTGATGATGAATGACCAAAAAAGACCCGGCCTGCGCCGTGACTTGCGCCGCAGGGCCCGGGAAGTTGATGTCGCGGTGATGCTTCTGGGGCTCGGAGCCTTCCAGATTCGGTGTCCACAAAAAACTGTGGCATTTATTAGTGGTTAATATATAACTGGTTAAAATGAATGGTTTATGTTACATGAACTATATATCATGGTGGTACTTTGAGTATACTTAGAAGCCACCAGAATGCGATTCTTTGTGGCCCGCTTTTGTCCCCTTGGGGCCTGGGGGTTTGAGCACCAGATGGAGTCTATAGATAACCGTCATTCACAAACGGTTTGAGAAAACTGACGTGTATTGAAAGCACCTGAGTTGGGGATTCTGTTCTGGGTTGGAGGTGGGCTGAAGGGGGGGATGGAAACTGTTACCTTGTCCACCAAGTTCATCATATTCTTCTTGTGTTCACAACAAAAGATTAAAAAGACCTACACACCGTGCAAAACCAAAGCTCTGGGTCCAGGGATGCCACGGATGATCCCTGAAGGCAACTTCTCTCCCCAATGTGAACCCTGTCCTGTTACAACCAGAACGCTACCAGCTCCGAGGGATCATCCTGGATCATCAAACGGTGGCCACAACGGTGGCCTGGTGGTGTTCGAATCAAAGAAATCCGACCAAAGAAAGGTCCCACATCTTCGCGTTCGCCCACATCGCTGCATCCCGCTGGGGGATCATCCAGTAAGGGGCCCCGCTTGGGACCCCACTCGGGCAGCCTGGCGAAGCCACAGCCGGGGCGGGTTTTTATGGCCCCAGGAATCTTCCATGTTTCTGATTAGGAAGATATCAATTATTGGTTGAAGTGTGAGAACATGTGATTTGGCCTGTCTGCACATGAATGCTTTTCTTGATTTGTGCGCGTGGTTTGATCTCGCAAAGTCTGCTAAGTTTGGGTCCAAAACTATTAGAGTTGGGCATGGCTGATTCCTGGGTACACCACATTCATGAGCCACAGCAACCGTTATATTCTGCTTCAAAACTATTGCGCACGGCCATGTACCTACTAGACGGAACGACAAAAAAAAAGCCGCCTTGGGGGTTATAGTATGGACATCTATGGACATCTATCGACTATACTCCTATAGTCCATTGGGACGATTCCAGATGCTCAAAACAGCCCAGATACAGAAACCAGTCCAAGCTGGCTCCAGAAGTGAGCCATTGAACCAGAGCCCATTGCTGCTCTTCCTGCACGGACGACCGTCATGTTGTTTTTATCGCCTCTGCTGATTTCAATATGGAAAATGTGAACCAAGTTGTGCCATTGAGCGAACATGGCTCATTTATAGATGATTTACCCATTAAAAATGATGATTTGCCTATTCAGCATGATGATTTTCGCTATCTTGGTTTACTGGAGGGTACATTAAAATCATGTTTCAGCGGTTCATGGGGGCTCCACGGTTGCACTCTACATATTTCCAGCTATGCTGGTCAGTGGTGCTCAATCAGACTGGTCTCTGTGCTGATTGGTGATTTCAACCCATCGCAGTCATGTCAGTCATTGTGGATCATGATTTCAAAAATGCACATCATATGTATGTAGTGTATATATATAATATATGTAAGTATGTATACATATATATATATACATACATACATACAAAATAAATGTGGAATATATGTGAGTCATGAATATATGGTCTTATTCTTTGGTTCAGGAAAAACATCATCCCAACTAATACTAATCATCACATTTTTTTTTAGCCAAAGATATTCGAAACCACCAATTCCGGATCCTGCGTGCGGCCAGCAGCCAACATGTTTGTCATGTAGCCAGCCACCACCTACCAGCTGAGTCATCATCGATGTGTAGCTTTGGCAAAAAAAAACCTAAGGCTAAATCCAATTGTGGGTAAAACAATATCATTTTTACAAGCCATTTTTCCTGGGAATGGTAAGTTTATACCACCTATAAAAATGGTGATGGCTGGGGGATGGTCAACTCCCAGCGGATCACAATTCAACTGTCATGCTGTGCGCGCCTCCAGGATGAGATCATTTTTCCTGGAGATGTAGAACAGCAGAACTTTGTTGTAATCAAAACGTGGCAACTGGAAATCTTCTATTTTTGTTGGGGGTTGAATGGAAAATAATCTATGAATGGTGCAGAAAATCTTCTATTTTTGTTGGGGTTGAATGGAACATAAATGAAAATAATCTATGAATGGTGTATTTTCCAGCAAGCCATGTTTGAGTACCGGATGGCAGTATGATTCACCTTCTAAAATGAGCACATATATGCACCCATCGATTCGTCCCTTGGTCAGGGCTGCCTACCATTCCATTTAAATTTCACTGGAGAAAATGATTGGCACCTCGTTTTTCATGCAACCAGCATTTGGGGCCAATTGGAAACTGATGGCAAGAAACAACAAGGGTTTATAAGAAAGGGTGTGCCCAAACGATTTTGAGATGTTTTTTTGATACAATGCCCCTGATTCTTTCCCTTTCATGACGGCACCAGGTTCATCCATTTTAGAAAGGTCCAGTCAAGGGTGATGTATGCCGCTCATATCAGAGATGCTTAAAATTGGTGTACCCGTTTGACCACGGAGTTTTGGCCGTAAAAGTGATATAAAGTGACCATTTTTTGAATGATTGTGGAGCATTTTGGGAAACCCAAAACATCTCTGCAGGACATCTCTGCAGGGAGGGCCCGCCAAACAATAGCCAAGTTGGTGTATAACTAGGCTAACGCTTGAATTTATGGTGGATCATGGTGGATCTATATACTTATACGTATATGTAATGATATGTCAGGGAAATAAGTTTTACAGCCATTGGATCCCCATGTTAGATGGTTAAATCCCGATTTTGGGGTATACCCAACAAACATCGCCAGCCGAAAAGTGGACGTTTCGGCCAGGCATCAAGAGCCAGTCACTGGCCCAAGGGGCCGTGAAGGCCAGATGCCCTTCCTCGTGGAATTTTTGTGGGATATTCCAAGGGATATAGAACCAATGATGATTTGACCACGAAAAAAGGCTGGAACCAATATTTTTTCGAGGTTACATGGGGTGAGTTCAGTGAAAGAACATGTTGCAGGAAGTATCAATTCTTGGTGAGTTTCAGTGTGTATTCTTGCAATTAATTGTCGGATGTATTGTACCCGTTTGTTGTTCTAACCCAACTATAAGGCAGGCACTACTTGCCATTGGATGGGGCGGTCATTCAAGTCCACTTAGTCCACTTATACTGGGTGCGCAAGTCTAGTGATTGACATATCCAACGGTCTATGGACATCCCTAAATCATCCTAATTAAATTGCATCCTTCAACATGTCCCGTGGGACTGGCTCAAGTCTGTCGGTCCGGTCGCGGGTCAGTCAAATCGCATTAGCTTTTATACACAGATATGTTGAAACTGCATAATGTTCAAATACAGGCAAACATAAACGCGCAAAATACCAACAATGATGCAAATACCAAAACTTATCAAATACCCATTCTGGAGAGAAAAAAAAAACATAGTAGAATCACTTCTGTGGATGGTAGAATCCCAGCAGTTATGTGCAAGATCCCCACCACTTGACCTCTCAACCAGCATCCCAGTGTCCCAGTGTCCCTGCCCAGACACTGTGCGCCCTGCCCGCAAGGGTTGCGGAATCAAACCTTCCTGTGGAAGATCCAAAAACCTTAGGCCATGAGACGATCTCCAGGAAATTAAAATTCCAGCGATGTTCGTGGGATCAAAAATGACCCAAAAGTGTGAACTTAAACTTGTAACATTGTTTTCGAGCAACTCAAAGTTTGGGGTCATAGTTTAACCAACTTCTAGGAACAAAAAAAGATCTGGGGACGGCAACAAAATCTGGATGTCATCAAATTGATGAGGATATTAGGCGGGTCGTCAAACTTTCAGAGGGATCACCGGATCCCAAGAACATCTCCATTTTTCTGGGGGATCCCGGGATCCCCAATAGCTGGTTGGTTTTTACAACATCCAAACTTCAAACATAGATGCTTTAGGGGTACGGTACCTAAAAATTTTAGGAAACCTCCATCTGACTGTAGATCATCCCAAGTCAGAGATGGAATCTGCACGACTGCTTGAAACCACCAAGAAGTGGCTCTCTGAATCACTTAGTTTGCTGGAAAATCTTCCATGACTCTAGTATTTTCATGCAAAAAATGGTGATATCCAAAAATCCCAAACTTCAGATGTGTTTTTTTTCTCTCCAGTTTTCTAGGGGATGTTCCATGGTTTTCCACCAGTTTTTCCCACTCAAAACGCCACTTCCCAGGAATTTCCGGGCAACGCCTGCGCTTCGGCCTCCAACTTCCGAACCCACTCCGTGGGCAACAAACTCTCCAGCACCACCTCGGCACCCACGAAGATGAAGGGAGCAGTTTAATGCGACCCCTGGTAACGTGGCAATCATTGAGGTCCATGATTCTGGAAATTAAAACCTCTATTTGTATGGAAACATCCACTAAAGGCTCCATGATTCTGGATGTTTTTTCCCACTAAAGCCTCCATTTATAATTAGATGATGTTCCAATTAAAATCTCCAGTTATTATAGGGGAAAGGATGATGGGAAGCAATCACCAACGATAGAACTGAGATATAATGCATGGATACAAATAGGACATTACCTTAAATTCTATATACCCGTCATTTCCCATCTAGAAACTGCAGTAAACTCCCACAGTAGTTCGTTTTATTCCCATACTAAGTATATATATATATACACCCTTATAAAACGGTTGGTTTATCGCCCTTATTGGTTCTTATCGTTTCTCAAATCATTTCCATCCAAAAATGGCTACTCCCATCCCACCATCCCATCATCTTGCTTCTCATTCACTACGAAATAATTCCTTATCATGTTCCCACGCATGAAAAAATATGAAAAAAAAATGCATCCAAAATCCCTTCAAAATAGATGTTCACATTTATACATACATATAGTTGCTTATATATCCGATTAAATCCTACTATTGTACCCATATATTTTGTTGGTTTATCCCCATAAAACCATATGTGACATGGTCATTCTATCATCATGAATCCGATTCCAAGAGAATGGCTAATCCCATCCCCCATTCGTATCAAACAAACCAGAAACCATGGTTTAGTAGAGATAAAACAACGTGTGGGGGTGTTCAATATCAAAGGGGGATGGGATTAAAATAGATCAATCCCTATTGATTCTTCCCATCCCCCCAATGGGGTTCACAGTAACCCCAATAAGATCTGGTTTCCCATTCGTTGCTGGTGAAATCCCATTAAATCCCACAAATTCCCATGAACTCATCCCATTTTAAAAAAAAAAAACTCATAAAAGTTTCCAAGGTATTCTCATTAACCTTTACGGCTTGCTATCTGTTCAAATCCCATTAAATCACCATTCGTTGCTGGTGAAATCCCATGAAATCCCACAAACTCCCATGAACTCATCCCATAAAAAATCCCAATAAAAATCTCATAAAAGTCTTATCAAATCCCGTAAAAGCCCCTAGAATCTCACAAAATGTCCCAAAATTCCTGGCAAATCCACCACAAAGCCACGCCGCAAAGCCGTTCCGCCGCATCTTCTCCAAGGCCTCGGTGGCCATGCGCCGCTGCTCGGCCTCGTCGGCGTCCTCGAAGCCAAGGCACGGCCTCGGGCGCCATGGAGAGGGCATGGCCTCCATGGCCATGGCCTCTGCATGGCCCCTGGGTGAGGGAAAGATCTGAAAAGATCACCAGATCTCACCAGGATAAAAAGGGAAAAAGTGGGACTGAATATTTGGGAGAAGCAATGTTGAGAAGAAAATTCATCACCAACATTTTTTCCCACATCAGTGTTGGATGTGTTGGATTGAAGTTGTGAAACTAATTTCGGGGATATCACCGGAAAAAAAAAGGAGTGAATGGGGAGAGTTTGGCCCTTTTTTTACCTGCAAAGTTCATGAAATATGCCAAATCCAAACAAGGGGATGGAATTATATGGGATCTAAACATACCAAATTCATTCTAAATCCAAAACTGATGCTTTCCTGGAATTGCGGAGTTAACAATATTTTCACAATCACAGGGATATGATTCAGAATTGGGCACCACAAACTCACAGAACTGCTATTCAAAGATTGCAGAAGATTTGGATGAATTTAGAGGTCAAGAATGATATCATAGAACTCACCAAAAAATCCACATCTTGACGCCATAAGTACGCCATGTTGGTTTCAATGGTCTGTTTGGAATTGGAATGTCCAGCTTAGGATGTTGGCAGCCTGTGAAGCTGCCCTACCTTCACCGGCCGGCCGAGACGCACCACAAATTGCGCAGCAGCAGGAGATCTGCAGGGGCCATTGGTGTAGAGTTTCGGTCTGCGCCTCAACGAAGCATCTTCAAAATCACAGATGATATGGCTATGGTGAACCCCCAAAGCACTGGTCATGGATGGTTATCCCCATTAGATATATGGTATCGTAGGGTTTTAACCCATCTTCATAACTAAAAATCAACGACAGATCCCGATTAAAATGTTGTGATTTCCCACCTCAAAACCCAACTCTAAGATTGAAAAAGAAGAAGAATCAACCCAAAAAAAATCCAACAAACTTCACAAAATCAGAAGCTCCAAAATGTCCCAAAAAACTTCAACTTCTCATGCAAAGGTCGTAGAAAATCATAGAAAATCACAGAAAATATAGAAAAACCATCAAAGAAAAAACGAAACAAATCCTCTGCTGATCCTCGGCACGGCGAGGTCTCGTTCTCCGCGCCGCCGTCGCCAAAGGGTTTCAGCCCTAAACGGTCCGCCTCTTCGGGTGACATGGTGACGCCCACCTGACGAAGACCATATGGCCATAAAATTGGAGAACTTCGATATAAATTGATACAAATATGTAATCGGTTTGTTTTTAGCAGAATAACGTATCATTATGTATAATTACATATAGTATACAATAGTATACATACATGTGTGTGCGGGGGTTGTTTTTAACCACCGAAATGGAGATTTAAAGCAACAAACCAAAATGGGGAATTTGGTCTATAACTATTGTGGTTCGATGGGAATTTTGGCGGGTGTGACTCTGTAGTTGGATGGGTGAAACGATCCACCATGCAGGCCAGGCGGCCAGGCAAAATGAGGATCATTGATCCGCGACTGAGAATGATGATGTCTATAAGACGCTAAACGGGAAAAAGCTTCCTCCTCTTGATGGGTCACAATCTTTCTAAGGGTAGCCTGACATGAACATGAACAATCAATGATCCATGTAGGTCTGTATGTGTGTGTGTATGTATATATATATATACATATATGCAGAGCAATGCCAGAATTCAAGAAATTCTGGGATGAGATGGGGGGTTCCTAAAATAGGGGTAACGCCTGATCATCCATTTTAATAGAATAATCATGAATATTCCACTATAAACCATCCAGCTATTGGGGTACCACCTCCTTTCTCCTGCCCGGCGGCCCGGTGCTTGCCGGCCTCAAAGCCGGCCTCATTGACCACATGTCTGGCAGTTGGGTGGAATCCACGACCTGCCAGGGACGACTTGAACATTCCTGCAGAGATCTTCAACAAATACATAGATATCATGGATATCATATATAATATATTATATATACATGTATACATTATACACATACATATACATGTGAATATACAATTAAATATACGATTGCTTGCTTGATTGCTTAGATAGATGTTTCATCCAGACTCATGCTCACATTGTGAGTTTCATTTTTTAAATCGCAGAGAAATGTCAATCGGGATCAACTTCAAGTTCACAGCCACCATGGACATTCCGGGGTGAAATGCTTGGTGTGGCTGCATTGCTCATTTCACACCCCAAAAATGGGTACCCTCTGGTAAACTAACATAGCTATTGAAAATCACCATTTTTAATGGGAAAACTCACTATAAATGGCCATTTTCAATAGCTACGTTAAATTACCAGAGGGTCGATGTCAATTTCTGATTGCCCATATCCCAAGGTGTCAGATCCTGACGGACACCTGAGCGAGAGCTGGACGAGTTCAAGAAGCTCCTCAGCAGCAGGGAATACAAGACGGCTATGGATCACCATTTTGAATGGATAAATTATCGAAATAATAATGGCCATCGAAAAACCTGTAAAAAGCAGCTGTGTTGAGTGAGTTATCGTAAAGACATTGATGTATGAGGCGATTGAAATATTTGCAGCCGATAAACATATTTAAAGATAGAAATAAGAAAACAAAAATAGGCCCAAAGCATACCCATATGCTTCATGGTGCTGGAATATTTACCAACATTTGCCCTACAAAACACCCAAATGTGGGTAAATATACTATACATAGAGCATATGGGATATAAAATCAACCAGTAGATCGCTAGTCTTCCCCTAAAGGTACAGTTACAATCTAAGTATGCACTTGGGAATCATTATGGCTCGCGACACTGCGTAGATTCACCCTGCAGCTATCTAAAGCCAATAAAACCAGCTTGTAGTCCTTTATTGGGCTACTAGATTCCTAAAATCATTGATATCTTAGGATGTATTAGGTGTCTCTCTATATATAATCTATAATATATATATATATAATTATATATATATATAATATCTATGATTAATATATGTATATAATATATATATATATACAAGTAGCAAACCATTGGGATATCGAACGTTGTTTCCTCAAAGATTATTTCAGCCTCGATCGATACACAACTCACCGTGCCTGCACCGAGAAATTGGCATCATCACAGAGCAAATGCCTGACGCAGCTGGGACCAGTCGGCGATGGCACGACAAATCGAAGTCTGTTGAACTCATGGAATCCTCCACCTGGTCTGGTGTTGATCATCTCAGAGCTTGAAACCTGAAGTCGAACCACTTAGATGGGATATGATGGGATGATGAATGATGATGAATGGAATCCTCCACCTGGTCTGTTTTTTTCGACCCGCCATCATCCGCCATCCTCAAACAGTCAGGATTCATATTTCACCCCTTCTGGTTGGCTCCCAAATTTCCCACCTGCACAGGCCGCCATTGCACGCCATCTCCATCGATCTAAGCAGGGCAGGGAAACCATCCCTGGCCACTTGGAAGTGGTCGCCAGTTGGAACCATCGCAAATGACCGAAGACACACAGCTTGTCGGAATGGGGTCACCCTGAAGCGTACTTGGAAAAGATGCCTATAACCTATAAGAAGTTCGATTTCCCCTGTTGTATGCCGGAGTTCCACAAAAAAAAACTCGGGGCAGTTGTTTTGTTCAATTATTTGGCGGATTTTGGAGGTGTCCTAAAATGGTGGTATTGATGGTACCCCTAAATCATCCGTTTAAACAGGATTTTCCAGTATTTTTACCATCCAGCTATTGGGCATCCGCCATGGAAACCACATCATGGGCTGCATCATGCTGCATCCAAGCTGCGCCGAACAGCCAGCATGGCGGTTTAGGGTCAGCGTTGGTGGAATGTTTGGAGCCACCACTTAGGAAAATCCATGTGGGGATGGGTCAAAACCAATAGTACCCCTGTAGTTCACATCAAAATAGCTGGTAAATTTTAAATGGATGTGAATAACCCCCTAAAAATGGTATGAAAATAGGTATTGATCCATACCCATGTCACTGTGGAAATCATCTGATCATCTGATCATCCTGGAACTGTGCGGCTTCCCATGGTCGAATGGTCGAATGGAACATTGCTGCTGGAATTCGCTTAGGTCAATCACGTGCTCTGATGTGGTCTAAACTCACTAAATAATACTCAAACGGATCATGTGGCCATCTCCCGATGTTTGTCAACATGGGCGTGCCGTTTCGCAATTCCTTGAGATGCCTTCTGCCTTCTGCCATTTCGCATTGCCTGTCTCCAAATGTCTCAAGTGGAGAAAAGGTGGGGGTTGGCCTCCCAGTGACGATTGTAGCCCATCATGAATCACACATCTTGGCTCATGATGGAGGGCATTGTCTTTGGCTGTCACACAGCTGCGGGAGCAAGTGGAGCAAGTCATTCCCGTGGCAAATGCCAAGGTGAAAGAGTCGAGTCGCTTCAAGCGTTCGCTTTTTATCGCAAGGGTCACCCTGAACCCCTTTTTGTGTCCTGGAGTCTTGCGAGTTCCTTTTTGCCAAAAGCCTGGCGGCATGGGGAAGATGGAATCTTGCAGCATCATCCTGCCATGGGTCGAGTTTTCAGACCAACAAAAACGGATCGATGGGTTCAACGGGCAGTTGTCAACTGCAATGGTCAAGGAAATGATGGGCTAAAGCCACTGCTGGACACCAAAACAAGAAGCCCCGAAGCGCCTTGGCAACTCCCATCAAAATCCACTATGAACTCATGCTTGGCCATGGAAACAATGGTAATTAAAAGGGAAGAAGTTCAATTTATAAAGCTATAATCATAAATATGCAATATATACATATGTATAATACATCTGCGCAGCACATCCCCCGACCCTTCGAAACCCTGTGTGCGACGGTTTGGGTGCAGTTATAATAAAACAAATGTATGTATATATATATATGTCTTATCTAATATTGAACATAGACATAGAATATATTATAGATATTGGATATAGATATATATATATAGATATAGATATAGATATAGACATAGATATAGATATTCTGTAAATCCGATTTTCCTTTTTAATAAGAACTTCATAGCCACGTGATCCCCCTGGCTTTCCGCTCCAGCGCGGCGCCTCGCCGGCCGCTGCTTAAATATGCTGCCTCGGCAAAAAAGAAGATGATTTTGAGGCTAAATCCTACAGGATGGTGCCCCCCAGTTATAAGTTGGTTTATACACCCCATGAATACTATAGTTATATCTACCATAAACCATAGTTATGGGAATTATGTTCACCAACTTAGCTAACTATGGGGCACCACCTTGTAGGGGTTGCTTCCTGATCTTCCCATTCTGGGCAGCTTGTGTCGGATATGTCAGTTTCGTCATGGTTTGAACCTGGGTTTAAAACGGAAGAGTTTGCCCCAAGTTTGGGACACCGTTTCCGCACGACTTCACGACTTCACACGCACGACTTAACCAGGCCACCTCTCCTGACCTCTCACCAGGCCGCATGTGATGTGTGGAGAGGGATCATATGTTCACGTGTTGGGTTTGTAAATATGTTCCTTGTTCATGTATTTTACAAGTACATATTAATGTAATCAAATGTATATACATAATTATCGGCATACATATATCTAATATTATCTAATCAATCTGTACATATATATATATATATGTATATCATTGCATATGATTTTGTACATTACATTGATGAGTTGATGTATTGATGGATGTTTGTAGCGCATGCATACAAGACATGGCCTTGCACAGAATGCATGACAATTCTTTGGAATCCAGTTGGATCAAAGAAAATCACATGTAAAGAAAGAGAGCCTAAGTTTCAATCGATACTCAGGAGCATCATAAGCCTTAGCACGACTCCTTCAAGGGAGCAAGTTCATCTCAATTCAACACCTGAACCGCTCGGGTGATTCCCAGCCTGCATTGGCATCATAAATCCCCAACAACATGGAATGGCCACGACCAAAAACACTAGCAGTCACAAGCATGGACCCATGTGCCAAATGGATCCAAATTGTGTTCAGCAATCTCATGTGGAACTTCGATTCTATCTTCAAAATATCTCAGCTTGGCTGGAGCGAATTTGTTGCATCACAACATCGTTCTCCCTGCAAAATCATGCTAAATTTTAACAGCGAATGGCCATGAGCGAAACAAGTTGAAACACAAGCAGTCACAAGCATGGACCCATGTGCCAAATGGATCCAAATTGTGTTCAGCAATCTCATGTGGAACTTCGATTCTATCTTCAAAATATCTCAGCTTGGCTGGAGCGAATTTGTTGCATCACAACATCGTTCTCCCTGCAAAATCATGCTAAATTTTAACAGCGAATGGCCATGAGCGAAACAAGTTGAAACACAAGCAGTCACAAGCATGGACCCATGTGCCAAATGGATCCAAATTGTGTTCAGCAATCTCATGTGGAACTTCGATTCTATCTTCAAAATGTCTCAGCTTGGCTGGAGCGAATTTGTTGCATCACAACATCGTTCTCCTTCCAAAATCATGCTAAATCTCAACAACGAATGGCCATGAGCGAAACAGGTCGAAACACAAGCAGTCACAAGCATGGACCCATGTGCCAAATGGATCCAAATTGTGTTCAGCAATCTCATGTGGAACTTCGATTCTTTCTTCAAAATATCTCAGCTTGGCTGGAGCGAATTTGTTGCATCACAACATCGTTCTCCCTGCAAAATCATGCTAAATCTCAACAGCGAATGGCCATGAGCGAAACAAGTTGAAACACAAGCAGTCACAAGCATGGACCCATGTGCCAAATGGATCCAAATTGTGTTCAGCAATCTCATGTGGAACTTCGATTCTATCTTCAAAATATCTCAGCTTGGCTGGAGCGAATTTGTTGCATCACAACATCGTTCTCCCTGCAAAATCATGCTAAATCTCAACAACGAATGGCCATGCTAAATCCATTTTTACCACAAAAACACACCAATGCCGCAAAAACACACCAATCACCTACCCAGCAAGTAAACTCTAAACTCTTGAAAGCTATTACATTGTCCCAGAAATGTATCACCAACATTTCTCATGTTTTTTCTTTTTTCCCAGAAATGTTCCACCAAAATCTGGGAACATCGAGCCCCACATCTCCTCGGCAGACGCATTCCGCTTCAGCGTGGCCCTGTTGCGACGCAGCCGGCCGGCCGGATAGATAGATAGGTAGATAGGTAGATATGTATATATGTATAGATGTATATATGTATATATGTATATATGTATATATGTATATATAATTATGTATAATATATGTATATATAATTATGTATATATTTAATTATTTAAATATAATTATGTATAAATAATTATGTATATATACTTATGTATATATAATATGTATATATAATATGTATATATAATATGTATATATAATTATGTATATATAATTATGTATATATATATAATTATGTATATATATATATAATTATGTATATATATACATGATTATGCATATATAATTGTGTATATATAATTATGTATATATAATTATGTATATATATAATTATGTATATATATATAATTATGTATATATATATAATTATGTATATATATGATTATGCATATATAATTATGTATATATAATTATGTATATATAATTATGTATATATAATTATGTATATATATATATAATTATGTATATATATGATTATGCATATATAATTATGTATATATAATTGTGTATATATATATATAATTATGTATATATATATGATTATGCATATATAATTATGTATATATAATTATGTATATATATATATTATATATATAATTATGTATATATATAATTATGTATATATATATATATATGATTATGCATATATAATTATGTATATATATACCTCATATAAGAATTATAGCACTATCTATTTCTCATCTGGGTTTGTTCAGTGGAAGGGGCTCCAAGTTATGGCCATTAGGGGGAAACTCAACCACGCTCGATTGAAGTGGGTCATCTATGGCCTAATTTTGGGTGGCTGAACGGATGGAATGGGCCAATGATGGCATGGTTGGCCCGATATGACTCCGCCCGAAAATTGACCTCCGGCCAACGATTCCTAGCGAGGAAGTGGGGTTGTTTTATCCAGGATGTAAGCGACCGAAAATTTGGGATTCCACTTGCAAAAATCATGGACCCGGCCACGATTCAACCTGGATTTCAAAGCCGATTTGACTCGATTTGACCTGCAAACCGTAGGATTTCGCCAGGGATATCCTCAACCACCAGATCCAGGGGGGCAGTCCTTTTTGCATATGAGTACCATGTCATATAACACCCAGATCTTGTCATTTTCACAAGTGAGACACAGAAATCGAAACGCTACTGCCCTGGCAAATAGACATACATGTGAATATATGTATTATATATGTACATAAGTATAAGTTAATTTTGTATACCATAAAAGCTGGAAGAGATTGAACATATATTGAAACTATATTCTATCTATCTATCTATCAATCAATCTATCTATCAATCAATCCATCTATCTATCTATAGATATAATATATATATATATATTAGATATACATTTCTGTTCCATATCGCAATCTCTTCCAATGTCTCGGATATCTCGCATATCGCCTGCCTGCATCAGCCAGCACCTCTGCCAGGGTCCGGCGATCATTTTGCACCTCCAGTCAACGTGGCCCAGCATCGACGTGGCCCGGGGTCTTGGTGCAGGATACTTCCATTAAAAAGTCATGAAATGCTGATTTCAATGGTGGATATGGATGGATATGGGTCAAATAATCTCAAATCATCGTCGCCTTTCCAGTCATTACTTGGTTAAGCCATTGATTACCACAATGTGGGGCCCTCCAGTTATAAGTTGGTTTATAAACCCCAGTAACTATAGTTATAACTACCATAAACCATAGTTATTGGAAGGTACCAAAATCTGTCGCCCCATGGTACCGTTTTTTTCGGCAGGTCGCCACACAGGCTCCTGCCACCAACTAGGCAGCGGCGCCCCCACAGCACTGGCGACTTCATGGAGCCAGCGGTGGATGGTGGAAGGATCCACGTCCAGTACAGGGCGCAACTGCTTCAAGCACCTGTGGGGGGTGGACAGTGAGATCCAAAACTAAAACATGGATGGCGGGGTGAAAAAGACAACACACACAGATAGACATATATATGTATATGTGTATGTATACACCTATCTATGTACATATATATAGAGATAGATAGATAGATAGGTAGATAGATAGATAGATGGATAGATAGCTAGATAGATGGATAGATAGATAGATGGATAGATAGATGGATAGATGGATAGGATATATAATTAGATGCTTAGATACTTAGATAATTAGATAATTAGATAATTAGATAATTAGATAATTAGGCAGATATGCATTCTCCACATATAGATATTTATATATATACATACATACATCATCCATCATCCATCATCCATCATCCATATATGATCCATGATTATATATATATAGTATTATATTATCATATATATATATATAGTCATTGATGGTGGTATCATAGATCATCTATCATAGATGGATCATCTTCACCCCCGGTCGGCCCCGGGCACCAAGGCTCAGCGCAGCGCGGCTTTGCGGCCCGCTTCGCACGCGCCAAGACCAAGGCCACTTGGGTCTCCTCGGCCTCGCCGATGCCTGCGGGGTTCACTGGATTCAGGATTCACAAGGCCCTGTTAATTTTAATTGACTCACTAATTAAATTCATGGGGATTCACATTCATTTGGGATGGGGAGTGGGGACGAATGTTGCACAAAGAAAGATTTTGAGGAACCGGTGATTTGAAGCAAGGATTTGAGCCGGGATCATGTTCAGAAAAAGATGGGGCGTCTGACACTCGCGGACTGCAGTCTCGGTTCATGCCACAGCGGTAGCAGTGGCAGTCAAACCTTATGTGCACCACCGCTACCGAAGTGGCCGCGTCAAGTCATTCACTACCCGTATTGGGCGGTGAGCAACAAAAGCAAGGAGAGCCTCTTGAGCCTCCGTCAGGACCCCTTGGGTCAATCGAATGTGCACACCCCCCTGTGGGGGGTGCACCGCCAATGGAAGCAGTGACTGGCCACTGCTAAAAAGGATGTCAACCCCAAGAAAAGGGCTCAAAAAGTGGAAAAAACGACGTACCAAATGTACGATCGCCGCCACAGTTGGACGGTGTCTACCGCCTCTCAGCGAATCCTCCCATGTCCCAAAAGAAGTAGGCGTAGGGAGCTTGTCGTCGAAGTGCTTGAGCCAGTAGATCGCGATCTCCAGCCACGTCCATCTGGTGTCCAACGAATCTTCAGCATCACGTTGGTCATGGAGCCATTGAATCATGGCCCGAGAAAACTTCATCCCAAATCTAGCCACAAGGTCTGACCCAGGAAGGTGAATCAGCCAATTTGGATCCATGGCGAACAGCCAACTGGAGTCCGCATGTAGCAAACGACCATGCCGCCAAGCCCTCATTGCGGAAACATGGTCCCCCTCTTCTTCATCCTCCTGATGTCCTGCTTGAAGCCTGTGATTTGAGACGTCCATGTGCAACTTCTGTGTCAGCTGCAGTCGGCGAAGTGATTGTCTGTGAGCACGAAGGAGTTGATCTCTGCACCCCATGAAGTCTTGTCCACGAAGGAGTTGAGCTGCTCCAGCCTCACGATCAGCTCTATCATTCCATTCTGCTGTCCAAGCATCTACTGGGTCATTCTCTTTCCAGCCATCTCGATGTGCGGCAATATGTTGCACATACAATGCACCAGCTCTTCCGCTCACTAGTCCCTGTATGTCCATCCATAGGCCATCACCTGGATCTTCGGGTGAATCGTGTGGGTCTTGAAGAAGACGATGTAGCCCCGAAGTGGCAAAAGCGCTGTCACTCCAAATGATTACATCTCCATGAAAGTCAAAGGAAATGTCCAACGCATTCTTGATGGCATGTACTTCAGCTTTGTCGTTGTGCTGACGAAGTCCCGAGAGCGTCCCCCGGGCCACCCATCGATCTGCCTGAGGACATACCACCGACCAAGCCCCAATGGCATAGTCAGGAAGTTCAGGATTCCAGCAGCTGCCGTCTGTGAAGAGATCGATTCTCTTTTCCCCTCTAGGTAGTGCATGTCGTTCAATATGTTCTGGCTTGGCCAGATGTAGCTTGAAAGCCGCCCAATGCTCATTCCTCGAGGGGATAAGATGGGCGCGAAGTGCATATGTGAGATCATTGGCCTCGCTGATGATTTCCTGGTGCTTTGCATGGATTTCTGAGAAGTCACGGCAACGAAAGCAGCGATGCTCATGTGTGTCATCCTCACCGCATCTAGCGCAGAGACGACTCTTGCCCATGTCAAACTTGCTCTGTGCTCTGGCATCCAGAAAGGAGCCATCCTGCACCGCTTGCAGCATCTTGCGGACTCGAAAATCCAGCTTCTTTCTCGCCGCTCGAAAAACAGCAAGGTCAAATCCTTGCAAGCCCTCAAAGTCTTTCCGTTTGCTCACTGTTCTGGCCATATGTTGGCACCATGCGTCCTCCGCGATGCCTCTCAGAGCGCTTTCAGTGATGTCAAGGAATGAGACCCAGAAACCATCATGATCATAGAAGCCTGGGACCTCAATGCACCAACCAACTTCACCTGCAACCTCAAGTAGTTTCCCGAATGGACCAATACTGCGTTGACCTGCAAAATGGTTCATGAAATAGCTCCACATCTCCACCAAGTGCGGTTGCTTGTCCAGCATGCGCTTAAAGGTGGTGAGGACATTCCAGAGCTGGTAGAAGCCGGGATCACAAGCCATCGACTCCTGTGTGCTCAGAGCCAGAAGTGGATTGGCTCCCGCTCGGTTTCTCTTAAGACTCTTCATGGCTGCAGATCGAAGATCTTGAATGTGTGATTTCCCCAGAGGAGAATTGGAGCAACCATAAAATGCTTTTGCCCAAATACATTGCTGCAGGATTTGTTGCTTCTTCCAGTCAGCTGCCGGGAGTCGTTTGAGGAGATCCCACAAAGGTTTGATACCGTTGAGACGCTCCAGAGCACCCTGAATGTAGTTCTTCTTGCCATAGACCATGTTCGCGCCAAGATCAACTGCACTCTCTCGGAGTTTCCATCCCATTGATTGGCATTCCTTGCGCAGTTTGGCGCTGGTCCCCCACACAAAGCTTTTGGCCTTGTCCAGGCTCATATGCCACATTTCGCTCCACTCCTCTGTGCAGAGTATGCCATGTTGAAGATGCTCCATAGAGTTCGCAATGAGTTCAAAATTGTCCACATAGGAAACTGGGGTGACCATCTGTGAATACGCTTGCAAGTAGAGATGGAAGACCAAGTCAGCAAGCCCCATTGCAAAGCATGACATAGCACATCCCTCAGGGTATCCACTATTGCTAAGCATGGGCTGTCCCACCACCCCATGCAGCGAAAAGTACCTGGTGGTGTTGTCCAGGAAATTGTGCCAGAAGTTCACAATGCGATGATGTACACCTAACTTCTTTGAAAGCCACTTGATTGGACCTCTGGGAATGTTCTCAAAGGCCTTCTGAATGTCCGTGACCCAGCCGCAAAGTTCTTGTCCGGCCAGCATGCTGATCTCGATATAGGCCTGGATAGTGAACCACACTTGCACTGCTTCACGGCCAGGTAGGAAGCCAAATTGGTGACGATCAACAAGCCTTTCCAGATGTCCAAGGCATTCTCTTGCTCTTAGGGATGACCAACTTCTGTAAACCATGGAGTAAAGGATCACCGGGCGGAAGTCCCCTGCTGCTGTCCCTTCAGGTTTCTTCGGCAAAGGATAAACGAAGCCTGCCAGCAGGGCATCCGGCCATTGTCCCAATTTCTCACAATGGTTCAGGAGGTTGATAAGGGATTCCTGGAGATCTGGTAGAAGCCATTGAAGGTCCCTTCTATCCATACTGTCAGGCCCCCGAGCCGATCTTGGTCCATATCGCTTGTTGACCTCAGACCATTGATCCTCCAAAATGGGAGAATAAGACATCTGTGCCCTTGGAAGGTATTGCTCAGCAAAGGCGAACATTCTGTCCCAATCAGAGGATGCAGGTGGCGTCTGCTTCCACCATCGTTGTTTCCAGAACTCTTCAAGCTTTCCAATGATGGCATTTGGGGTGGCGAAGTGAGTTTTGGTTGTGAATGTGCAGGGTTGCTGGAACAAGGTCTCATGTGCAATTGAAACTACCGGCCCATCCACCTGTTGGACTGTCACCTGCACTCCATCAATGTCACAAACTGCTTGGGGATTCCATATCACCTCCTCTGCCGTGTGAATCATCTGCTGGTCGTCGGAGACGGCCAGAATTTCAGTGGTCTGCGTCTCCACCAGATGTTGGAGAGGAGCTTTCCCATCCGGCTTCATCAGGGAGAACAACCTGTCCTGATGCTCCTGGAAGTATGTATTCAAGAGTTCATGCCGGTGTCTCTGATGCCAGGACTCCATCTTCTTGTAGTTTGCTTCAAAGTCCCTGAAGATGCCCACCATCAGGGCTAACGATGGAACATTCAGAGGTAAATGTGGCGGACTGCCTTGCAGCCGCACAGGCCGCTGGCTCCACCAGTCTTTGAAGCCCCCACGGAATCCACGGCCACGGAGAATAGCTCCCCAAAGCTCAGCACGATACTGTTGGGCTTCCGCTGTGTCTTTGCCTGCCCGTAGTGCATGGAGAAGACTCTGTATCCTCCTGAGTTGGATGAACCACCTCTGTGGCGTGCGACCCAATAGTTCAGAGGATTGGTGTGCTTCTCCTGGTCTCGAGGGTCGAAGAAGAGGAAGTGCATTCGCTCGATCTGTGGGCTTAGAGCGTTGACCTCTTCCCTTGCATCCCATGGGCAGAAGACCATCAGCAGAATGGATATAGCCATTGAAGCTATCTTCATACCTCTGGCAAATCAGCGCATAGGCCTCGTTGATGTTCATCTCCTCGACTGCAATCACTCCTGGGGTTTGAGCTCGCCAAGCGTCCCAACAAACTTCATGCCATGGGATTCTTCCAGGCTGGGGCCAACTGCGTTGTGGCTCTGGTTGCACTGGAAAATTGAATTCGGCCCCAATGATAACATGATCAGCAAACCATGGCCATGAGCATGTTCGTCGGAAGAATGGTATCATCTCCGGGGAAATGAAAACAAAGTCAATTGTTGTTGCCCCTCTGCATGTGGCAATCGGTTCCCATTCTCCTCTCTGATGCCCGAGATCTTGAATCTCGATCCAGCCATAGGCCTTTAGAAGATCCACCGCTGGAAGCTTGGCTGCAGCATGATTGAAATCTCCCATGATGTATCGCGGTCCAGTTTTGGATATAACCAGCTCTTTGACAACTGTCTCAAGCAAGGCATTGGTATCATGAAGTGCTTGTGGATACGTGGGACCGGATGGCCATCCATACAGTTGGGCTCCTGTAAAAGAAAAAGGTCCCAGCCAACACTCTGTGAGCTGAACTCTTCCTTCAAGATATTCATTGTTTGGCCAGTTGATATGAACAGGGCGTAGAATCAAGTCCCCGATCGTCATCACTCCTGCCCAGGTGCCAGTTGTTGCGGATCTGCTCCTCAGAGGGACCATAGCGCCTGGCAAGACCGCAAGGTGCCGATGATACTCTCTGCTGGTTCTCTGAAAAGCACTTCTCGTGCTTCTGAGCCCAGGTTGCGCCAGATGAGTTTCTGCGATACCCCATACTCCGAAGGGGAGTTGTCCATAAATCATTTCCTTGCCTCCGATCCCACCTGGATTTGAAGTACCAACATGGCATAATGGTCCGGGGTGTGACGCTTCCCCAATTCTGAGCGTTGGCAATGAGGGTCCTGAGATTTGTGCATCAGCTGTGCAGGCTTGACAAGCCAACAGGCAAAGAATGAAGCAAGACTTCAAACGACAGCTTCGTGAGCGACGGCAACTCCTCAGCCGCAAGCCACTCCGCCGTCTATCCCTTCTGACTCCTCTAACCTTCAGCACAGCTCCTGATTTCCAGTGACGTTTGATCTGGCAGCCATAAGTGAGTGAAAGCACCATGACCATCATTTGTACCCCACTTGAGATTGGGGCAAAGGCATCCTGTACGGTTCGATGTCTTTCATGAGGGCCAGCTCTCTCTCCTGTCTCTGGCAGTGGTTGTCCCTCTTCCTCCTCACCAACTTCGGTTGGCAACCCTTCTGATGCATTGGATGGCTCATCATAGCTTCCAATCCAGATTCGGGAAACGGATCCATCAAAAAGATAGGCTTCTTCCATATCCGGCCTGAGAAAGCGATCCTCCACTTGGATTACACACTCCTGATTGTCTATGCAAACCTCCAGTAAGTCCAGCATGTGAATGACTTCAAACCATGTTGTAGCTTCTTTTGCCATCAGGGCTCGGTACTCTGCCACATCATTGAAGCTGCCATCCGGACATGCAAAATGAACTTCGAAAAGCACCAAGTTGAGTGACAGTGGCATCTGTCTCTGAGTCTCCCCCACTATACCAAAGTATTGTGCATCCTGTGGAAGCCAGAGACTGCTGATATGATGGCTCATGAAAACCAAAGTCCAATCCTGCTCCGGGATCAGCTCATATTCCATCAGTTCCGAGAAGAGGACAGGAATGTTCAAAGGCCAGTCCACTTTGAATCTCATGAAAGTCAGGGATCTCCCAGGGGGGTTGGATGCATGAAACAGCGCAAGCGTTGATCTCATGATGTATTTGAGGCCAGAGTGCCAGAACAGATATCTGTACGCATCTGTAAGTGCCACCTGGAAGTTCTGAACATTGATCTGAACTTTCGGCAATGTAAGTCCCAGCAGAGGCCCCATATGATCCATCACTCTGCGAAAAGCATCCGCTGGTAAATCCCGAGGGTCAGGACGCGGCAGAAGGGTCATGAAATGTCCCTCGGTTGAGGCCAAATTGGCCGTGACCGTCTGTATCCTGCTAGCTTCTGGAGCTAAGTGGACAATGAGATATGCACCATGTCCAACATTCAGTCGTTCATACGGTCTTCTGACTAAGCCATTGCAGGTCACTGGGCAGATAACTCTTTCACAGTCCTCTGTCCATCCCACTCTTTGTACAAGGTCATGAGGCTGCCATTGCCGCTCAATGACCATAGGCTGAAGGTCTGGAGCGATCCAAGCATCTGAGATCAACCATGTCTGGGTTTCAACCAAAACGACCAGCTCACCCTCATCAGCTCGGAAATCCACAGCTGCTTTGATGAGGAATATTTCCATCTCCTCCCAAACCTGAAAGGAGCTTCCAATGGTAGGTGAGGCATCAATCAGTTCCCATCCAGGAAGACCCCCCACCAAATCCGGCCAATGTTCTTCGATTCTGCGCTGGACATCCGACAGCGGCATTTGTGTAGTGACCTGGAGATCCATGGAACGAATGCGACCAAATCCATGTGGGTCTGGCCGATAGAATCTCCAATGTCTATCTCCTGGATGGTTGACCAGGATTGCGATGTTGTCCACTGTGTCCATTTCCTCAATGCCAGGATCAGCAAATTCAGTGGCGGTGGCGATGGCCCGCATCTGTTGGAGAAACTCTTCTGTCCATGAGAATTTCACCACTGGAACGATCTCGGGGAGACAAACCTCATTCTCCTCAAGAAAATACCCCTTGGAGCCGCCCTGCCACGGAGTGTGTCCTTGTTGGCAATAGGAAAGTGCTGGACCAAAATGTGCTGAAGCAGGAGAAAACAGGCAGCATACCAAGAGCCATAGGCTCATCCATCTGCCCCAAAGTGCAGTCAATACGCTGCGGGAACATTTGGTGCTTGAAAAAGGCTGGCCCGGCACCTCGAGCCCACTCACTCGAGGCCCGGAGTCGGTTTGTCATTCCGTCCGACTCCTCTTCACCAGCAGAGCTTCAATGTTCTGGAAACCCGACTTGATCTCCTTTCCCATGTCTGAAAGCTCTGCGGAGTGTTCCGACACTGTGGCCGCCAATTGTCCAATTTGCGCCTGCATATGTTGTTGGGCCTGTCCGGCTTCATGGCACCATGATTCGAATTTGCCCTGCTGATGTCGCATCTCGGCCAAATCGACCTCCAGCTTGGCAAACCTGCTGTCCGTGGCTTCCGCCACCACGCTGGAGATTTCTCCACGCAGCTTCTCTTCAATTGACTCCAACTTCGGGACAACCTGCATTGGTACATCACCTTCTTGGCCTCCAGATCGCTGCGGCCACTTGGCCCATGGATCTGCCTGAAGCCATGGATCAGCTCCCGCATCCTGTGCCTGTGGTGGTTTGATGTTCTCCTTGTTCTCCTCTTTGTGAGCCCTGCGTCGTAGGTGTGCTTGGGTCCGAGTAGAACCGAAAACTCGTTGAATTGGTGAGTCTGTGATCACCTGCTTCTGCAACGAGATGGTGACATCTCCCATGGATGTTTGCACAACCGGAGCAGGAGGAGGCGTTTCAGCTCCGACCTTCCAGCTCATGCCACTTGCATCTGCCCGACCAGGTTGAACAGGTTTAGCTGCCCAGCCCAGTTCCGAGAGCATCTGTGTCAGGCCTTTCCTCGTGGTGCCATGTGGCAAAGGTCTCATCTCATAGATTTGCTGAACCAGAATTCTGGGTGGAGATTCTTCAGCCCCCATCTTGGCCCTGATTTGTGCCTCGTCCCTGACTAAGACCCGAACTCCATATTTGCTCCCAAATCTGGTTACTGGCAACGTCTTTTCAATGGTCTTCTGCTTGTGCATGGTCTCCGAAAGATTTGATCCTGGCAACCAGATGACGGCCATGTTGGGATCGACTGAGCGGCCGTCCGCTGATCTGGGCTCCACGTACAAGCCGGACTTCCCGGATAGCCAGTGCAAAGAGGACATGCACACTTGTGGTGTGCGAAAGTAGACCTGAAAGATGTCTGCTTCGATTGGTGGCATCTTCTTCCCTCTCAGTGAGAGCCAGAAACGGTTCCAGACATCTGCAATGACTGAGCCAAGTTCCGTGTCCACCGGAGGATGAAACTTCTGACAGCCATCTCCACAGCTGATGCCCTTGCACAAGACGAAGGCCGGAAATTGATTGAGGATGGCCTTCACTGGCGAGACAATGAAGGAATCCCAGCTGTGAGGCCACTCATCCCTGAACACCGTGACTTTCAGGACAACCGTATGCGGCTCTTCAATCTGGATCCTGTTGGGATTTTCCACACGATGAATGGTCTGATCTCCAAGCTGTATGAGTGAGCCCTCGATCAAAATTGCTTCTCCCGTGGGGACAAAGATCGCTGGAAACCTCAAATTGGTCACTGGTAGTAGACCTTGGGCAACAACTGGAATTGGTGTCGTGGTCAAAATTCCCAGACCTCCAAGAGTGAGCGACTCTGTCCCTTGCAGGTACGGCTGGACGTCACTAAGCTGTCCAAATGCGATTCCACATCTGTTGGCACCAACCTCTGAAATTTTCAGCTGGTTCATGGGTGCTTCGTCTCCTGCAATGAACGTGCCCTCAATCAGTTGTAGGTCCAGAGGATCCACCACTACTGGCTGGCTGCCGGAGCTCTTGTTCTTGGAGGCCTTTTTGTGCGAAGCGTTCACCTTGAACTTGCTCTGCGCCCTCTTCTTGATCTGCTCCTCCAGTTCTGCGGGTTTGATCCAAAGAAAATTGACCTTTGGTGCTGATCCAAGAACCTTGAGTTGGCCCCAAACGTCTTTTCCCTCCAAAGCGCCTCTGAGCTTGTAGAGGCCCACCTTGCTCAATCCCATCAGTGCTCGTTCTTCTGTGAGGTGTTCTGGCACTCCTCGTTGTTGAAGAACTTCTCGAAGCCTCCAGACGACCTCTTTCTCCTCCTGTGAAAGGTCCCCAAGAGCACCTGCACGAAGAAGCCAAGGGTCCGGGAAGTTCATGAGTAATCGGCAATGCCAATCAAGTTCTGCTGGGCTCGAAGTCAAAGTCCAGATTCCCAGAAGATATCCAAGATGAAGTAATGCAATTGTGCCACATGTGAAGCCATAGTGCTGCTCATAGATCATCCTTCGGTGTATGCAACAGGTCCGGATGGCCAGGATCTTCTTGAGGTTGCTGGCCATTTCCGTAGCCCAAGAATGATCTCTGGTGGTGCCGTCCATGATCTGTATGTGTAAGATCTGATCCTTGAAATTGATGTCCATAAGCACCCAATGAGAGTCAATCGCACAGCAGCACAAAAGATGACCATGTAGTGCTGAAAGAAGCCAATGATCGAAAAGGCGAGAATCAAAGTTGCTGTCACTCCACTGAGTAGCCATTGCCGCAGGCATCCAATGCATGGTGGTGATTCCCATGCCACGAAGAAGTTTGCGGGCAACTTGGTCAATGCATGTGTCCGAGAGGCCAAAGTTGCCCATGGAGCCCGCAGCAGAGTCCAACCCATTGGCACGGTACTTGAACTCAATGATGTTGACATCCTGCAGAGGTCGTTCGTCCCCTGACCAGATGCAGCCCTGATCATCAACCATTGATCCTGGAAGCACTTCAATTCCTAGGCCCTGGAAGAACTCAAACATGAGCGTCCCAGCTTGAGCTTCAAAGGATTGCACCGCACCGTTCTCCCAAACCGAAACCTGGATCTTCAAGTCAGTGAGATCTCGGCATTGCCTTTTGATTTTGTGCTTCACGATGTATTCACCAGAGATTGCTCCATGGTGCACAATGGCCGAACTTTGCAGCACTCCTAGGGCGTCCCCAATCTGAACCGAGGCCCCATGCCCTGCGAGTCGACATTCAGCCACCATCAAGTTTTTGATCGTGGTTGCACCACCCAGACGAATACTGTGCTTGACCATCTCGTCATTCTCATAAATGGCCAGCTCAGTGTGCAAACTCATCTGGGGGAATCTGACCACCGATGAAAAGGATCGCAAGACCCCCATGAGCCACAGCCGAAGGTACCGTCCAGGATCATCCAAGAGTCCAACTCCACGAAGTAGATGAGCGACCACCCACAGAGCCTGTGCAGGCGCAGCGCATTGGCCCAACAAGGACAAGCCAAACTTCTCTGAAGCATATTTGGTGCCTGTTGGCATCGTCAGCAAGAAGGCAGCTTCTTGTGCTGTCAAATACCTCATCTGTTGATCTGCCGAGCTTTGGACGAAAAATCCTCTGGCACCATCTCTTTCCAACCGATGTGGAGACAGCGGGTAAGAGCGGCATCCACAGGGGCATGCTTCAAGGATGGAGCCGTATGAGTGGAGTATGCATGGACTTGCCTTGTCCATGCGCAAATGCCTTTGGTCCGTGCCGAAGATGGGGTTCATATAGAGTTGATACTCCTGAGCTGTGAGTCGAACTTGTTCCTCAATCTCTGAGGGCCAAATTGGCCATTCAGAGAGCAGGTCTCCAACCACAGGTGGAGGTTCAGTTCGTGGTAGATCAGGAAGAACCTCAATCTGATACTCCCTCAGTGTGATCAGGCACCACCAGCGCGTCCTTGAGCAGGGCCAGCAGTTGGAGAGATGAAGAACTCTCTGCTGTAACGTCATGTTCATGCTCCATGCAAATCTTTGCAGTGCATCTTGAATGTGTGCAGCCTCAAGAGCCATCGGCACACACTCCAGGATCACCGCACCCATTTGTTGTTCCCAGGCCAGATGAAGGGTGCTGTAGAACGGCTGTGTTCGGTCATCTTTGGCACCGCGGCAGTCCCCCTGAGTTGAAAGAGGTTGGCATGGAAACCCACACATCAGGGTGCCTCGAATAGGTCCACCAGTCATATGCAGTCTGAACCTGTCCTCAATGACATTCACGTTGCCCACCAATGCTCCTTCATGTTGATTCTCTCGGAGGTGCTCCACAACCTTTGGATTCCAATCCATAGCCGCCACACAGTGAAGTCCCAGGTAGCTGGCTGCCAACCCCATGCAGCCCATTCCTGAGCAAACTTCTTTGACCTTCGATAGGTCTAATGCATGATCTGGTGGAAGAGGAACACAATGGGTGAGCTCGTCGCCATACAGCGTCGCCCCACCATCCCAAGAGACCTTGGCCTGGTAGATCATCACCTTTGTGGCCGGGTTCACATCGAAGTAGTGCCGCACTTGTTGTCCATGAGCCAGCGCAATGCCGGTGCCCTTGTCCATGATATCTCCACAGAGGAGGCCCGACCAGCGCGATTCGCCACCGCAAAGGCGAAGGTCCATGGTTGAAGCGGTAACAGGTGAAAACAATACCCTCAACCTTCCGCTGGCTAGCACAACCAGCTGAGAGGCGTTGAGCCGTGTGCTATGGGGCGTCTGACAAAATGCTAAAAATGATCCACCAACAAAAGCGTGTCAGTCCTGTCAGTTCTTCGGTGGGTTTTGTTTGACTTTCCAGCCCCAACAAGCCAAGCCACATTCAAAGGGCTTCTTTGGCCTGGGCGATTTGATGACTCTGACGACTTTGATAACCTTTTTGTTGCGGCTGAGTAGCCCCAAGAGGAGTTGAAAGGTCTTCAGCAAGGATTTCTTCTCAAAGAGGTCTTCTCCAAAGATTTCCACGCACTGCTGCGGCTCCAGATAGGCCGACCTCGACAATGATGGCTGCTGGTGTTGTCAGATGCATATGGTGTGGAATCCAGATCCAGCACATTTGGAGCCATCGATCTGCAGGGGGGTGGATCCACCGAACAGGCGTCTTGATTCAACAGCAGTGCAGTTCCCAACAATCTCCTCACAGAAAGGCTATCTGGAAGCTGCAAAAGACAGTAATACAGACAGTAATACAGACATATACAGTCTCCGAGAAACATGAGGCTGAAGACAAAAGCACATTTCTCACACTTGAGGCACCAGTGTTGACTATGGCTGAAATTGCAGGAGATGAAGTCCTTATGAAAAGCCTCAGATCTTCAGCATGTTTGCTTCATCTCAAATGATCAGAACTCTTCAAAGAAGACATCAGTGCAATTCTTTCACTTTTGAAAGTCCACCAATGGACCAATGGTCTCAATGGTTTTAGATGTGATCAACGCAACTGGCATGGCATTAAGACCGAGTGTAGCTCGGTAGCTTCACCAAGCACCACCTGGGAGCCCCATCCAATGGTATCACTGCTTGGTGGTTCCGCCTGGAATGTGTTTCGAACCCCTAGCCGCTGATCATTCGGGGGTCACCATGCTTGTAGTAAATGGAAACTATCTGGGTGGAACCCCCTCATGAATCAACCAAGTTTTATTTGTGAAAAGTTATAGACAGTCACAATGAAGATGGAAAAATGTGAATATCCTTCAAACATCTTCGAACCACTAACCAGATCTATGGCAGATCCTGGCAGCCCAATGAACCTGACATCTTGTGGCAAAGATGTAGGCGATTTGAAGTTCATTCAGCTGCTGCAGCGGTGAGAAGTGATGCACAGCAAAGACCTCTTGCGCATAGAGGTGGAAGCGCTGGCCGAAGAGGGACGACTTATCGAACTGATGGTTCACTTCAAGGTGCTCCACCTGCCCCAGGTCCGTCGTTTCTTGGAGCTGCTATTGCATGGGAGCTGTCTAGCACTCAGTTCCTGGGCCCTAGTCCAGCCCTCATACGGCCGACATCCCCCTACTCACCTGGCCATCTACCATTTCCTTCGTCAAAAAGATACCATTTCCAGCATCTGCAGAAGCTTCGTTGCCAACTGCCACATATTGGAAATTGAGCATTGCTGCACAAAGGGCTGCATCAAACGCCACCAGCGCCGCCCAAGGGTGTCCAGCAGAGACAAAACGGCGGGAACGATCCATGGACATTGCTTTCCTTTCAGGCAGGACACCAAGGCAAGTGCGGGTTCTTTGTTCCTCAGCAAACACTATCCTTTTCCCGGGGTACCACTATTTATATAATCACCAAAAGTGATGCAGCTTGATTTCATACCTGGCTTTTTATCCTCATGAAAGGTGGTTCATGATTCCGCATAGAAATCCAACTGGGAACTTCTTTTCAGCACTACTAAGACTAAGCAGCTGGAGCTCACCCAAGCAGTTAAACCTCTGGCAGGTTGCTCTTGAAACGTCTCACCTAAGGGAAACCAGTTCAGCTGTGCCCTATTAGGGTCAAACCTTGAGAAAAACCGCGAACAGTTGCCTTCGTACATCAGTTTTCGCACCCCAACTGTTTCCACCCAAGTGCCGCCACCGAAGTCGACCACCAAGGATCACCCCAAAGTCATGTTCCACAACGTGACACGGCATCTGCGACCTTTCAACGATTCTTTGCAGCCGTCTGCTGCCCCGAAACTCACCTGGCTCACCCACATAGAGCCATTCAGTAGACACGGCCTGGCTGGACACTGCCCTCTACGGCAGCTATCGGCATAGGGAAAGCATTCTGGGTTTGTAAGATATTTTGCCCCATCCCAAAGATTAACAGTTGGAGTGCAGTCAATCTCCGCACAATCGTTCGTCTTGATTTGCTAGGATCATGCAATCAACTCATTGAAACTGTTCAAAAGCACACAAACCAGGTAAAGAATCACCTCGGATTCCAGTGGTGCGACAATTTCAATCCAGATCATCTAAATTCAGCGTCCCATCTCACCCTGAAATCAACTTCATGAAATCATGAGTGCAGGCCTGGTATCTCAACATCTCAAAGACCACCAAGCTATCCTTCCCTCCACCCAGGGGACACATGACGCGTTTGCCGCCATCCGGTGCCGAAGCTGGCACCTGAGTTTTGGCCTGGACAGAAACAAGAGTGGATCAAAACCTAACCCAAAATTGCTGGGATTTATCGATGTTCAGCCCCTAAATGGCTATATTTAGCTGTTGTAGGTCCGACCCATCCCCACATGTTTCTTTCAACTTCTTTTTTCCAGAAGCAAAGGTGGTTCTCCACTGTATTCTCAACGTTGGAGATCCCACTTCGCTCTTGTGAGCACGAAAAAAATCGTTTCAGAGCAGGCCGAGATTTAGAGCAACCATAGTTGATATGGGTCAAAATCATATGCCCAAAAAATGCCTGGTCGAGGGTGCCACAAGTAGCTGGAGGTCGATGTCCTGAAAAGAAAAATGGGATGTTGACCAACGATGAACTAGGAGTGAAATAGTCGATTTGAATTATGGTCAAAATCCACTGGTTACTAGTTATCTTTACCCAGATATTTCCACCCTCCACAGTCGGCAATTCCTTTTTTTGCCCCACAGCTGTCTCCTCCCAGGTCTGTCCATTGACCACAGCCCATTCTGCGAGGCACTCGCGATAGAACCATCGCCACCATTCCTGCAAGCATGGTTGTCAGCACGCGAAAGTTGTGAGATCTCCCCGCCACTTCTGCGCTTGAGAAACATGACAGATTTAATCAACAGAAATAAGGGTATAAATACTGTGGATTTAGTGGGAACAATAATGGGGATATATGATATAACCCGCAATATGATATTTTGGTGTGTCTGAAAATGGGGATGCGCCACCAAGCGCGAATTAACATAGGGTTGGGGGGTACCCCATTTTCAGACAAGCCTATATCTGAAAGTATGGCTATGTCTCACAACTTTGGAGCCCCGAAAATCATCCAAAACCCTCAAACATTTTGCTGCTCGCGGACGATATGGATTTATTTTTGGGGCAGTCCTGACATGCTCACATGTTCCATGTATACATATATATATATACATACATATATATATATATTATATCCATTTATGTATACTCTCTGTCAATCCTCAGTCCTGTTGTTGGGTTGTCAAAGATCCAGCAGAAATCTGAAGGCCTCAAGCATCAGTTTGATTTCATGGTAGATCTCTAGTCATGGGCATATCCTTTTCACCTCTACCTGTGGGAACCTGCCCCGTGTGACAAACAATATCTTGGCCCAGCAGCATGGAGGTCCAAAGCACATCCAGGGCCAAACCTAGAGTTTCTTCGCTCTGTGGTTTGGAGTTGTGGGTTTCACTGAAAAGATTTTGCCCCCAATTCGAATGGGTTCTCATCACTTTCCTGCTACAAAGTGTTTGGGTATCCCCCATTGTTGTACAAAACATGACAAAGCCATGCGTACATTCACTTTGATTACCTTAGCAGAAGGTCTGGGATCGACAAGCTGGTCTTCAACAATCGACTTGGTCGACTTGGTTGCTGCACAGTCCCTAGACAGTCCCAAATCTTCGACACTTGAGCTGTTCCCTCATCCCCTCGTGCTGGTTGGTCAACAGGGGCTGCCATTGCCATTTTTCATTATCACGATATCTATATGTATGTACATATATATATATATATATATGTATATATGTATATATGTATATATGTATATATGTATATATGTATATATGTATATATATGTATATATAGTTATATATATAGTTATATATATAGTTATATATATAGTTATATATATATATATACATATAATATATATATAATATTATATATATAATATAATATATATATATATAATATAATATATATAATAATAATATATATATACATATATTATATAATATATATACATATATTATATTATATATATACATATCTATGGGGTCTGCCTGAAAATGTGTGATACGTCAAAGTGGCAATTTGGGGAAAATCATGATTAGCCCACCAAGGCCAGGACACTAGCAATACCAAGCCCAGGTGGAACAGCATCTGGGAAAGCCGTTGCTGCTCCTCCTTCCTCCCGTGTCACGATGATCAAATCCCCGAAGCCATGGGGGTTTAGAGCTGGGAACATCAAGAAATGGTGCATTTTCCTAGCTATGTTTGATTACAAGAGGGTATATCAACTGTAAAAATGACCATGTGTGTTTGAAGAATGGATTATAAGGTAAGAAAATATGGATGCAAGCAACTTGAAAATCTGCCTTTCACCTTCAATGGGGGGCCTCCACCCTGCCCAAAGGACCGAGATGACTTGAAAATCTGCCTTTTTTGGGAGTCTCTGGAATTTGCTGATGGAAGAGTGTAGGTCACCCCCGTTGAGAAATGTTTGGGTCTGGAGAGTCTGTGATGATTTTTTGTTGGTGTGAGATCCATAATTTGTTACAGTTTGGCATCAATTTCGTAGATACCCATATACTTCCATTGTAGTTATATAGTGAAAACAAAATACAGTAAGCCATCTAACCTATAATTGAATATATATATATATATATATATACGATATATATAAATAAATATATATATATATATAAAAGCCTGCATATATTACTTATATTAGACTTAATTATTATGATATACATACCTGTTTTTTTTTCTGATAGTTCTGTAGATAGCCAGGTACCAGGGCGTCCTCTCCGGCACTGCGAAGGGCAGCACGACCCGCTGCACCAAATCCCTCGGCAGCTGCGAGGCGCGAAAGACGAAGCGCGCCGTGGCGGCCTCGGAGGCCTCGGAGGTCTCCAGCTTCACGCTGCGATACCTGGGGAATTTCACCGACCTGATTTCGAAACCGTTCGAAGCTTGGGAAAATGGTCGATTTCCTGAGGAAATGGTAAATTTATGAAGATGATTGAAGATTTATGAATTTGCAAAAAAAGTAAATTTATGAAGATGATTGAAGATGTGTGGATTTGGAAAATGCTTAAGACGAGACGATGATTTTTGGCTTTGGGTTGACATCTTTGAAGCAACATCCAGGGTCAAAAACTGTGTACCAAAAGCTAAGGAGTTTCAGCGGCCAAAACTCTGCGGAACTCCAAGCCAAAGTCAGAAGAAATGGGTTCCAAAATTAGGGCATACCTCGGTTCAATCCACTTATATCCACTTCATGCGTTTGAGCCGCTCAAGATAGTCAGCCTCTCCAGAAAACTCTTCCTGGCTTTCATCATCCGAGGGTGGCAGATCAGCTTGTGTCACGTAGCCCGCCATGGCAGCGCAGGGTGCAAACAGGTGACCACTGAAAAAAAGATGCTCCTCCTATCGTCCATTGAAAAATGGGGTGATAAATGGATGTTAAAACTGATGCAAAAGAATACTATCGTTGGAAAAAAAAAAATCAACAAGTCAGAGTTTCAACTCTTGAACCTTTCCGACCTTTCCCCAAAAAAGGTCTGCTCCATGGAACCATCATGGTTTGTCCACCGGCAGCTACGAAAACCATTGACCAAGCCATCAGGGACCATCCAAGCTGTTAATTTTTTATCCACCCTGAAGTGGAAAAAAGTGGATTTGAGAGGGCCAGATTTCCACTTGCACATCCGAGGGCAGATATACCCTCTGGTAAACATACAAAAAACTATGGAAAATCACCATCTTGAATGGGAAAACTCACTATTTCTATGGCCATGTTCAATAGCTATGTTAGTCATTACCAGAGGGTATACTGGGTACCAGCTCTCAAGGCAGATGGCGTGCCATCTCAGACACATCCTACAACAAGTTCTCAATCCGACGAACGAAATCTGATCTCCACTGAAAACCTGGAGTTCTAAATACTCTGAAGCCACTTGCACAAGCCATCCCACTTGCTAATTCTTTAGTCCCTCTGGCTAGTTCAGTGGCTAGTCCTGGATTTCTGCACGCAGTGCACGGGATGATTCATAGCACCGAATGAAGGGTTTGCCTTGAAGTTGGGTACACCCAAAATCCTATAGTTAGTCATGATTCATGATGTTCCCCATTTTAAATGCAATTTAATCATGACACAATGACACACCCAAAAATTATCAAAAAGTATGGTATTGCTTGTACATCACCATTGTATTCCCATGAAAACCCAACTATACCCCTTCTTTTCCTTGGTCAAATCCCTCATCTTTGTCAAGTCTACCGAGTCTATGTTTCATGCTTAAAAGTCCCATATATATACCCTCCGGTAAATTTAAAAAAAGCGATTGAAAATCACCATGTTAAAACAATGGCTATTTAATCGAACTTTTTGCGGGCCACGGCTTAGCCATAGCAAACTGTTAGTCATTGCCGTAGAGTATCATCACAAACGATTCAATGCTACATCCCCAGAATCCCAGTTACCAACTGCTTATTTGACATAGCTATGGAAGCCATGGCCCAACAAAGTTTCATGATTTATCGTCTCTACCCTTTAAAAATTAGGTGGTCTTCCATAGCAAATGGAGATGATTTACCTATCTACGCTCTGGTGGTTTAAGACTTTGCCTCTCAACAATAAATAGATGAGTTTTAAATACATGGTGAATATGTAGTTAAATTTCCCTCTGGCTATAGCGACTAAATATAGAGAATTCAACCCGAGGCTCCTCCCTGGCACCTGCAATGGCGCTGGAAGACCCTGGGCGGGCCTTCACTCCGTCTCCGGGACGTCCTGGGGGGGGGATTTCACCAAGAAACTTGGGGACTTAGAGGTGATTTCACCGGTATTTTATAGTTGATCACCGGTGATTTTAGGGAAGCTAAGTTGGTGAACATAACTCCAATAACGTTTGGGTTCATGGTATTCCAATATCTCACCAGCTTGTATTCATGGGTATCAATAATTATTGATGGGAATATCAAATATTGAATGGGACATCATATGTTCCTTCCATCAACGGGAACTCAATGGATATTCCCATCTTCGTGGATGAAATAGCCATTATGATTCTTGACGGGATTTATGGTAAGTTGTTCGTCAAAATTATTGACACCTAAAAATGGATGGTTAAATCAGTCAAATAAGCGTATAGAAATAATGAAAATCGCCACCCGCTTCTGGGTCCGTACCGCAGATCCATATCCAGACCCAAGTTGCTTTGGCGATAGGACTTGAACCGGGTGTCAATGTTTTACAGACATAGTTATATGATATATATATATAGCGAGAGAGAGAGAGAGGGAGAGATCCAAAATTGCATGGTTTTTAGCACCGCATCGTTTTTGCTGACTCACATCCTCAACATTTAGCTGGTCGATACAATTCGTTGTGCCTACTCCCCAAAACACAGGGTTGGTGTAGGGTGAAGGTTCCACCACAGAGGAACAATCTTCTGTGGCGCCATGATTGTTTCTCCGCGGTATGAGCATGGGGTTAAACTGGTCATCAATTAGGAGTCCATGTGTACCAATCAGAGCAGAACTATATAAATTACCATCAGTATATATATGTTTCAATTAACCAAGACTATAGGAATAAACTATGCCAGCTCAAATCACTTAAAAAAGTGATGCTTGGGGGCCCTTCCTGGGCACCATGTCCAGGGGGTAGCCTAGGTAGCTTAGATAGCCTATGTAAGGCCTAAGTAGCCTTGGGCCAGTCTTGGGGCCACAATGGTTTTATCTGTAGCATGCCAATTCAGAACTATAACAGTCTTTTAACATGTCACAGTTATAATAATGGGAAATATGATTATGCACATATTTATATATACTGTAGTTTAAAAAGAATATAATGTAGATGGAAAGCCGTATTTGTGCGATATATATATATGTATACACTTGTAACTATGTTGAGATACGATGACATCATGTATGTGTATATATATATATGTGTATATACATGATTTTGTATATGTGTAATCTGTGTAAGGCTCAAGACAATATGATCAAGGTAGATAATATATGTATATAATATTAGTTACTGCATCATTTGTGTAAGGTGTTGTCCATCTGTATTGTCCAATGATCCATCTCCAACCACCACCCGGGCTATATTTGGTGGTCAGTAAAAATAACTACCCATCGGTCAACAGAGATAATTATTTCTGGCTATGTTACAAATAACACATGATAACACCATTTGAAACAAGGTGTAACAATAGATCTCAGACAGCCACATTGTCTAAACAACAATGGCATCTCACTTGTTTGAACCATCGGAACTATAGTTGTGCACAATTGTTTTGTGATATCCTGCCCTCCCAGACAGTGAGTTACATCATTTGTTTGTTTGTATCACAACCATTGGTGGTGGTTGCATCACCTTTGGTTTGGTTACAACACTGGTTTGTTTTGGTTGCATCATCCTTTTTATGTGTTACGTTACCCTTTTTTTGGCAACATCATCCTTTTTTTGGATTGCATAACAGTTTTTTTGGTTGCATAACCATTCTTTTTGGGTTGCATAACAGTTTTTGTGGTTGCATAACATTTTGTTTGATTGCATAACTTTTTTTTGGGTTGCATAACATTTTTTGGATTGCATAACAGTTGTTTTTGGTTGCATAACCATTCTTTTTGGATTGCATAACAGTTTTTTTGGTTGCATAACATTTTGTTTGATTGCATAACTTTTTTTTTGGTTGCATAACATTTTTTGGATTGCATAACAGTTTTTTTTGGTTGCATAACCCTTCTTTTTGGATTGCATAACAGTTTTTTTGGTTGCATAACATTTTGTTTGATTGCATATTTTTTTGGTTGCATAACATTTTTTTGGGTTGCATAACAGTGTTTTTTGGTTGCATAACCATTTTTTGGGGTTGCATAACAGTTTTTTTGGTTGCATAACATTTTGTTTGATTGCATAACTTTTTTTTGGTTGCATAACATTTTTTTGGTTGCATAACATTTCTTGGTTGCATAACATGTTTTTGGTTGCATAACATGTTTTTGGTTGCATAATATTGTTTTTGGTTGCATATCATTTATTTGTGGTTGCATCAACCTGTTTTGTTTCCATAACCATCATGTGGGGTGATACAATAACATGTTTTGACTGGAAACATGTAATTCTTGCAACCAGAAAAATGTTCTGTACCATTTTGGGTTGTATCATAACAAATATATATATATAAACTCAGCAGATGAAATAAATGAAATAATAAACTTACATCTTGTGAATGTGTGCACCACATTCCCGGACAGATGTCCATTGAACTTGTAACTTGTGGAACCATCTGGTGAGCCTAGGCTCCTACCGTTTTGAGGTGCCTAGGTAGCATATCCACGAGCATCAGTTCCAAGCCCCCTTTGAGACAGCATAGGAACAAACAAGAACAACAAATTGATATTTCCTGTATATAGACACTTACCCTTCTTAGGTGGTAAACCGCAATTCAGCTTGCTGGCATATCCCAAAGCTGTCACAAGTACCATGGCTAAGCCTAGCTACCCTGCACACATAGTTCAGCCAGCAAAATCCTCCATTTCTGGAAAAAGGAGGACCTTACATCACAAAGAAATATATATCATATATGAATCAGAAAAGTCAGATCGTATCAATCATATGTAGATAGGGGTTTATTCATTCAGGGCATCAACATGAATTGGGCAACTTAGATCCTCTTCTTCATATAGGTATTCCAGTTTTGGAAAAACTTATCAAATGGACGTGTCCTACAATGGGGAGGACCCCGTGGCACATCCATTTTTGGCTGGGATTTTTCTATTATAAATCAACCATTTTGGAGATCCCCCGCTAAATCCCCTTAAATCGACTTCCCTTCACCTTGGTGCTGCACCTTCGATGCCCAGTGGACCCCCAAATGGATGGTTGATAAGGGAAAATCCCATCTACAAATGGATGATTTGGGGGTGCCCCTATTTCAGGAAACCTCTATATATGGGGATTCAAACACCATAATTTCTAGAATGGATGAAGAATCATACGGCCAGCAAAAATAAACTGGTGGATTGCGTTGAAGGTTTAGCATCAAACATATGGATACCCTCTGGTAAACGTTTACATAACTATGGAAAATCACCATTTTTAATGGGAAAATCCACTATAAATGGCCATGTTCAATAGCTATGTTAAATTACCAGAGGGTACATCTTGGGGTATGATTGATAAACACACTGCGGAATCAACCAACAAGCACTGGGGCTTGTCTGGGGATTCAATGGAAATGAATCATGGGAAGATCACCCACAGTATGATAAAAAAAGGCGTCTGAAAATGGGGCGTACAATGACCGCCATTTTTTTCAATAGGGAAAATGATGATTTTCAATGACATCCATTGGATTTTGGGGTCCATTGACCCAATGGGTGGATGAACCAACGCGTGATTTTCCTCAAATGGTAGGGCCCAACCGCTGGCTGCCAGGTCCTGTGGCCATCCAAGAGTGCCACGCATACAAAAGTAAACCTCAGGGCGATCCATCGAGGGCATGTACATCGAAGCTATTCATGTTTCCCGGTATGCATGCATTTGTGCATGTATGTATGTATGTGTTCTCTTGATGTGAACATACACATTCAACTATAGATACATATACTAAATCACACGCTTACATTGTTGTAGCATATACATATATAGAAATATATATATATATATTATATGTATGTACATATTATATGTATGTATATGTATGTACGTATTATTTGTTATGTTCAGTTCTCCAATTTGACGCTCAACTTTTGCGCGTTGGGTCTTTGCCGTCGCCTTGGGGACTTTGCCACCAAACTGAGAGTGAGTCCGAACTTTGTTCCCATGGTGCTTCATGGGGAGAAAGATTGGTTGGTGGTTTTTCGCGACTCCTAGAAACTCCAGGGAAAGGGATCAGATATCTGTCAGGATGGGGGAAAAAAAAAACTGATTTTCTTCAACCACCAAGCAGAAGATTCGGCATTTTTCATGTGGGCAAGGGTCAAAATTGTGGTCCACATTTGGTTGTTGATGGTTCCTTCCATATTGGGGATCCGATCATTTTGTCCCATGCCCGTGTGCTGGATGCGAAACTAACAATCGAAGTGGAGAAATCACGAGACATCATGGCATATGTGAACAGCTAGTGACAGACTCATCGATCATTTCTTCTGCCAGCAAGAATCATGATATATCTCCACTAGATTATATCAATGCTTGAAAAGAAAATACTAAGCAATTTCCAAGCATTTCAGCGTCAGAAACCCTAGGTCAGCTTGTCGCCTAGCTCAGCACGGATCTCACTGCAGCACCAAGCTCAAGAGCCTTACAGCACATTGTGGACTGTGGGACAACTCTCGGTGAGCCATCCCACTTCTGGATGGCAAAACATGCAAAACATTGCTGCTTTGACTATGCGTCAACTCATAATTCCATGTTTTCCAGAAGTTGAACTCCATTGAACATTTTTGGGGCAAACCCAAGACTGCACCAGGCCCGATTTCAGCATTTGGTCTTCAAGCCCATCTTCCATTCATATGAAGCACCATGGACTATAGTCCCAAATGTGTGGTGTCTTCCTGTAGCACTGAGCGGAGCAGCGGAAGGTGCAAACCTCACCCTTTTTGGTATGCCATGTTGAGTTGTCACAACAGCGTATGGATCTAGGGCCCCTGTACGTTCGATCAAAAGTGGCAACACACATCCAAGGTCAATGCTTGCTTCCACAATCCATGCTTGATTCACAGCTCCCAAGTTTTCTGTTGACCTTGGATGCTTTGATCTCTTTCCTATGGGCCATGTGATCAACCTCTGCTACTATGCCAAAAGCTCCACTCGAAAGCATGTCATGTAATGCCTTCGTCGATCCCCTGACCTTTGTCAATGGATCAGCCAGCATTGCAGGGTGATCTATCCATCTCACTTCGCCATGCATTTGTGCCAGTTCCTGTCGAATTATCTGGATTTCTATAGCTGTACGCTTGTCCTGTCCCCCTATCGACTCTTTCGACAGGTGATCGAACAAGCTCTTCGCATCTACAATCGCAAGACATTCTTGCAACTCTTGGGAACTTGTGTCTTTGGCTAAGGCTAAAACCCTCTCACTCGCAAGTTGCGCAGGCCATTCCTTTATGTTGAACTTCTCCTCGCTCAGCTCACGGATCAAAACTTTCATCCATAAAAGGTCTCCTATGCCCTTCGACAAACTCTGTGTTTCTGCCGCCAGAGTAGAGTTTACAACCCGTTGCAGCTTCGCACTACGCCACCAGAGCAAATTCGTCTTGACCTTCTGACCTTTCTTCAAGCCTGGCTCATGAGCTAATATCATTTGACCTCCCTGAGAATGAAAACCATCATTTCCAAATGAAGCGTCTGTGATGACCGCCAACTGCATCTCTTTCAGCGGTTGCACCTGCAGAGTCACTTCTGCAGTTTCCTTCAAACCACGAACCACCTCATTCAGCTGAATCAAATCTTCCACTGTCATTCTGGTCAAACGCGAGGACATCAAGCTAGATGGGCCTGCCGCATCTGGCCTTCCCTCTTTGGATAGCCAGTTAAGCGAACCACACAAGGCCCGGGCTTGTGTTCGTTCTGTTTCTGTGACCGGCTCCTTCTTGGACGATCTCCGGCCTTTGTCTAATGGAATTTCATGCAACCTCTCCTGGATGAACTTGCACATGTCAATGAGAATTTCGCCTTTGCTCCCCACTCGAAGTCTTCTTCCATTGAAAGAGGCACCTTGAGTGGAATCGCGGAGGTCAACCCACTTGCCGAAGTTGTACAGGGTCTTCAGCTCTTCAATCTTTTTCAGATGTAAACCTTTCCCGCATGCTAAAATATCATCAACCTCTATCGCAAGCAAACCACAAAGCTTCCCATTCTCAAACAGTTTGAACAAACATGGATCCAACTTGCTCTCCTGATAGCCCAGCATTTTCAGCGTCTGAACCAATGACTTTCTCCAATGCAGTGGTCCATCCACTAAGCCGTAACATCCAGCAATGATCAAAACAATCTGCTCAGGGTGTAGCCCTGTGATTCCTTCTTGTGGTTGTTTGAAGTACAAGGCTCCATTCTTTCTCATCAGCGGTTGCGACTGGCAGAATGCGTTCTTTAGATCTCCAATGCCGATCTGCATTCCTTCGTTCACTGCCAGTTGAAGCACCACGTTCAAATTCATGGTGCACACCGTTGGTGAAAATCGTTCCAGATCAAAAATATCTGGGTCCTTGTCTCCTCTGATACACAGCCTGCTTTTCTGGGAAGGAGGCTCATTTGGCTGTTCAGCATGCTTGTACTTTCTGAGCATCCGAGTGGGCAAGATCCTATCTAGCTTGCCTTCTGAAGCCAGTTTCTTCTTGACCTCTCTTGATTCTTCTACGCTGAGAACTCTCACAGCGCCACTCTTGCTGATCTTTTCCCATTCTGTTGCATCAGCCATTTTCCAGCCCTCGAGGGCTTCAGGCGTTTCTGTTCTCAGATCAACGTCTTCTGTGCCTTTCTTCTCTACTGCCCATGTCTCTATGGATTCTTCTGTCTTGCCTTCTGACTTGGAGCACAGGAAAAATTCTGTGCGGCCTGTCCACCAAACTCCTCGGCTTCTCTTGGCATCTCCTCGTGTCCATTGATCTTCTATACGTCTCTCCTCTTGATTCTTGCAACCATCCACTATAGTGATTCTCTGTTGCTGCATGTGATTCAACTTGACTGGTGTGGACTTTACTCCCTCTGGGGAGAAAAGTGCCTTTCTCTTCTGGACGTGATGTCGGATCATCTTCTGACCCTTCAAGTCCAATTCCCAGTCGTCTCTCTTGGGCTCTTCTTGGCTCATCTTGCACAGCTTCTGCCATCTCATGTGATCTTCTCTGTCTTCTTCCTCTTCTTGCCAATCTTCTTCTTCCTCTGGACTTATAAAGAAGGTTTCTTGGAAGTATGGACCATCGGCAGACGGTCGACTCCTTACTCGCAAAGGTTGTCCTATTGCCGGAAGACCCTCTAGGCGACGACTTCTGTGGATCGACTCTTCGACGATCCTCTGATATCGTTCATCTCCTTCTTCTGTCTCTGGCCTGTCTGCCGTCTCCTCTTCTGATCTCAATGCTTCTCGAATCTCTGATTCTGTCAATGAGCTTCTGCGTCTGGCCTCTCCTTCTGGCTCCTCTATCGTCTCTTCTGTTCTCTCTGATCTTCTGTGACTCATCTCCGAGTCTTCTGTCTCTCCGTTCTCAATCTCCCCACCTCGAGGGGAGTCTATCGGAGTGGTTGGCGCGTATCCCTCTGATACGGGAGCCTCTCCTTCTTCGAGGGGTTCTTGAAATCTCACCTCTCGCTTCCCTGGACTCTCCTCCGATCCGTCTTCTATCTCATCGTCTGATGGCCACCTCTCATCTCTGATGTCTCTGTATCCTTTTCTGTTGGATGACCTCTTGTATTCCTCCACCAGTTCCTTGCAGCTCCTCATAACCTCCTCAATTCCTTGCTTCTCAATGTTTGTCGCCGTGCGACATTGTTCGCGTGCAGTCCTCCACAATTCTCCAAACATGGAGATCCACAAGCTAGCTCCATCCACCGCAACAATAGTTCCTGGACCAATCCAAGATGCCTTGTTTGGAACATGCTCCTGACTCCTTGGCCCTATCTCATGCTTCCTCTTCTTCTCTCTTGCTACTCTGTACACGTAAACATAGTCCCCTGCCTGAAACTCTTGGGGAACTCTGCTCCTTCCTTTTTCTATTCTCCTCAAGGACTCTCGGGCGTTGTGTTCGATGAACGCCTTTTGCGCGATTCTTCGCAGCTCCAAACTCCTCTCCATGTCATCGACCACGGCACCATCCATCAATCCTGGGTCTATGACATCATCTGAAAGGAGTTCACTCGGCACCTTCGGCCATTGCCCAATCTGCCTCTGAATTGGGGAATACCCTGATCGGTTGCTGAATCGATTCTTTGCCATCTCTGTCTCTTGCATGAGTCTCCTCAATTCTTCTGGGCTGGAGATGACTGTCTCTTCTCTGCCCTTGGCAAGTAACTCTTTGAACAATGCTCCATGCCTCTCTGTTCTTCCCTGCTGCCATGGTGCCTTTGCAGCAATGGGCTGCACCACGATGCCACATGACGTGGCCAGCTGCATGAACTTCCTTGAGAACTCTTTTCCGGCGTCACAGACAATGACGTCAGGCCAGCCAAACGTCCTAAACCAACATGACCACATTGTGTTCCACACGGTGTCTGGGTGTTTGTTCTCGACTCTCTCTACCACCTGATAGTTGGAACCCCAATCCAAAATGGACAATGCTGGGAATGTTTCTTTTCCTCCAACCTCTGGAAGGAAAATCAGGTCCACCCCCAAGACTCTGTTTGGCTGGTATGTTCTAGGAATTGCTGCTGGTCTCGTGGCCTTCGGCTTGGGCCGTGCCTCACACGCTGGGCACTTGAACTCATGTGCCGCCCATCGAATGACTTCTCCCTTCACTCTGGCTGCTCTCATAAAACGCACAAACTCGGGCTTTTGCGGATGCCCCAAGCTACGGTGCATCTTTTGCACCTGTCTCTTCTCTTCCTCTGAAATGGAGTAATCTCCTTCTGCTTCTCCTGCGGCTGCTTCTGGATTCGGATCCTCCTCATGATCCGAATTCTCCTCATCTTCGTCTTCTACAAAAACTTCTGACTTCAGCCTCAACTTTCCATCTACCTCCATTTGTTCTTTCAAACCCAAAATAATCTGCCTGCAAAACTCCTTAGGGTATACTTGCGCCTTCTTTGGTCTGCCATTCATGGTAGGCGCATGAAAATGTCGATGGTCGCATGTTCGGTTCATGCGTGCTGCTATCTTTTCTGAATTGACCATGATTCCAGTGGGTTTCATGTTGAGACCCCACTCATCCACTCGCAAACCATACATGCACTGATCGCATCTAACTCTGTGCATGCCTGCCATTTGCTCTACTTCTTTCACTGACTCCTCATGCCATGATCTGGCTAGCCATGGATGCTCAAACAAAACGTACCTGCCTCTTTTGGCTTGCCATTTCGCGATCAGCATCGCGAGCTCCAACTGATCCAACCCTGTGGAAATCAACATCACTGCATCTTCCCATGACATGTGAGGCAGGTTGAGTTCCTGCAAAATGCTGAAACCAACGCAAGGAGGTGAAAGAATGATCAATAACGGATCTTCCTCTTTGAGCTTTCTCCACATCTTTTTCCTGATCTCTGGCTTGCTAAGGTCCCAGCCCTCTGTGATGTCAAATGAGGTGCCCGGCTGCAGACCTTGTCTTCGCGCCTCCTCAACGACGCGTGGTGGTGAGAACACCTCGCTCACCACAGGCGTCACTGCTTCAAACGCCCTGTTCATCATCTTTCTCTGTTTTCTATTGAACTGCGTCTCTTTCTCTAAGCCAAAGAAATTCTCTGCTTCAGCCCTCTTCTGCAAAACAACTTTCACTCGAACAGAGACCCCCTCCCGAGGAGGTATCTGCCCGCTCATAACTTTCCACTCACCTTCAGTCTCTTCTTTTTCATACTGAAAACTGCTGGCCGCAAAATGCGGATCATGACCTCGAAGCACCCTGTTCAAGGTCCTCTGTCCCTTGACTGCCGTCGCATAGAGCCAGGTCTCCTGACTCAATCGGAGATCGTCTCCGCCACTTGTCCTGCTGCATGGGTGCGATGTGCTGTTCTGGGACTCTTGCTCCTCCTCCTGGAAGATGCCACGCTCATCTGTTCTCCGGTCTTCTGTGACGTGACCAGAGAGAACCCACTCATCTCGCTCGGTGGTGGGCTCGGAGTTCTCGGCACCCACTCGAAGTACTGGCATTCTCTCTGAGTGCACTTCCAGAACTTCCTTCCTTGACGTGCTCCCTCTTTGCGGACCACTAACTTCTCCGCTGACTTCCCGCACCAACACAGCTTGACCTGCGGAGCTGCTGCTGCTGCTTTCATTTGACGAAGTTGCTTCTCCAAATCCTCCTTCTCCTGATGCATGGCGAGTAGTGCCCTTTGATGCACTACCTCTTTCTCCTTGGACTCCTGTCTTTGGGACTGAAGCTCCTGCCACATCTCTGCTTGTGCCACTCGCATCTTCTCTGTCTCGATCTGCATCTGGTGCTGCATCTTCTCCAATTGGTCTTGAGCTTGCGCCGCCACTTGACTGGCAATCACCTCCTCTCCATATGGCGGCTCCAACATCTCTGCATCCTCTACTGCACGCACCTTCTTCTGAACCTCCTTCTTTTGACTCAAGGGGCCCTGCTTCTTCTGCTCTTTCAAGCCTGCATGTATCTCTGCCGCCGTCATTGGGCTGGACCAACGGCTCATGCACATCTTGCAAAAGATGTACGATGCGCTCTTGTTTCCACCTCCTTTCAGAGCACTCTTCGGGTGGATGCAAGAGCTGGCTGCTGTAGATGGCTTCTCTTGGCTCTTCAACGGAGGCAACACCTCCGCCCCAACGATCAGCTGGGCGTACACATCCTCGACCTTCTCTTGCTCCTTGGACAGCGGCGTAGGCCGCACCAAAAGTCCAGAGGAGCCTGGGAACCACTCCTGCACGGCCAATTGCTGATCCACGAATTGCATGATGGTGACGATCTTGTCCATCACCACTCGCCATCCACGTAGTGCCACCTTCGGACGCCGGGCTCTTGGCGGACTTCCAAACATCGGCTCGGAGGTCTCCACCGCGTGCTGCCCACCCATCAGCCGCTGCACTAAGCTCGCCATGTTCGCCGAGCAAAGAGAGCGGAGAGTTTTGCGGAAAACCCAATGATGGGGCTGCACACTTTTTGATCCCGAGCTGAGCCAGCATGGCTCGGGCAGAAACATGTAGTTGAAAATCGGATGTGGAGCATGGAGCATCTGGATCTGAAACCTCAAAACCTGTGTCTGCAAAATTCAGAATATCGATCGTGACATGCCCTGACGGAAGCTCAAACATGGGAACTTCGATGGACTCAGAGGTGATGGTGAAGATGCCTTTGGAAAAATCAATGATCGCTTTGAGTTGTTTCATCATTTTCACCGGCAACAACAGCGGCACGTCACCCTCAACCACGGTTGCTTCTAAAACTCCGTTCAAACCACCAACTCCTAGAGGTATCAGCACCACTCCAATCACCTTTGCTTGTCCTCCTACGCCTTTTGCTGATGATCTCTTTGGTGTCCACTTGCATGTAAGTCCATGTTTCTGCAACTCTCCAGTCAAACGCTCCAATGCCTTTGAACCTACTAAGCCTCCTTCTGCTGCAGTATCTACTATTCCATGTGCTGATTGTGTCATGATGCCGCAAAACCCTTCGGACATTGCACTCTTGTATGCTCTCTCGGACTGCGCAAAGCTCTGAGGTCCGCTGGCGTTCTTTCGCCTGCGTTCTTCTACAAACTGTCTCAACCACCAGTGCGAAGCATCATGTTGCACATCTTGGCAAACTGGAAAAACTGAGCTGCTTTGGCCACCCTCTGACTCTCCTATGACAAAGAAACCAGACTTCTGAGACGGGTTCGACGAAGGAGCATTGGAAGAACTTCCCATCGAGCCCTTGCCGCGTTCCGGAGCCGGCGCACTGCACTCACGGCTAATGTGCCCCAGTGCCCCACAACGCCAGCACTTCGTCCTCAACTTGAGCTGCTCGATGTGCACTCGGTGCTTGCCCTTGCCCTTTGTCATGTTCTTGCCCCCAAAGCCTTTGCCTCGAGGATAGTATCCTCTGTTGTTCCTTTGCTCTCTCAGGGAGTCTCTCACCTCCTTGTAGCTAGCCAATGCAGCCATCATCTCCTCCTCGGTGAACACCTGATCCAAATCGCCATCGGCGACGTAGACGTAATTGTCTTCGTCTTCATCTTCCATCATGTAGGCCTCCTCGTCAAGGCCCTCGCCCTCGTCATTGAAGTAGGACGACTTGCCCGACTTCTCTCGCACCACCTTGTCCAGCTTCCGAAGAGCTTTGACTATGGAGCTCTTGTCATACTTTCCATCACACCATGTCAGCAACCTTTGGTCTTGAGCCTCTGTCAAGCTCGCATGACGGTACAGTATGTACCCTGTGGCTCCATCTGGCATCGTGACTCCTTCTCTCTCTAGCCTATGAAAAGCCCTTTCCATTCTTGCTATGTATTCTGCATATCCTTCAGAAGCCTGTCTTGGTTTTCCATATACTGCATTCTCAAAAGCCCTTGGCAAACTGACCTCCAAGTGTGGGAGGAAAAACTCCTTCAGTCTACGCATGACGTTTCTCACTCCGTCTTCTGTGGCTATTTCTTCAAACTCCATGTTTTCCACTGCCAACTGTGCCATGCCTGTAAGACCTCTAAGGAGTTTTGCACCTTGCTTTCTTCGTGGGATGTCTGTCTCAAACTCCCACAGCCGCACACTTTTCTCGAACGTCTTAAACGTTCCTTCTGGATCCAAACCATCGTAAGAAGGAGGTGGTTCTCTATCTCGGACCCCATCACGGTCTCTCCCCCCGCCTCCTTCTCCATCGCCTGGTCCAGTTGCCCCTGCAAAGGGACTCACCGCCGTCGAAGCTCTAGCCTCAGGCGTCGCGATGTCCTCAAGTTCCGGCATTTGCCTGGAAGGTCACCACAGCTGCCGCTACCACTGTAGCACTGAGCGGAGCAGCGGAAGGTGCAAACCTCACCCTTTTTGGTATGCCATGTTGAGTTGTCACAACAGCGTATGGATCTAGGGCCCCTGTACGTTCGATCAAAAGTGGCAACACACATCCAAGGTCAATGCTTGCTTCCACAATCCATGCTTGATTCACACTTCCCTATTTTTTTCTGGGGGTGTTTCAATGTGTTTCATATGAAAATAATGGACCCCAAAGTCTGATGGATCATCATGATCCCCATGATGTTCGCATGAAAAATCCCCAGACACACCCCTCTTCTTGGTTGAATTCACAGGGTGTTTATCAATTAAAGCCTCGGAATGGTTCCACACTAAAACTCTGACTCAATCCACCATATTCTTATTTTTTCATGGGTGTATTACTAAATCCATTATTGTATTAAAAAAAAAAACTGTGCTGATTCATTATTATTGCTTATTATCATGATCCCCATGAAAGTGGGATTAAATGGGCATTTAAAAAGTATACTAGCTATACCAATTGGCCATGACCCTGGCATGCCAAGGGGCCACAGTCCCCGGCGAAGCAAGGGACTTTCGCATTGGCCCCCATGATCCCCGCGTTCAAGGCGCAAGGGAAAGGTGCTGTCTCTTCCACTCCATAGATCTGAAGGGACTGAAAAGTGCGACTTTATCCCGGTAAAATTGGATTTGCCTAGAAAAATGGCTTCATTTTTGTGGGCCACGTTTGACCCAGATGGCTGTGATTTTCACCCATAAAATAGACCGGAGCATTCCGTGGTAATTATCCGAGTTCATCAGTTATGACTCTTAAAATCCAGATGGTGCTATTGATAGCCGGATGTGGCCAGTCAAATTCATTCCCAAAGCACCCTAAAAGCAGTAATCACTGAAACCACTCAGTTGCACATTAGCAAGTTTGGTGCAGAGACAGCATCCGCTGTTTCTCCCTGATCCCAAAAATATGAAAGGCCAGTAGGCCAGATAAGAAGGAAATGAAAGAACCACCTGGCCAGTGTGCATTCACCTTGCTGATCTGCAGCAGTTGCGTTAAAACAGGATGTACAAGCGGCAATGCGACGCAGCGACGCATGCTAGAAAAATCTTGTTCCCTGGGCGCTCGGAAAACTGTGGCCTTGCGCAAACTCCAGCCGGACTGAAAGACATGTCCTTGGCGAGCTGGATGTGTCACGAGCAGTTTCCCTTTCATCATGGCCGTGTGGCCACCATGGGGTCAGAATTTAAGACGACTGAAAAACTTGGTCATGTTTCTGGCAAACCCCTTCTGCCCCCCCACCCCTTGTCTGGGCCCCAGGCCGTAGGGCATCTTGAAAGTCCAGAAGAACGGCTTGATGTCCTTCTGCCTTACCAACCACTCAGAGATGAGCATGTCTTTCAGTGAGCAGCTGGTCAATAAACAATAAACCAAGTTGTAAATGACAGAATTTCTTTTGGAGGACGTTGCAACTATGATGAATAGGCATGGACTAAAGACTAAATGGGATGAACAAACAGTGATTTTGAAGGGGACCTTTATTCACCAGACCAAGCTCCTGAGGGTCGACCCGGAAAAGAGTCGAAAACAGGGGATACCGGAATTTATGGCCATGGTAATGAGAAATGATGTGCAGAACCATGGGATATTGGGGTAAATCACAATAATTCACCTGTGAGTTTCCCTTCCATTCACCATCACTTGCCCGGATCAATATTGTTATATAGTTATATCCTATCAAATCAGATGTCAAATCATACCTGCGGTTGCTTAAACCACCAAATATTCTTAGTTCTATACCAAAAAAAATTGTTAGTTCTATCCCATTGTGGCTGGTTTTTCAGCACCATTTGCTTCAACCCATCCATGGTGAATTGCCATGTCATAGAATTGGATGATGGGAAAATTTACAGGAAAGCCCTATATTTGATGGTAAAAACCTGTTTTTTTTTCGGTTAAGATTTTCCCTTAAACCAATCCATTGAGCCATGGTAAATTTTTCCCAACAGCTAAGTCAGCTAAGTGACTTCATAGTGGTGACCTGCGCTTCCATCCAGGGCCGGGTGATGGCCACGGGTTGGCACGCCAGCAATGCATCCGCATTGGTGCTGGCTGAGAACTCCTCAGGTTTTATGATCGTCCCTGAGGAAAAAAACAGCTCCAAAAAACACCCTACATGTACTAAATGTATGTAGAGATATACCTAATATTATATATATGTATTATTATTATTGTTGTTATTATTATTATTAGTATTATTATTATTACTATTATTATTATATATATACACATATGTTATACAATAATATAAATATATTATATATATATACACATCATATTACACATGAGCTGTGTATATCTATAAATATGATTAGATATGTGCATTTGTGGTGACCAAGAAAAAAGGCTCGAACGTGTCTCTGTCTGAGCCCAGCGGCCGTACTTGCCTTCAGTCCAGGAACCTTTTCCTCAGTCGAACCCCCCAGTGCCAAAATTGGATGAAGGGAAATTTTACGGTTGAAACATCGACAAATCCTGAGAAAAACACGGAAAGATCCTGTGAAATATCGCTTAAAGCGGCTCATTGAATAAAAAAAGGAGAAACTTAAGGGGTGCCGGTGCCTTCATTTTCAGAATGTCCATCCAACCATTCTGAAGAGGCGAACTTCCTACAAGCAATTCTGGCAACCATCCATGGATGGAAGAACTGTTTTGAAGCCCCACATCTGGGAATTTCATGTTGGGATTATGAGCAGATTTTCGGGTCCAGAGACGATCCTAACAGCGATAGTTTCCCCGTAGTACCCACACGTACAACCGCTGCTCAGGAACGTAGAAGGTCTTTGCAAAATCCTCAACGCCAGGTTGAAGCACCTGGGTAGACGTCAGGTCGGCGAGACATCACTAAGATCCAATCATCATGGTAACCAATGGTAACTATGCATTCTTGACAATGTTCTTCCCATCTTTCATGAAAAATGCCTAGCCATCTCCTGTTGCTGTCATGACAATATTGTCCTAGGGGCCAGTTTGGTATACCATTCATTATCATTTCCTGTACGCAGAATGGTTCTGCAAAATGGGGGTGAGTCTTCCAGCCTAGAATAGCTGGATGATGTTGGATAGTGGGTAAGTTCATGTAACATCCCCCGTTAAATAGGTTGGCTTGTATAATATATATATATATCATAATGATTCATCATAATACAAATAATAATAATTAATAATATATACAATATATATATATCATAATAATAATTCATCATAAATATAAATCACAACTACGATGCCTCTAATGCACCTCCAAGATCTTGTGAAGTGGTTCGTTGCAGGTCACTGCAGAGGACTCCGCCAAGACACCACCCTGGGGACGAAAATGCTGATGGAAAACGATGGTACCCTCTGGTAAACTAACATAGCTATGGAAAATCATTATTTTTAATGGGAAAACTCACTATAAATGGCCATTTTCAATAGCTATGTTAAATTACCAGAGGGTATATTGGTGGCTATCTAATGGGGAAAGTTTGGGAGGCATGTACTTTTGGACCATTTGTTGGACAAACGCAAATGGGAAAGAAGTGGGGGAAGTCCCGAAAACTGATACTTTTGTCCCGAAAACCCGTCTCTCACTATCCATTGTTAGCAGCTGGTTCCACCCACGGGCCACGTGGCCAGTTATTAGCTATGGGTAGACCGCAAACCGTCACTCAGGAGAGCTCCCGTTTAACCAGCATGTTCACATCTTCAATCGATTCATGATGATTTATAACGGATTTAAGAGCCAGACCCTACTTGGAAGTGTAGTTCTGAACGAAGTGGATATGAATTTCACCATAGTTATAGGGCAAATATATATATATATGATATTATATATATATGATATACTGTGTATATATATATATGTGTGATATACTGTGTATATATATATGTTATATATGATATACTATATATATATATGTTAAATAAATAAATAAATAAATATGTGTTATATATATATGATATATATATATATAATATAACATCATATATATATATATATCCCAACTTACGGGGCTTAAAATACCATGGTTATTTCACCATGGATAGCCGTAACCTCTGCCCCCCACGATCCAAGGCCTTGGTTCCCCAGGCAGTATACCAGTGCATATCCGCCACTGCCTGCTCAATGAACAAACGAAAAACCCATGTGCCTCTGTGTGTGTGTGTACATATCTAATTGATATATATATATACATATATACATATATACAATTATATATACATCTAATACTGTATGTCTTTGTTTGGATGTGTTCGTCTGTCGTTTGTATGTGAAGGTTATGTAGGTACATGGATGGTATTCGTACACATACATATGCACATATGTATATATGTGCATGTGTGAAACAGGTGAAACGTAAATCTGAATATGCATATGTCTGTGCACGCACGTTGCACAAATACACATAAATCATAGATGAGTTGTCTACAAAGATAGGAACATGCTACTAGTACCTACGAAGATCTATATGTAGAAGCATTCATATACATATTACATATATGTATACATGTGTATATATATATGTATATATATGTGTGTGTGTGACATATGTTAATATGCATCTATACACAGTGGCAAATTTCTCCACGGTCAGGGCTCCCGGCCCAATTGTTTCGGTCGGTCACGCTCGTCTGCTGGATCCACCACGAAGGAAAGACCTTCCTGGAGAAAGGTGTAGCGGTTGTAACCACTACATACGACAGTGATGACTCAGCACTTAGAATATGATTTAAAAGATTTTACGTTTTAAAAATGTCTATGTGCAAACACTATCTCCCACTTAGAATATGGCCATATTCTATGTGTCTTATTGTGTCTTGCACTTAGAATAAGAAAAAAATGCACTTATAATATGATTTTATGTTTAAGATATTTTTAAGTCTTTATATAATATAAATCAATAGAAATCAATAGAAGTCAATAGAAAACAATAGAAATCAATGGAAATCAATAGAAATCAAAATAGAAATCAATATAGAAATCAATATAGAAATCAATATAGAAATCAATATAGAAATCAATATAGAAATCAATATAGAAATCAATATAGAAATCAATATAGGAATCAATATAGATATCAATATAGATATCAATATAGAAATCAATATAGAAATCAATATAGAAATCAATAGTTATTGTGTTCTTTATGTTTCATTGATTTTTGCAAGGTTTTTCATATCTTAAGTGCAAAAACCATTGTGTTGTCAATGTTTTGTTAAGATGTTCTCTTACCATATGATATGTGCAAAAATCACCCCATATTCTAAGTGGGAGAAGTTTGTCCATATTCTGTGTGTGTGTGGTTTTAAGTAAATTCTAAGTGCTGGGCCATCAGAGTATATAGAATTCATGTACATTTGTATATTTATGATTATTTTATTTACCAATCTATTTATTTAGGTACCTATTCCTTTATGTATTTGTTTACAATCTTTATAGATAGATTTGTCTAATAGATCAAATATGTATATATATATATATATACACGCCACATATAGGTGTATATTATATATCATCAGTTCATGGCCCATTTGGGGAGCTGTTGATCGAGCGGCCAGAAGGAGTTGTCCGGAAAGGCGGTCCTCAAGTGAGGGGGCATGGGGAGCGACCCACGGACAAAAATGGGGTATCGAAGCACCAAATCACTGATATCACCAAACACTTTTACAACAGGGTCTTTGAACCAGCTACATAGGTCTTCTGCGAACTAGATTCATAAACGGTTCCTACATTGTTTCTGGAGTGTTTCATGATGACGTGCTAGTGATATTCGGATATTTGTTTGATATGTTCTGATGTCTCGGCATGTATTTTTGCACTTTGTCATTTGCCCAGATGACAGGCACAGCCAATGCCCATATGCCCCATCTGCCAATCTATGCTGGACAGCCCCATCCAGTGGCAACCAAGAAGCTCAATGATTTGCATGTAGAGTTTCTGCCCCTGGCCATGGGACCAATGAGGTGGGTCAATGTATCAAAACATCCATGGTCTCCTGTTTTTTTCCTCATGTTTTGGCAATTTTTCTTTGGCATCATAAATGCCAATGATCCATCATAAATGGACCCAGCCGTGCATCCACATCCACATCCGAGCCTTCGAAGGAAGCCTGGAGGGCCAGTCCCAAAGGGGTTCTGTCATGGGTCAGTTCCCCAATAAACCGGCTAGTACAAGATAGTATAGCAGCTAGCCCAATCCCCTATTGAAAACAACTTATTATCTTGACATGGATGGCGGCCAACTATATGATTAATCAATCAGGTCAAAAAGTCAGGTCAACAAATCCAGTAAACAAGAGCTCGATTTTCCTGGCTGTCTATGGATTTTCTGGTGCAAGCCCTAGGCCCTAGTTTTGAATGCTCCAGCGATGAAGGGCTCCACTCCGCGGATCCAAACCATGGAATCAGCCACCAATCACAGAATATGTTGGGAGAATTACGGCAGGAAAATAAACTCAGGTGCTATCCCCAACAGCTTGAAAGCTTCTGCATTTTTGCCATAAAAAGAGCTTATGCCGTTATGCCCTAAAAAACATCGGAACCCTTTGGAATTTCACAAAGCATCTGCACCAGAACCCTCCGGAACCTCACAAGGTATCTGCACCGGAACCCTCCGGAACCTCACCAAGCATCTTCTCCGCCAAATCACCTAGATCCTCCGGAACCTCATCAGGTAGCTGCACCGGAAACTTCCGGAACCTCACCAGGTACCTGCACCAAAACCCTCTAGAACCTAACCAAGTATCTGCACTGTAACCCTCCGGAACCTCACCGAGTACCTGCACCGGAAACTTCCGGAACCTCACAAGATATCTGCACCGGAACCCTCCGGAACCTCACGAGGTATCTGCACCCGAACCCTCCGGAACCTTGTCCGGAACCTGGTGTTGAAGCTGCACCGGATCGCAGCACCGGAGCTCATCTGGGCTAAAGACCCCATAGCAAAGTTTTGCTGTTGGGGAAAATCCGAATATTATTTCCTGGAAACAACAATCCAAAGCAGGCGGCTTAAAATAAGTGTCACTTGCGACACCTTGCCACCGAGGCACTGAGACTTTCTGAACATGTGGATGGTTTGGGATAGCCAGGCCAAGACCACGTCAATGGGGGCGAAGGATGGCTTCCTCAGTTTGTAAAAGCCCCCGGTCGCTGGTACCACTGTGGGTCGTGAATTCGCACCATTTAGAAGTACCAGCCAAGGTGATGCCCCATAAGTGGCTCTATAAAGTTTATAAAATCCCCTCAACTATGGGGATTAATTATGTTTATCATTTATGTGAGTTAACCTACAAGCCAACTTAGCTATGGATCACCACCTTGCCGGGCGTCCAAACTGCAATATATGATATGAGCAACCATCGTTGGGATGTGGCAACTGTATGTACGGAGGGAAAAAAAAACAGCGGATCCCAATGTTGCTAATATCTATCACTATATATGTCCTCCGGTAATCAAACATGACAATAGGAAATCCCCAATATTGTTGTATCAAAGCGAATTTTGTGAGGCTATGTCACTAGTATTGCTGGTTAACTCCCATCTTTACCACATGGGTGTCTGAAAATAAGATACCATGAAATTCAATGATTAATCCATCATATCACAGTCCATCAAAAATCATATGTTCGATGGATCCTCAAGTTCATGAAATCCATCAAAAAAAAACACACACACAGTGATTGATCATTACCCTCTGGTAATTTAACACAGCAACTGAAAATGACTCATTTATAGTTGATTTACCTATTCAAGATGGTGATTTTCCATAGCTTTTTGTATGTTTACCAGAGGGTAATTCCTCAACTGCCTTTATGGCTACCTCCATTTTCATCCCACCAAGCATCTGGAAACCAGCGAGGTGACCTGAAAAAACAGACAGCTTCGTTGGCACATCGCCACAGCAGCTTTCCCGATCAAAGTTGAAAAAAAAAAATACAGGAGAAAAAACGAGGGAATCGGCTGTCTCGTCGCCCTGGAGCTTGAACACAAAGGGCAAATTGTCCACCCTGAAAGTCACTTAAAAACGCAAGGATTTGTTTCGTGTTTCATCATCAAAATGAACAAAATAATATTTTGCTGATGCGAAAAATACATGTTTTTGATATGTTTTGATTACATCCGAAAAAAAAAGGGAATGTGTGTTGATGTGACACATCATAGCCAGCGTGGGTTAAAAGCCGCTTTTCTCACCTCTGCCACAAGCAGGCGGGAAGTTCTTGTGAGATCGAACTCACGTTCCCGTAGCATAGTCCATATGTTAGCGTAGCATCTAAGACATGTGCAAACATAGCAACAGATCAGTTACCGTAGCATGGAACATGTTAGCGTAGTATCATAACCATCACGCAGAGCACAAGAACGTTTTTAGCCACACCCCACCCCACCGCATGTTAGCGTAGCGTCACAACCATCACGCAGAGCGCAGGAACGGTAGCCCCAACCCAACCCACCCAGCCGTAACATGACCGAAGCATGTGTTGCACAACATCCAATTTGCACAGAAATGGCAACCCTTCTGGCGCGGCGAGTTAGCCGATAGCCTAAAACTACCTATCCAAAGTTGGAGATGAGGAAGTCAAAGGGCAAATCTGGGCAAAAAAAAAAATAGGCTTCATAATCTACCATTTTGAGAAACCTCTAAAGAGTGTGTAAAGCCATGAATTGAAGGACTCGAACAAACATATGTCTCGAAACTTGTGTGCCAGGATTCAAACTTCCTTCGCCTGGTGATTCTTGAAAATTCCAGGAAAGCTTGGCTTTACCATCCCAACTGCAAATCCAAATTCGGTTCGGGGGAAATTCTACAGGAACCTCAGGAACCTCTACATGTTGGGGGCATAAGCATCCATATTTTCCTGTCGTTGTGTCCCTTCCAATGGGGGCGTGCCTGGCTCGTTCATGGGGCTAATGCCCTCCACGGCTGCAGCAGCATCCCCCGTCAAGGATTCTAACCTGGTCATCATGATTGGCAAATTCCTAGGTGGGTCTGTTCATCCCATCTCATTGAGATGTGTATATATCCAATGTAAAATCATATCATTTGAAATGATTTGGAGCATTTATAATCATTTATACACATACACTAATATGAGACTAATATGAGACAAATATGCATTTACAATTTAGAGCTGGATTGACTTCCTTAGTCCTCTCGATTTTGCAGCTTCATAGTCCACATTAGTCCACCAACGCCGACTCATCTCTGAACGCAGGCAGCCAAGGCAGCCAAGTGTCCACTCAATGGCCTTTGCCACGATCATCAAGCCAGCTTCCTGCAGAGTTGTTGTACCTTTCCCGACCTGCAGTGGGACCAGTGGGACATGATTTTCAAATCTGCACTGGGATGCACATCAATGTCTTTCTGCAACATCATCTCAAGAAATATATATATATATCAATATATTAATATATTATATACATATTAATATATGGTCTTCATAAAGCCATGGACTATAGCCAGATATCATTTGCCCTCATAAATATCTAGGCCCAGGCCCTTTTGCGGAGGTGGCAAATCCGTCGTGCCTTCACTCGCTCCAACCAAAAGCGGGGCTTCAGAGGCCAAATTCCGTTGTAGGTGCCTACGATTCAAACATCTGCCGGCTCCGAACTACAAACCAATCATTTCACGCCTTTGCTGTGGATACAACACGATACAACCAAGAGATTGGGGGTTCACAGTAAAGTTTAGCCTAGCCATCTAAATGCACCGTGGGTCGTGTGGCAGCCCCACATCACCAACGGCAGACTCGGAATCTACATTTTGACTTGTGAAGACGGTTCATTCAGCATGCCATCCAGTATGATGAAAAATTTCATGTGATCCAATCTACCCTCGGATTTTTTTTGGCGTGCAATTTTTCATATTACCAGTTATTACCATCGTCAATATGTAAATAATTGAGAGGTGGTGATCCCGTACCCATCGTTTCGGCTGAATGATGGTCAGGGTGGTCTCAATTTCACAGGGATCCAACTGATCCAACTTGACTCATTCTGATGGGCTACCCCTAGCCATTATGGCCACTTTCATAGGGAAAACGATGATTGACCAGTGGACTTGGAGTGACTTGGAGCTTTCCCGAAACCCATATGAGTTGCTGGTTATATAGAAGTTATATATCCTATCTCACTTTGAAATGGTTGGTTCCCCCGTTCTTGTTCCTTTCCCATTAAAAATCACCATGTTTGTCAATGGAAGAGCTACTTCCAGGTCCAAGAGTCCATCAGAAGAGCCACCCGGAAAGGCATGGATGTCCTAAGCAGGACCAGGACCAACCACGGTAACCACGACGGTATACCGGGCGGGCCAGGGAAAGGCTCGGTAACCCTCAAACCAAGCAAAGATGAGCTAGATAAATGGATAAATGATATGAAATGATGTCAAATGATGTCAAATGATGTCAAATGATGTCCGATGATGTCAAATGATGTCCGTTGATGTTAGTGGATGAACGTTATTGGAATGTCGAATGATGTTGAAAGATGTTACAAGCTCATGGATTCACCAAAGCATGTTCGGGGGGATCTGACGGGCCCGCCCCGGTTGAGTGGTGGATCTTTAGGTTCCAGAACGCCAAGCAGCCAGCAAGAACTTCAGGCCGTGTTTGTGCCCCTGCCCATGGAAGCTGAAAGGGACATGGAGGGACATGGGGGACATCTGGGTACCCCACCGAATTGAACCTGCAACACAGCAAAGATTACCATATATTCTTGGCATGAGAGGCAAAAACTCATTTCGAGCCACTCGAAGCTTCCCCATGTTTCTTCTTCCAAGCTTGTTTCACATGGTGAAATGCCAACTGATCTTCTTGAGCTGACATGGTTCCTGGGGGGGCAAGAGCAACTAATTACTGTACGTACTTCCAATTATACATGTCCAATACATATGTACGCCGCGTAGGTGTCCAAATAGAATATGGAACTGTCCAAAAAACCTCACTCAAATGGAGATGTGTTTGAATATCTCAAAAATAATATCGTTTAAAAAATCGATCTACTTCAGGATGAATATATATATATATAATATTATATATATACACATATCAAATCATATCAAATCAATTCAAATCAATTCAAATCATATAAAGATGAACTGACAGACAGCCCGGGCCTCCGCATAGAGATCCTCCAGCAACTTCCGGGGGATGGTGACCAGCGAGGCATTCTCTGGGTAGTAGGGATCCGGGACCTGACATGGAGAGTTTGAGTCAACTGATTAGATGATTTGTGAACCTAAAAACCGTTAAGCCTTCAGTTTGGGTCAATAGGGATCTAAATTCATACTCAAAATCAGTTAATGTGATTCAATCAGAATTCGAAATGGGAATATGATCATCAAAAAATTCAAGGGTATCACCACCCAATTTATGGAGATTCAACGTTTAACCATCAAAAATTGTCAAAACCTATTTGGTTTTGTGCTTGACAAAACTTTTGGCATTCCTTTAAAACCTGTGGCCTGCACAGCCTTGGCATTCACGTATTCTGGTTTGGCTTCGGCCGTTGGCAGATTTGTGCATCTTCAGACCAGCATTTCGAACTCGTAATTTGGCTGGTTTCAGCTTCCTTCAATTCGAAATTTATGAAATCAACATTCAATTATCAATTGATCATCGCATTTGTGCTTCCGAGCCTGCACGTGTGATTTCGTGGCTTCCATTGCCTTGTTTGATTTGTGTTGTTGCTCAAAGCACCTGGGTCCAGATTTTTCTGGACGGGAGAAGCATGCAAGCAGGCGGTGTCTCACAAAAAACCTCCTGACCGCCCTAGGTGCAGTTAAAAGTGTAGAGCGGCCGTGACGTGTCCTCTCCTGTTCATGGCTATTTGATCTTCAAAACCTATTATTACCATATTTGGGGGAATAACCATTCATTAACAAGCTATTTTAGGATGCCTAGGGTACCAGGGTTTTGACCCAGAACCATATGGGAGGTTCACCTGCTTCAGGTTCCTCAATATGGTTCCCGGGGGCCGCACCACTGCATGATCGCTCTGCGGATTGTGCTCTCCGTAGATTTTCGCCTCAGTGACGCTTTAGCCGCCGATGTTGGGCCGGGGAATGCCAGGGACAGGTTGGCGCTTCAAATGGACAAGATGGCAATATCACGGCAATATGACAATATGATGGTAATTCGATGATAGCATGGTGATACTATGGTTCAAAGGGTTAAAGCGATGAAGTGGATGATTCAGAGTGTATCAAAATACCAGCCTCACATGCCATCTCGGTCCCATCCTGTCGAACTGGGTATGGGTCAAAACTCCATAAGTTAAAAAAAAACTAGACGACGGATGGCCCGAGAGCGTAGAGGAGCAGGTCTTCTCTTGTTAGTATGGAGACACCATATTAGAAACAATATATTAAAGATGTGTTATAGGTAGTCGAGAAGAGGAGTATTAAGACAAAATAGCAGAAGTGCAACACAATAGTTTGCATCGCAAACACGCACAGACTCTTTTACGCACAGACGCTTGTACACACAAAAGCTTTCACACACAGAAGCTTTTACAGACAGACACTTTCACACACAGACCCTTTTACGCACAGACGCTTGTACACACAAAAGTTTTTACACACAGAAGTTTTTACACACAGGCGCTTTTACACACAAAGCTTTTACACATACAGACGCTTTTACAGACAGAAGCTTTTACACACATACGCTTTTACACAGATGCTTTTACACACAGACACTTTTACACACAGACGCTTTTACACACAAAGACTTTTACACACAGACGCTTTTACAGACAGACGATTTTACACACAGACAATTTTGCACACAAACACTTTTACATACATACACTTATACACACAAACACTTTTACACATAGATGCTTTTACACGCAGAAGATTTTACACGCAGACGCTTTTACACACAGAAGCTCTGACACACAAACGCTTTTACACACAGACGCTTTTACGCACAGACGCTTTTTACACATAGGCTCTTTTACACACAGACGCTTTTACACACAGACGCTTTTACACACAGAGACTTTTACACACAGACGCTTTTACACACAGTCACACAGAAGCTTTTACACATAGACGCTTTGACACACAAACACTTTTACATACAAACACTTTTACACACAAACACTTTTACACATAGACGCTTTTACACGCAGAAGCTTTTACACGCAGACGCTTTTACACGCAGACGCTTTTACACACAGAAGCTTTGACACACAAACGCTTTTACACACAGACGCTTTTACACACAGACGCTTTTACACACAGACGCTTTTACACACAGACGCTTTTTAGACACAGGCTCTTTTACACACAGAGACTTTTACACACAGAGGCTTTTACCCGCAGAGGCTTTTACAAACAGACGCTTTTACACACAGACGCTTTTACACACAGACGCTTTTACACACAGACCCTTTTACACACAGACGCTTTTACACACAGACGCTTTGACACACAGACGCTTTTACACACAGACGCTTTTCTTGACACACAGACGCTTTTACACACAGACGCTTTTACACACAGACGCTTTTACACACAGAGGCTTTTACACACAAACACTTTTACACACAAACACTTTTACACACAGACGCTTTTACACACAGACGCTTTTACACACAGACGCTTTGACACACAGACGCTTTTACACATAGAAGCTTTTACACACAGAAGCTTTTACACACTAACACTTTTACACACAAACACTTTTACACACAGACACTTTTACACACAGAGACTCTTACACACAGACGCTTTTACACACAGACAAGTCCGGCACAAGTAAAATCGCAATTTTAGCTCAGTTTTTGCCGATCGACCCTCATTTCGTGCGAAAGGGTTGCTTTAGGACAAGTAAAATCGCAATTTTAGCTCAGTTTTTGCCGATCGACCTTCATTTCGTGCGAAAGGGTTGCTCCGGCACAAGTAAAATCGCAATTTTACCCCAGTTTTTGCCGATCGACCCTCATTTCGTGCGAAAGGGTTGCTCCGGGACAAGTAAAGTCGCAATTTTACCTCAGTTTTTGCCGATCGACCCTCATTTCGTGCGAAAGGGTTGCTTTAGCACAAGTAAAATCGCAATTTTACTTCAGTTTTTGCCGATCGACCCTCATTTCGTGCGAAAGGGTTGCTCCGGCACAAGTAAAATCGCAATTTTACCTCAGTTTTTGACGATCGACCCTCATTTCGTGCGAAAGGGTTGCTTTAGGACAAGTAAAATCGCAATTTTACCGCAGTTTTTGCCGATCGACCCTCATTTCGTGCGAAAGGGTTGCGGGACAAGTCCGCAATTTTTCCTCAGTTTTTGCCGATCGACCCTCATTTCGTGCGAAAGGGTTGACGTTTCGTGACTCGCCGCCGGCACCACCCTCGGCCTTAAGAGAGAAAGATAAAAAGAAGGCGAGAGAGAGAAAAAGGAGAGAGATGTGAGAGAAGATGTGAAGATGAGCAGATGTGAAGATGAGCAGATGTGAAGATGAGCAGATGTGAGAGATGTGAAGATGAGCAGATGTGAAGATGAGCAGATGTGAGAGAAGATGTGAAGATGAGCAGATGTGAAGATGAGCAGATGTGAGAGAAGATGTGAGAGAAGGTGTGAAGATGAGCAATGAGAGAAGATGTGAAGATGAGCAGATGTGAAGATGAGCAGATGTGAGAGAAGATGTGAAGAAGATGTGAAGATGAGCAGATGTGAAGATGAGCAGATGGGAGAGAAGATGTGAGAGAAGATGTGAAGATGAGCAGATGTGAGAGAAGATGTGAGAGAAGATGTGAGAGAAGATGTGAAGATGAGCAGATGTGAGAGAAGATTTGAAGATGAGCAGATGTGAGAGAAGATGTGAGAGAAGATGTGAAGATGAGCAGATGTGAGAGAAGATGTGAAGATGAGCAGATGTGAGAGAAGATGTGAGAGAAGATGTGAGAGAAGATGTGAGAGAAGATGTGAAGATGAGCAGATGTGAGAGAAGATGCGAAGATGAGCAGATGTGAAGATGAGCAGATGTGAGAGAAGATGTGAAGATGAGCAGATGTGAGAGAAGATGTGAAGATGAGAAGATGTTTTACAGACCCCCACTATTGGAAGAACCCTGCGCTCAGACGCTCTCGGGAATGAATGGCAAACACTAAAAACACCAAACTATGCGGGCCCGTGCGTTTCAAATATTTTGACCCATCCCCAGTCGTGGCATTTGCGGGTGTTTCATTTAACCATCCCGCGATCCGGGGTCAATATGTTGGATGTTTCCTAAAGGGATGCATTTACCACATATTGTCATCATATTATCATTATATGGCCATGTTACCATGATTTCACCATCCACTAGTTTAATTCAATGTTAATTGGTTGATTCCAATAATTACATACACATCATGCACGTTTCCCTCTGGTAATTTTGCACTGCTATGTAATATCACCATGTTGATTGAGAAAATCGTCCAACTAAATGGGCAATCTTTATTCATTTCCACAGCAAAGTCTTTGATTACAGTATATCATCCCCTAAAATAATCATCGCATGCGTTTTCATGGGCATTACAAAATTATTCCCCAAACAGTGTGTCCACGCTGAGGGGTTCTTACGGCCTTACGGCAGGAGTTAAGGCCAGTGCTTGATCAGGGTGCTCCATCTTGGGCGCGGCGCGGCATTCTTCCTGTAAATTCTCGCATAAAATGGCTCTTGTAACATGTCCATGTGCATTTCGATTGCGCAGGCTCGCACAAAGTCTGCCCCCGATCTTGGGGCCCGGCATTTTTCCTCTAAATTCTCGCAAAAAACGGCTCTTCTCAGATGTCCAAATGCATTTCGCCTTCGCAGGCTCGCACAAACCGGTTGTCCCGGCCCTGGGGCGCAGCATTTTTCCTGTAAATTCTCGCGCAACATGCTCTTCTGATATGTCCATGTGATTTCGACTGCGCAAGCTCGCACAAAATGGTTGTCCCGGCCCTGGGGCGCAACATTTTGCCTGTAAATTCTCGCATCAAATTGCTCTTGGGAGATGTCCAAATGGATTTCGACTGCGCAGGCTCGCACAAAGTCTGCGCTGCGGGGTTCTCAAGCTCTTGGCGGGCGGCCGCCTTTTCATTGTAAATTCTCGCGTAAACATGCTCTTGCGGAGATCCTGCTAAATTCCTCTCTAAGAGGTCCTCGCGTGCTCCTGTACAGGTCAGATCCTGGTGAGATCCTTTCTAAGAGGTCCTTGCATAAGCAGCTTGCAGTGGTGCTTCTTTGAAAGCTCGTGTGGGAGGCTCTTGTCCGGATTTTGCATCAAGATGTTGTAAAGATCCGCTGCAGCAGCAGCAGGTCCTTTTACGACATCTTGTGGGCTTTAGGGGTCCTGGCATGAAGATTTTGATCAAGGTCTTGTACACTTCCTTGTGCGAAGATCTTGTGGAGATCCTAGTGAAGTGCTGTCACAGGCGTTTGCATGATCTTGTACAGGTCCTTGTGAGAAGCTCGTGACGCGGTCCTGGTGAAATCCTCTCAGTGTCTTTGCATGGTGAGAAGATCTTGTGGAGATCCTGCTGAAATCCTCCTCAAGAGATCCTTGCATTAAGATCTTGAAGATGCTCTGCATTCGTGCTTCTCTGAAAGCTTTTCTGGGATGCTCATAGGGAGTTCTCGTATGAAGGCCTTGTGAGCTCCACTAGATAGATTTACATAGAAGGTCCTGCTGCTGCAGCTGCGATCATGTCTAAACTCATCTGTTACTGTTCCATAGTTGCCATAGCTAGTTGCTTGTATCTGCTACATTGACCTCCTGCACCCACATTGTTTGGGGCCTCTTGCCGGTGTAATACATCATTTTTTATGTTCTTGTCTGAAAATATACCTCTAAATCCATTTGTGAACTGTCATTTTCCCTATGAAACGGTCATTTTATGGGTATGCCCCATTTTCAGACAAACCTATATCTCCATTGAGGTGCCTCCGAGGTGCCACTGGTGCAAGGGCATCAGCAAAGAGGGTCCACACCACAGGGATGCGCACCACTTTGACACCGAGGTCCGCGAGGGCCTACGGCGAACGAAACAATTCAGCAGTGGTTTACTACTAACACTACCACTACACAACCACAACAACCACAACCACCACAACCACCACAACCACCACAACCACCACAACAACAACAACTACTACTACTCCTACTCCTACTCCTACTCCTACTCCTACTCCTACTCCTACTCCTACTACTACTACTACTACTACTACTACTACTACTACTACTCCTGCTACTACTACTACTACTCCTCCTACTCCTCCTACTCCTCCTACTCCTCCTACTCCTCCTACTCCTCCTACTCCTCCTACTCCTCCTACTCCTCCTACTCCTCCTACTCCTCCTACTCGTCCTACTCCTCCTACTCCTCCTACTCCTCCTACTCCTCCTACTCCTCCTACTCCTCCTACTCCTCCTACTCCTCCTACTCCTCCTACTCCTCCTACTCCTCCTACTCCTCCTACTCCTCCTACTCCTCCTACTCCTCCTACTCCTCCTACTACTCCTACTACTCCTACTACTCCTACTACTCCTACTCCTACTCCTACTCCTACTCCTACTACTACTCCTACTACTACTCCTACTACTACTCCTACTACTACTACTACTACTGCTACTACTACTACTACTACTTCCTCCTCCTCCTGCTGCTGCTGCTACTGCTCCTCCTACTCCTCCTACTCCTCCTACTCCTCCTACTCCTCCTACTCCTCCTATTCCTCCTACCCCTCCTCCTCCTACTCCTTCTACTACTACTACCTCCCTCCTACTCCTACTTCTATTCCTACTCCTACTCTCACTCCTCCTCCTCCTCCTACTCCTACTCCTACTCCTCCTCCTCCTACTCCTCCTACTCCTCCTACTCCTACTCCTCTCCTACTGCTACTGCTGCTACTGCTGCTACTGCTGCTACTGCTGCTACTGCTGCTACTGCTGCTACTGCTACTACTACTACTACTACTACTACTTCTCCTCCTCCAGCTACAGCTACAGCTACAGCCACCACCACACTACACTACAACTACAACTACAGCTGCAAGTACAACTTCACTACGCTATACCACAACTACAACTACACCACGCTACACAACACTACATCCAGCAGTTGTGGGTGCGGTGACCCTTGCAACGACTCCAAAAAGCACAACTCCAACTTGCCAACCTCCTTTCGACCCATGAGTGGGTTCGCTCTGCCATCCATGCGTCACGACGACCAAACCTTTCCTATAGGTTGCCTATCTTTGAAACTTCCGCCACGGCCTTGTGCGGCACTACTGGTAGGGATTCAAGCAACAAACATGGGGATATCAAGGATTCCCGTAATTATCATTGCTCTAGTTACCACAGAAATTGAACAAAAATCAACATCAAAAAACACTCAGCAGTTTCAATGTTCAACATCCCTATCGGGGCAAGCCCGCCTTCAAGTCGCCCACATGAACGAAGCTATTACGATGAGCTTCGAAGACCTGGGGCCACATGGGCGACCGCTGGTCGTGACCGATCAAACTCTCCAATGTTGACGTCAAAACCCATTGTTGCTTGGTGTTTCTCCATGTTTATCCATGCTTATCCAATATGAATTCCAATTGGTTATATTTGCTCACAATTTCTTGGTGAGAAATCATTGAATCGAAGTAAACAAGACACGAGTGGAATAATGATAGTACATAAGTATATGATATTGCTACAGTCATACAAACAAAATACAATGGCTTCGATGTATCTGAATTTTGTGCCACGGCCCTTTGGCCTTTAGGACTCATTACACCTTGCCCGGACGCCTGTGAAGCATATTTCTTGCCATATTTGGCCACCAACCTGCAAAGCAAGCCCACATGTGAACGGGGTCACATGAGCGATCGTCCAGCTTGAAGTTTCCCTAGGCATGATGCTGATGCATGTTCAAACTCATTCCTGCCCTCACAATGAAAATGATTTTTACTGTATGATCGTTGTTGTTGTTGTTGTTGTTGTTAGTAGTAGTAGTAGTAGTAGTAGTAGTAGTCGTAGTAGTAGTAGTAGGGTTAGTAGTAGGGTAAGTAGTAGGGTAAGTAGTAGGGTAAGTAGTAGGGTAAGTAGTAGGGTAAGTAGTAGGGTAAGTAGTAGGGTAAGTAGTAGGGTAAGTAGTAGGGTAAGTAGTAGGGTAAGTAGTAGTAGTAGTAGTAGTAGTAGTAGTAGTAGTAGTACTAGTACTAGTAGTAGTAGTAGTAGAAGTAGAAGAGGTAGTAGTAGTAGTAGTAGTAGGGTAAGTAGTAGGGTAAGTAGTAGGGTAAGTAGTAGGGTAAGTAGTAGGGTAAGTAGTAGTAGTAGTAGTAGTAGTAGTAGTAGTAGTAGTAGAAGTAGTAGTAGTAGTAGGGTAAGTAGTAGGGTAAGTAGTAGGGTAAGTAGTAGGGTAAGTAGTAGTAGTAGTAGTAGTAGTAGAAGTAGAAGAGGTAGTAGTAGTAGTAGTAGTAGTAGTAGCAGTAGCAGCAGTAGCAGCAGTAGCAGCAGTAGCAGCAGTAGCAGCAGTAGCAGCAGTAGCAGCAGTAGCAGCCGTAGCAGCCGTAGCAGCAGTAGCAGCAGTAGCAGCAGTAGCAGCAGTAGCAGTAGCAGTAGCATCATTAGTGTTATCATTATGATTGTTATTATGATTACTATTTTGTCTAAGATAGTGTCGATGATGGTGATGGTGTTGCTGTTGCTGTCTGTGTTGGTGTCGGTGTCCTTGTCCTTGTTTTTGTTGTTGCTGCTGCTGTTGTTGTTGCTGTTGTCGTTGTAGTCGTCCTCGCCATCGCCGTCGCCGTCGTCGTCGACGTTGTTGCTGTTGCTGCTCGCATGACACTCCACTTTGAAAGTATAGTGCAGTACTTCTCGTGTCTCTTCCTGCAGTGTCATTCATCTCATGAATCAACACCATCAAGATTATCATCATCGCCACAACCATCGACAATGGATCATTGAACAATCATAGGTCTGGCTGAATATGAACTTATGAGTTAACAGTTATTTTGCTGAACATTAATTACTGAAAATAAATTGGTGTCTCAATATGCTTATAATTTAACTATAATTTACAAGCAAAAAGTGAATAGTGAGTTCCCCCAGGTCGCATCATGTCACATCCACCATGTCGATGCCTGTGGACCAAGATACCCTCGGATGGCCATGTCGTGTCTCCACCTGGCGGTTTCTTCCCAACTCTGAGGGAAATTCATTGGAAACCCGACTGCTGAACCAACCAGGCAGTTGGGAAGTTTTGGGGAAGCCTAGAAACACCTGGGACTTTGGGATGTAGATGCCTTTTCTGTAGCTATTTTGGGGTGCCAGTGGTTGACATGGTTGACCCTGGCCTTGCAGCAAAGGCGGCAGGCACACGCCTTGTCCCACCGGATCGCTGGTGGACCTTGGCTACTGAGATACCCCCAGCAAAAAGGTAATTTTTCATTGAGAAAATATGGGACAATGATGATAAACATTGATAAACTACTATAAACCATTGGAATTGGATGGAATTTCGGGGAAGGTCTCCGACTTTCAGACAAATATTTGATCTGCTGGTTCTTTGAGGCCTGGAGATCCTGGAGAGCGCTGGGAGCCAGGCACAAAGCGGCCAGTGTTGCCAGAGAAGAACCAATCCTCCAGGCACAACCAACCTGGCAGGGCCGCTGCGGCGAGGCTCATACGGCAAGTTGGATGAATTGGTCCATTTACCGAATCACTGTGGTCCTAATTTGGAAGCGATCGATTGCTAGCGGAAGAGTGAGTTCTGCCTGTGTGGAACGTATCGATTTCAGATTCATAAGGGTTTTCTGCTCCAACCTTCACTTCCAAGCGCATAATTAACCCATGTCCTTTCCCAAGTGCCACTAAACCAAATCATCGAGATCACCCCCCAGCAACTCTTGAATCATCTGTCTCACTGCCACACATTCCCGCCTCCAAAATTGGTTCCATACGGCACGCTGCTGACGCTCCTGCGGATTTGTGGGTACATCTGAAAATGGAACAGTTATTTATGTACTTAAATCTATTATGATTACTAACTATATATATATATGTATTGATATATATATATATGTATTGATATATATATATATAAAGAGAGAGAGAGAGAGACACCCTCAAGAGTGTCTTTTTTATGGGAAAGGGATGATAAGCCATGGGGTATCCCCCAACAAACCCACGAAGCTGTCATACAATCCTGCATACTTAAACAAGTTTCTAACCCCATCTTTATCTGCTATGGGCACGGCCGCGTAGATCTGGGGCAGATTTGGCTGCTTGGCTCAAAAGGGGTTGTTGCACAACAACGACGACGACAACAACAACAACAACAACTACTACTACTACTACAACTACTACTACTACTACTACTACTACAACTACAACAACAACAACTACTACTACTACTGCTACTACTACTACTACTACGACTACGCCTACGACTACGACTACGATTACGACTACGACTACGACTACGACTACGACTCCGACTCCGACTCCGACTCCGACTCCGACTCCGACTCCGACTACGACTACGACTACGACTACGACGACGACGACGACGACGACGCCGACGCCGACGACGACGACGACGACTACTACTACTACTACTAATGCTGCGACTGCTACTGCTACTGCTACTGCTACTGCTACTACTACTACTACTACTACCACTACTTCTACTACTACTACTGCTACTACTACTACTACGACGACTACTACGACGACTACTACGACGACTACTACGACGACTACTACAACTATTACTACTATACTACTACACGACGAATACTACGATACTACTACTACGACGACTACGACGACTACTGCAACGACTACTACACCTATTACTATACTACTACTCTAACTACTATACGACTAATACTGTTACTTTTACTACGACGACTACTACTACTACAACTATTACTACTACTACTACTACTACGACGACTACTACTACTACTACTACGACGACTACTACTACTACCACTACTACCACTACTACCACTACTACCACCACTACTACTACTACTACCACCACTACCACTACCACTACCACTACCACTACCACTACCACTACCACTACCACTACCACTACCACTACCACTACCACTACTACTACTACTACTACTACCACTACCACTACCACTACCACTACCACTACCACTACCACTACCACTACCACTACCACTACCACCACGACGACCACGACGACCACGACGACCACGACGACGACGACGACTACTACTACTACTGCAATGTAGTGAAATTGATTCAAATTCATTATGTTGTGTCATTATTTGGTTATATATGTTACAAAATATTAGCTTATTGTTGTGTTATTGGGATTTATTATCACTTTATATCATAACATAAGTCACGTGCTATTGGTTAGAGTGTATGATATTGATAAATTTTGAAATGTGTATATATATATATATATATGTGTTTATATATATATACATATTGTATCAATATCAATATGTGGCAAATCATCATCGTCATCATCATCATCATTATCATCATAACCATTACCATCACCATCATCGTCATCATCATGATTATTATCATCATCTAATACCATACAATAATTGGTATCTCATTCTGCAAATAGTGTATCTTTATATACATCCTTCAAAGCCAGTTATAGATGGAACGCTCCACCCATCCTTTCGTCCCAAATCCCCTCATCTCCTTCCAGCTTTCACCTGAAAGAGCGCCGCCTGACACCAGCCATGCCGTCGCACATTGAGACTTCAGGGAAGCTGAAGTAGAGAAAGAGGGGTTGCCTCCCTTTTCTGTACCATGCCTCCCCTGTTTGATTCTACGAGTGTTACTCCAAACAAAAAACACGAGGGTACAAATTGGCCATTATTGTATCCCTCTCTCTCTCTCTCTTTGTGGTCACAAGATGAAGGCCTTCACCCAGCAGTGAACGACATCGTCATTCATGACAAGTCCCCCGGTTGGTGATTCTATTATAGATATAAACATCTATCATTGTAGTTTTTTCCAGTGGAAGAACCCAGAGGTTCCAGCCGGGTGTCCCCAATATTTGGAAACACCCCCATACCGCATCGCTTCCCACCTCATCCTCACAAGTGCCTGGACCGCGAGGAAAGGAACCACAAAACCGCCCGGATCCACCATCTTTCGCAGAACAAACGACCATTCTCCTGTGGAATGTCCAGGATCGAATCCTCACCATGAACCTTTTCCCACCTTCGGGGCAAGAACCAGAAGCCGTGCCCAACCTTACTAGTCCAGCGCAGCCAACTCAACCCCAGCCAAAAAACAAAGACTTGCATGTCATTCAAAATGCTCTTCATGTCGGATCATTTCATCTGATCATATGTGTCATATATGTCCATCAAATATCATAAATATCCCATCTTGGAGCCAGGAAAGATGGAACCAACATCCGGATGTTGGCAGGACCCATCCGTGGCACCGCCCTGGCACTTCACGCCGCTTCACGCCATGGCACCATGCAACCAGAAGTCTCCACCAAGCCCAGGTCCACATGGCCTGTCGGAGATCACGATACAGGGATGGAAATGATTTCAGGATGGAAATCGATGGAAATCGAACATTTTTGGAACCGCCAATCAGATCCAATCAGCTGGTTATCTTTCAGTCTTAGATTCTGTTTCAGAGGGATCTTGGATGATCGCCCGGGGGAGACACCGCTTGCATCCGCACTTGCAGAACGAGGCACCCGATCGCCAGACGTCTCTCGCTGAGACTCAACGGCGCCAAAACAGGATGCTGCGGAACCCAGAAACAAAGACAGGATTTGCGCAGGTGATTTGTAAGAATATGTGGAAAGAAGTATTGCTGTACAAGACCGACCATAATTGCAACAGAGATGCTTCTAGTGACATGCAAGGGCTTCAATCCGGATATACTGGAACACTTTAAACCATCATCCGATTGCTGAACAACTTATGCTGAGTGATAGATGCTGGGTGATGCTTTGCATCTGACATGTTCCTAAGAGTGAAAACGATAGCAGGCACTGCAATAGCGTGCCTGAGTAAGTACTGAAAAAAATCAGGACACCAGATGCTTGAAGCTCCGGATGTTCCATACAGAAAAGATACGCTGTCTGTAGATCCTTCATCCTTAGACATGCCCATATCCCTGATGCTCTAGATCTATCGGCGTCGATGTTTTTCCTCCTCCGCATATGTAATTCTCTGCAGGAAGAGGCCATTGGGTGGAGCGATTCTGCACCTGATGCAACGATTCCAACACAGCCATGGTATATCTTAACGGTTTGCCGATAAAGGCCCTGGAAGAAATTGAACACCTCAGTACCGTTGACACATTGAGGAAATACATGAAAATTCCAAACTGTGACATTCCTTAGAATCCAGAGAGCTAGTCCTCCTGTTCCGTCCTCCTCTTCGCCTCCATCGTATCCGTTGCTGCTCAATCCCTCTGTTGCTCACATCCACTGCATTTTCGTGCGTAAATCATCGTAAATCCCCATTTCTCTTGGCGAAGTCTCCTTGATGCGAACCCCATTCCTGCTGCTGATATTCATATGTTCACTGTAAAATTCCTATCTTTTCCGCATGAAATTCTCATGTTTTGCTGAAATCGCAAATTTCCTGGGGCCTCCCACTGGCCCTTCACACGCTTCAAAGCCATGGCCAAGCTCGTTGGCTCAGCCACCTGCCGATTTCACCATCCAACCAGCAACGATACGGCGCTTTTACGAGGGAAACCTCGGGGTTTGAAATGGATCAAAATGGAGGATTTCACCAACATAGACGGGGAGGTGAAGCGAAAAAACTGCATGTTGCTGGTTAACATCTACTTTGCTGATGCCTTCCACAATTCCTGCTGCTAGAACAGTGCTATTTCTGTTGCACCCTACGACTCTGGTCCATAGCATTCGCCAGGATTAACAAAACCCTTGTTGATGCCAATCACAAGTCAAATTTGTATAGTTGTAACCTCAAAGTGGCCTCCGTCAATTTGATGTTTGTCCAAAAGATCAAGAGGGGACGATACAATGGATTGATTAACTGATTCACACAGCTTTGCGACCCAAGGGTTCTATTCCGGTTTTTGAATGGATTGCATGTGACGCACCAGTCCCAGACCCAAAGATTGAAGCGCAACAAGCACTCCTGCTGGAAATTTAAAGAGCAGGAAAGCATGGTTTTTACATCCTTTTACCACAAATATGGAGGTTTCCTCTGCGGTACTTCAACCAATGACTTTCCGGTGTCCTCAAACATGGCTGGAAAATCCCTCAGATTTAAGATGATTTAAGTATCATTGAGTTCCATGATTTTTGCATCAACCTCCGCTCCGAGGAAGGATGTTCTGGCCATGTTCAGCTGATTCCCACCTCCAACTCCTGGGGTCTCACGACATGTTGTCCAGCAGCCACCAGCGCAGTGACCAGCACACGCACCATCCTTTGGACCACGGAGTGTGGGTCACCAGCTCGCCATCGTACACAATCTGTAATCCATTGTAGATCTGTATATAGTATTGTATAGTAATATACAGCATTATATAGTATTTTACAGTATTATATAGTATTATATAGTAATATATAATAATATACACTGTACAAGTATACATGTAC
>CAMXCT020005201.1:412500-465073 GCA_947184155.2 Cladocopium goreaui
TCTGTACCTTTGGAGCTGTTTGCAAAGACGCTTGAGACAGGCAACATCTTACAGCAAGTTACTACAAATTACTTGAAGGGATCTCATGCTGGATTGATGCTTGAGACAGTCAACATCACACAGAGCATGGTGGAACGGGCAAATCGAGATGCGCAAGACCTGGATGTGCCGTTATTTTGTTTGCAAGCTGCTGACCAAAGGCATTCCAGAAAAAATAAAACCATAGACAAGCAGCTGACGCATCAGCTGCTCACTGTTCCAAACCCGCATCGCACTGGCAAATTGCAAGGCATGCTACTGGTGCACGAGAACATGGTTGTGCGACTGGCGGATGTCTTGGCTCCACACCTTGGATTGGTTAAAGACAAACTGGCAGTGGTAGTGAAAGTGGATTTGCACCATGAAGATCAGAAGCGCCTGGACCGTCGGGAACCTGGATTCTGTCATTTTTTTCCGGACTACATGGCCAAAGATATCTGGGTGAAATTACTTAAAGGAAAGAATTCGCCATGGAAGATGCTCTGTTGCAGACGTGGGAAGAAAAGTTTCAGAATGTGGCCGATCACACAACTGACGCAAAGACATTGTTCTTTGTGGAATTGGTGCATGCAGAGTTCAAAATTGATTTGAAACTAGGCGAGGAAACGGAGAAAATTGAAGTGATTCGCTGGCAGTTCCCGCTTTTGCATGGCATGCTGCGCACTGCTTACAGCGCGCAAGGCTTGACTTTGGACGGAGGTGTGCTGGTTGATTTGCGTCGTGGTGGTGGCCTAGAGGATGCGGACTGGTGGCTAGCCATCTATGTCATGCTGACGCGTGCCCGCAAACTGAAGAATCTCATCTTGCTGGGGTTCACGGAGCAAGTGGAGGAGCTTTTACGCAAAGGCCCTCCTGCCTACTTGCGAGAACTGACTGACAAGTTGGAAGCCAAAGCTTCTTCGACGCTGGAGCGGCTGCAGTCCTGGCCTGTCTATGATGCATTGCAAGCATCCTGACACAGTGCTCTGCCAGTGGGACCTAATCGGTTTTGATTGAAGAGGTCTGGTGGAGAAATAGAGAGTTGCAGCTGCAGCGATCTGATGAAGTAACACTGGCATGGTTTTGTCGAGTTTACACGTGAGCTTGCGAGCCTTTGACTTTGGTTCAGGGGTCCACTGGCTTGGTTCAGTCATGTTTGTACAAACATGTTTGACAGGCGGCGTGCTGACATGTTTGGGCATGTTTGTTTGTTTGGCTCAGGTGGTCCACTGCCCTGTTTGGTCATGTTTAAACAAACCTGTTGAGAGCTCTGGAGTTTACTTCACATGGTCCACTGACATGTTTATATCCTGTTTGACAGTCTGACCTGTACAATGACCTGCCAGGTGAAACAAATGATTGGGATAGTTAGTTGGGCAAAAGTCCCGTGACAAAAGCTTCAGACAAAAGTGCTGTCAACAAGCTGTTTTGAAATGTCATGGTGGGGATCACTCGAAGTAAAGTAATTTTTCGTGGTGCCAGTGGGGGCTGTAGGGCTATAACCACCCAAGCGGATCCATGGAGTTTGGGCCAACACGAGAGGTTGAGGTTCAGTAGTTTCCTTATCCGACATAGATCTGCTTATTTTATTTTATTTTTAGATCCCATGACGTCCTGCCACAACGCATCCACGGCGCTTCTTAAGCGCCGATTTCCTTGCGTGGAAGTTCTGGTCAACCTGGTGCTAGGGATGGGGCATGTCTCACCCCCAACAGTATGTCAAGTTTTGAGATCCACTGAAGCCACTGCTTGTTTAGGTGAATATATGAATTAAAAACATCGTTTTACCCTCGATAGGTAAGTTGAAATTCTGGTGGATATATATATATATCTAGAGTAGAAATTTTACAATTGAAGACTTGGATCCCCATCTTGATCCATCTTGATGTATCAATGGATCTGGGTAAAGCCAGTTATGGCTAGTGAATTCACCCCATCAGCCACTGGAGGCGTGGACACTCTGGATAGAGGTCTGCAAGAGCTATAGGAAGCCTAATAAAGATAGAAGAGTTGGAAACCTGAAAAATATGGAGCGAACATCATCTATGACATCCTGAAAATACTGTTCTATCTTTTTGGGGGTTGTTGTACTGTACTTGAAATCTGCACCTGCAGCTCCAGAATCTTAGTAGTCACATACCAAGACCTCCAGATACCTCCAGCATGTTTGAACGCGTCCTCGTTTTCTGGCCAAGAATCCGCTTCCACATCCATCACGCGCCTCTGCAGCGAAACACACACGAGACGCGTGTTGCAGCGAAAAAGAGACTCGGTCAGCCCCAGCAACTTCAGCACCAGCGAATCTGAATTTCGGAGTTTCAAGGAACATCAAGGAACCCTCCACACCACAGTTGTAGATGTTATATCTCAACTTCTGCGGGGTTGAACTCCCGTATTCCCAGGCCCCCCTCACCACCCATCAGCAAGGTGCAAGTCGCTGGGCAAGCGATGATTGCAGCGGCGTTTCAAGGTGGCAGCATCCAAGTCGCTGAGAGACACCAGGTCCACATGCGCCACTTGCGCCTGGCAAGTTGCAGGGGATGGCAAGTTACCACCTGGGTTTCTGGTCAAATGAGAAATCCATGGGGAGGCTACCACGTTATAGCAGTTTGGAATGTTAGATGGAGTTCAACCGCCCTCCCCTGCGAGGTTTCTGCTGGATGTTTCATCGATCGAGACAGTTGCCACATCTTCAAACAACAAGTCCTGCTTCAATCCGAAGTGACTAGGCCAGGCATTAACAAAAGTCTGTCTAAAATTGATCAACTCCATCCCGTGCGGTTGGACCTTCCCACAAAAGCTGCAAACTCGTGAAATACTCAGAAGTTGAAATGAGTGCGTGCCAGAAGTGTGGGGATTGGCAAACGTAGAAAGCCACTTACATATTTGAAGAAACCCAGGTTTTGGGCACAACCAACAAAAGAATGCGTTTTTGGTCGATACACAACCTCGTTTCAAGTTTCCCATCGCAACTCAAGCACTCAAGCTCAACCTACCTCCACCAACCCCAACCAGTGGGTCAGAAACACCCATACAAAAATGTGTCTTTACCAAGTCTATCCCCAACCAGCACCATTAAACTGCTGGTTCAATCACATTATTTATATGTATATAATTATATATAATTATATATAGATATATAGATATATACCATTCCTAAATCCCAATAGTTTCATCCCCCTAACAGCCCTAACATGAAAAAAAAAAACATATGGTCCCAAAGTGTTCCAAATAAGTGAAAATCACCTATGAAACCATTGATTTCCTATAATTGTTTCGAAACGTCCGCCCCTGGTAGGGATATTATTGACGACTATCCACTACTGCTAGAGGATGGGGAATTGTACAATAATCTATACCTATAATATTAACATCCCTATGATAATTCATAGCCTCCACACATCCCGTTCCCCCACCTCTGCATGAACGCCCCGATCAGTGCGCGAGCAGCCCACAAGCTGAGGTACCGGCCCGGCTATATGGCGGCCTTGGTGCTGAAATTTTGCACATGAAAATATCATGGAAAACCCATGAAAAGCTAGGGGAAGACAATGGGACAACCATGGGGAAAAAAACATCTATGGAAAACCCGTTGAAAACACCATGGAAAGTCACCCCACCGAAGCCAAAGGGCTGGAAAAGGTGATGAGAGTTGCCCTTTCCTGGGTTCCCACCTCCACCCCGGCCCACAATCAAACGGAAGTCAAGACACACCTGAAACCTCTGGAAGTATGAGAGCTTCTTAATGTAAACACGCATTTGGCATACTTCCATCTATCTATCTGCAGTATCTGTATGGCTGTCTTTCTTTATTGCTTGCTTCTTTCTGGTTCTTTCGCCATTGCAGTCTCTCTTTCTTCCTTCCTTGCGTGCATTCTTTCTTGTTTTTCTCGCTTGCTCGCTTTCTTCTTGCTTTCTTGCTTTCTTGCTGTTTTGCTTTCTTGCTTCCCTGTTTTCTTGATTTTTTTTGTTGTTTTCCTCTTGTTTCCTTTTCTTCCCTTTGATCTCCTTTTATGCATATATGTCCCTTCCTTTCCTCAGCTTTCTTTCCGCTCTTTCTCTCTTCCTGCAGCTCTTTCAGCTTATCAAATCCTAAGCATTAAGCTTTTTGCCATCTGGGCTTGTCTCAAAATAGGCTACTCCATGGTACCCTATCATGTTCAGCGTCAGGGTTCTAATTTTTGGACCCATCCCCCATTTTTGGATCCCAAAGCCCTGTTCACCTCGGCCAAGGCTCCATACTGGGGATGAGACTTCATCAGGGCCGTCAACAGACTTCCATGGACGGTGCGCGCACCTTGGGGCCAGGCCGCTTCCATGCTGAAATGATCTGTGCGTTTTAGTTTGGTGGGTTGGATCAGGCTGATCAAAAATCCAGAATCAACTTAAATGGGGTAACTGACCTGATTTTGGCCACCAAAAGAGCCAAGTATTGACTGGAGGCTTTTGGACTTTTGTCCACTTTTGACTTGTTGTCTCTGTAGGGCGATGGCTCACTTAAACCTGTGGATCCCAACAGCGAAATTCCCAGCTCGAGGGCCGTGCTTTTGTCGCCCAAGCTTTGCCAACCAAGAAAGTCAGAGCCGTCGTATGCCACCTGAATCCCCCAGGGGTCCCTTGCTTCCCAAAGCTAGGAATACCTGCAATGCTTTGGTGAGACAACTGGTTGGCTAAAGAGACCATTCTGTCGGATCCGTCCCCATGTTGCTGATAGAAATTCTACTGTTTCACCCTAGACACCCTGCCAAAAGTCAAAAATCTACTTTACACTTTATATATATTTACATACTATATGACTATGTGACTATCTATCTATCTATCTATATATCTATCTATCTATCTAATCTTATCTTATCTTATCTTATCTAATCTTATCTAATCTTATCTCATCTTATCTCATCTTATCTCATCTTATCTAATCTTATCTAATCTTATCTATCTATCTGTCTATCTATCTATCTACATCTACATATACATATACATATACACATACACATACAGATACATATACATATACATATACATGTACATGTACATATACATATATATATATATAGAGAGAGAGAGAGAAAGCTCAAAATGTCAATTTATCCTCCCATTCAACAGTTGGTTTACCCAGAACCCCCAGGTTTTTTCCTTTCTTCCAATCCTCATGGACCAGGCGACCACAGTCCCACCTGGATCTTCCAGCGTTGCACAGCAACCAGTGGAGGTCTCAGCAGGACCTACGAATGAATAGTCGCAATAGTGGTCATTTGTGGTAATTCGTGGTAATTCATCATAATTGGTTGTTCTATCTGTTTGGGGGTTGCGAAAAAAGCAGACACACCCAATACGCAATAAGATTGGTAAGAGAAAGAAAATAGGAGGCATTCATTCACAAGGAAGAAATGGAGCATATATATAAGATGATACAAGAGCAGCAAAAGATACAAAAAGAATGTAAACAAGAATTGTGATGGGGCTATGTCCACTCACTATCTGCCGTTGAGACCCAAAATGTGAACTTAAGCCAAGCGACCATCAAAAAGCATCTACTGTAGCCATCTAGCCATATCTAGCCATCTAGATGAGAGCTTCTTCACATGTCCAACACTGAGGAATTCTGTGAGCCAAGATTCTTTAAGTTGTACACAGATCTTGTCAATGGGAATTCCAGGATCCTAAAATGGAGGTACTGTACCATATAAGGCCATATTTTGGGGGGATATCCCCTTACATGGCCCTTATATAGGCCTTATATATGGTACCTCCATTTTAGGATCCTGAAATTCCCATTGATCTTGTGAATATCTCATGGATTCTGAGGCTATGACCTGGACCATCAACGCCCCGAGACAAGCTGGTAGCAGCTGCTGTTTCCGCCGGCAACGAGCAACGCCATGGACCGGAATGGGCCGCATCCTCTGGTGACCAGTGGCATTTGTTGATGCCCTGCTAGAGTTGGTTGAACTTTTCATGGTTTTTCATGGGATAAATGGTGTCTACTGGTGTCTTCCCATCTAGTCCCAGAAACCTTACAGCATCAGCTGCAATCCTCCAGGATATCAAGTTGGTTAAGTGGGTTGGCTTCTTAGGAACTCACCAGCCTCAAGTTCATCACATATGTTGGGCGGCTTCTATCCATCATGCGATTGGTGGTTGAGCCATATCCCAATTGCGATTGTTGCACGATGCAGATCTGGCACTGATTTTGAATCCACCTGACACATCCTGATGCGCAACTCATTGAGATTCAAGCATCAAATTCAAAGAGCCTTTGATTTAAGAGGAAGTGTCTCCAAATTTTCCCACCAAAAAGTGCATCACTTTGAGAGGGTCCGGTCTCAACAATCCTGTTCAGATTCTCCAAATGACCTATCTTTCGATCCAAGGTACCCCAATGGGGTCACACCTCAACCATAACTCAGGTGGAACCCCACTAGGCTCCCCCGGCTGGGCTCGGCTCCGGAATAACCTCGAGGACCTCGGCGCATATTGCCACACCTACATGGCTCCGTCTATGAATATGTATTCAGAAATTCCTATGTCATATGTATATATATATATATATGTGTGTATATATATATATAAGCCCGGTCTCTGGACCCCCACACCCCCACACCCCACACCCCCTCTCCCCCAATGGTACCCACTCCACCCCCCCAAACCTCGGCACTGGACCCTGTCCGGAGAGGCGTTGAAGCTCCAGGAGGAGCTTCCGCGTCGCCTCGGGCGAGAAAAATCCCAGGGGCGATCCGAGTTTCGGGAATTGGGATCACTAAATTCATAGAATTGGATGATGGGAAAATTTACAGGAAACCCCTATATTTTATGGTAAAAACCATGCTTTCCTGTAGATTTTCCCTTAAACCAATCCATTGATAAATGGGAAGATCTAGACCAAATGAGACAATCAAGATGTATATATCATGTGGATACTCATGAGCATTACAAAAAAGAGAAAAGTTTTTGGAAAAGTGGCGACATGTCATCTGCAGAAATGGGATTCAGATAAGAACAAATAGACTATTTGGTCTCTGGATGTCTATGGGTCTATGGGTTGAAGTTTCGGGCCCTGTCCATGAAGCCTTTTTCGGTCAAAGTGCTTCGAATCCGACCGAAGCCCATCACGCGTCCAAATGGCTGGCTTCGCCAACAAAAAGATAAGACTCTGGGCTGAGGAGTGACCTTTTTTGGTGATTGAACGGGTCATACATGGTACCACTTCTTGGGCATCAATGGGATCCGTTTGATGTCCAAACCTTCCAAAGAAATGCCCCGCTCCCAGGCTTTCGACAGCTCCTGCCAATCAGTGCAACTTGAAGCAGCAAGCTGACAGGGGCACGAAATGACTCCGAAGAGGAGCTGGCCACCAAAAATCCAGCACCACAGAGGCACACGGCACACCATGGTGGTCCCGAATTTGTAGACAGACCCAAAGAGTTTTTGGAGGATGGCATAGCCACTTCTTAGGGGTCAAGTCACGTTGCCCAAGCACTCTGCCTCTCCAAATGATGTTCCCCTCAATCAATGACTTCACGCAGCAAGCTGAAGAGAGGGGTGAAGCAAGTGCATTTTGGGAAGCCGGGCACAATAAACCCTTGCACACCCAAATTCGTTGCGAAACACACAAACCGAAGTGTCCATCAAACTGGGTCTGAAAATGTCAGTGCCCCCAACCAGCAGGGTTTCCACAAATAAAGTAGAGCATTTTGAATAGTTTTTGGGGGTTCAAAATGTGTGTGGGCCCCCACGGCTCAGAAGGCGCAATCTCCAGTGGACGCCATACCTAGACCAGCGGGGAAATATCGTCACGATGGAACCAGACTTTCAAAACCCCTAGGCCCTGACCCATCATGCGTATCATACACCAAGCAATCAAACACTAGCAGAACTTGCATGGACTGCAACAAACCATCCCCTATCCCCCAGAAAAGAAACTGGGACTGGATCCAGCCACAAAAATTCAGCACGTCTCGTGTGGTTGTTTTCTCTTCGGAAAAAAGAAACGGAAAGAGCGTTGGGCACCATAATGAAAGGTGTGTGTTCAAGTATCATAGATTGATAGATTGGTAGATTGATAGATTGAGCCATTGATAGATTGATTGATTGATAAATCCGTGGATATAGATAGATAGAGGTAGAAAGAGGTAGATAGAGAGTGATAGAGATAGATATAGATTGACAATGATAGATAATATTGGAGATAGACAAAGATAGATAGAGATAGACAGAGATAGACAGAGGATAGACAATGATAGACAGAGGATAGATAGGTAGATAGACAGATAGATAGGTAGAGAGATAGACAGATAGACAAATAGGTAGAGACAGAGGTAGAGAGATTCAGAGAGATTCAGAGATAGATACATAGACAAATACAGAGATAGTTGCATAGACAGATAGGCAGATAGACAGATAGACAGGGATACAGAGATGGATGGATGGATGGATGGATGGATGGATGGATGGATGGATAGGTAGAGGGATAGCTAGGTGGATAGGTAGATGTAGATGGATAGGTAGATTGGATTGGTAGATGGATAGGTAGTAGGTAGATGAATAGGTAGATGTATAGTAGGTAGATGGATAGGCAAATGGAGGCAGACGGATAGGTAGGTGAGTCGGTAGATGCATCGATAGGTAGATTAGATGACATGACAGTACATTGGATTAGATCAAAGCAGATTTGATTGGTTCGGATGAGATTGGATTAGTAGATCGGATGAGATTAGATCAGTTAAGATTATATAAAATTAGATCCCATTAGACGGATGAGATACAAGCAAAGAGTTGGATAGAGTCGATGGATTTGATTGAGATTAAGATTTGGATTTGATTACACTAGAGTCGATTAAACCGAACTGGATGAGACTAGATTGGATCAGATTTAGATCTAGACACAAATCCATCGAGGAGAAGAGTAGAGACGCTTCGATGTTTATATATATATTACAGGGACTGTATATATTATATATAATAGTATGATCTAGATTTCTAGATATTCAAATATGAAATACCAAAATAGATCCCCTCACTGAGCGGCCATTGGCTGGTAGATTCACCAGGCCCGCAAACCTCAGTTCATCTCCGTGGTTTGTCGATTCTTTAGAAAATTGGATGATAAAAAATGGCATCAATGGACATGAAAAGATATACTCAGATGAGGGGTAAGATTATATCATTAAAATTCAATATCTGATTATAGTGGATCTGAATAGCGATAGAACTGATACTAATGAAGCCATGTTACGCCAGGGGTAAAATCTTGGGGTGCCCGGGTGCGATTCCTAACTTTGGGGAAATCTCCTGGTCCATCAGGCTGCTCCAGGTGTTTTCAAGAATTTGGGCATCCCAAAAGCTTGGAAAGACAGGCCACCTGCCAGTTGCTTAGTAATGTGTTCCACTTCCAGGAGGTTCATCTCAATGTAAATTCATGAATCTCTGACCCATCTGATACTTTTAAAAATTGGGTTCCCCAAAAAAATAGTTGTGTCATCAATTGTCCAAATATTCCGTCAAAATTTCGGCAGGTCACATTTCCGCGATATCTGAGGCACACGTCACTCGCTGGTTTTCATCGTTGGTGCAGTCAACGGCCATCACCGAACCAAAGCGAACGATCCAGCCAAACGAAGCAAGGACGTTCCTCGATTTGCCAGTCTTGACATCTTTCATCCCGAAATGGTGGGTATACCATGGTATACCCCCCGGCGACTGTCACCAACACCATATACTGGACAAGCTGCAAGATAGAGATGGCGCAATTGTACGGATCCGGGCAGGCTTGCACGGCTTGTTTGATCTGGATCACCTGGAAAGTTGCCAAATGTTGACCCCCAAACTGGTGGATGTTGATAGGGAACTGAGCCGTCAGAGGAATGCATAGCATGTCTGGTCTCTCATCACAATATCAAATCTTCACCAACAAGTTTTTCTGTGGGGCTGGTATCAATCTCATCTACATTACTTCCGGGGCATTGTTTCCCTATCAATCCTGAAAGTAGCTATCATTGTCCCAAGTGATGATTGGATGTCTGTCCCTCATTTTTGTCGGTGATCTATGTTATCATTTTTTTCATTGGCACCTCTCGCACGATGTAGGCCAATGAATTCGAGACATCAAAGGCGCACACGGCCCAGTTGAAATTCCGGACTTCATGCGCCTCGGAGTTTCGGGACAAGAGGGAGTATGTGACTGCTCAGGGGCTAGAGGTTCTGGAAATGGGATGGCAAAAGATTTATTTTTTGGCTTGCTTGTCTATTTATCTATCGGAATCTACCGATCTATCTATTGGTTTCTTTTTCCGTTGATTGCTTTATCTATTAAATTCTTAATCTATTGATTTATCTATTGCAAGAAAGTGCAAGGCAGGGCTGTGGAAGGACTTTGGGGCTGCTTAGGTGACAGACTCATAGAACTCTTTAAACACTTGGGTTTAGCTACGTATTTATGTTTGTTCATGTCACTTGAGAGCAGGCGGAGGCGGACGAAAGGTAGTGTAGTGGGAGAGGAGTGGTGTCAAAATGCTGCGCCCCTAAGATGATACACCAAAAACGTTTCTGCGCTGTCTAAGATGATTTTATCCAGAGCATGACTGCATGACACTGTGTCTTGTGCTGCGTGAAATGATGCACGAAAAGGGGTTTATTTAAAACCCCTTTTTAAGACCCCTTTCAGCAACTGTTGTTGAGGCTGAAGCATACCAATTATGCTGGACTACAGGGACATCTCCCTCATGGAAAGTGTGCCTCTAATGTGGGGGCCCGTGACCGCGTCACCCGTGGGAATTGAACCCATGACCATTTTCGGGGAGGGGGGCCCCCTTATAATTGATATCCAATACATAACGGCGAGAATTCCATGAATTCCACGGGCTGGCCCCCCAATACCCCCTAAGCTTGTGCTGAAGCACGGAGAACTCAGGTAGCTGACGCTACCTTTCGTGATTTGAATCGAGCTACAGGCAATCTGATGCAATATGAACATTCGAGGTTTCTAGAAACTGGCCAGCGGATCTCCCATTGGGCCAGAGTAGCCCGGTTCAATTTGTCGAACTTGATCACCGTGTCGACTTTGGGCCCTGCTGCTGCTGGAACAAATTTCTTCCACCCAGGTTCCTCCTCCTGCAGACAGTGGTAGCAGTATATGGCTTTGGGTCACAAGCCAAAATCAAAACAGCCGCTATAGCTGGAGGTTAATCCAATTTGCTTGAGGATCTTCCAAGCCACACGTGTCCAGTCAAGCACTCTAGCATGAAGTAATCAATCTTGGAAGCAATTTAGGTACCGTTTGCTCCTTCCAGTGGCATATGGAGACTGGTAGGAATGCAAGGAATGTGTTGTATTCTGGGCAAACTGCTAAAGATCCCGAAGCAGAAATGAAGCCATTTTGAGTAGTTGCCCCTGCTAACCGTCATCTGTAGCGAGGTCAGTGAAGTCAACCTACTTCTTTCGTTCGCCCAGTCCTCAACCAATCTTTCTGGAGAATAACAGTAATAACAGGTGAGTATTCCGAAGTATTTCTCCATATCCGTCCTTGGTGATTTTCAGGAGTTTCAACCAATCTTTATCGAAGTTGCAGTCCTCGGAAACCTTGGCTTCCAAGATTTCCATAGATTTCCGCGACTCGTGACATTTTTTTGAGAACATGACGAAGCAACAAAGCAGAAAGTTCAATCCAATAACCTCTGGTAATTTAACATAGCGAACTGGAAAATGGTGATGTATTGATGATTTACCTATTTGACCATGGTGATTGTCAATAGCTATGTCAAATTTAACAAAAGTGCGGGGTTCAATGCTCTAGACCCAGTTTGTCACATTTTGGGATGTTCTTTTCATGTTTAATTATTGCTTTCCGAACCCAACTACCCTATATCATTCTTAGTTACATTTATATACATATATATATATATATTCTGAGAACGTGTTTGGTCGCCCCAATGCTTTTGCTGATTAGAATGCGCTCAGTATGTATAGAGTTAACCACGAACGTTATTAGGGGACTTGTGAAACGTGCACAACTTTTGTGACACGTGCACAACATCTCTGAAACGTGCACAACATCTCTGAAACGGGCACAACATCTCTGAAACGTGCACATATAGAATGCTTGAAAACACTGGGTGGGGGTGGTGAAACACGTTATACCCATATATATATATACATATGCATAATGCATAATGCATATATATATATGCATAATGCATATGTATATATATATACATGAATAAATATGTGTATATATATATATATGTATATATATATATATATCATATATCATGTATCCCATATCTATTCCCAAAAAATATTCACATCATGATGATCCCCATTCTTCTTGGCAAACACCCAAATTCAGGGGACCTTTCCAGGAGACCTTTCGCCGAACGCCGAATGCCCGAGGCTCCGTAGCCCCAGCTACCGCGACTTCAGACAGCGAGGCCATGAAGGTGAGCCAATCGTTGGCACAGTTGGCCTTCGTATCACCCGCCTGCCGTCGTCTAACGTTTAAAGGTTCAAGGTGAACGGTTCAAGGTAGCTGGCTGGGGCTGGTCTTGGTTGACTAACACTACACCAAAAAAAAGATCAATCTTTTGATTTGTGGTTGATGGCATCCTCTTTTTGAGATGTATGCATCTCGTTCGAACAACAGCTTTGATTTTGATGTTGTTCAAATTCGCCAAAAAAATGAGCCCCCCAAGAGCATACATGGAGGATTTTAAAAGTGTCCTGTTTGATGATCAAGATTGCCAATGAAAGGCCTGGTTCTGATGCAATTATTCTGTTTAAATTCATTGCACTTGTCTGGTTGTATTGACTATACAGACTATACTACTTTACTATCGTACTATAAAATGGTTCTGTCTACATGGATGATCCCAAAAATATCGTAGGTTCATAGCCCCAACACCATCGTCAATCCCCACCACCCCAAGACTGCCAAGGCACCGCAACGCATGCATTGGCAGCCATGGAGAGGTAGGCTCCGACCCAGGATCTCGGAACGAAATCCCTCACCGTTCATTTCCAGCCCATCTGACTGATTCATGGTTTCATCAACAACCTGAAAGTCATCATGTGCTTGTGGGATCTTGTGGGAAGCTATCAGCTATCCTTTCTTGGAAAAAACATGAAAAAACCATTCGTGGAGACATCCAGTCGTCCAGTAATGGTCACCCGCCCATTGCGCCAAAGGCGCATGGCAGCAAAGATTCCCGCCACGCTCGCCTGCATGAGGAGAAGCTAAAGATGATGTGTGCAGTGCATAGAAAAACCAAAAAGACGATTGTAAAATCACCATTTGTAACCATTAAAATGAACTACTAATGGTGAATTTCATGGTTACTAATGGATTAATGGTGAAATTTGGTAAAATCACCATCAGTACTCATTAAAATGAAAAAACACAAAGGTATACATAGGCTTTCTGAATGGACCAAGTCATGCAACATCACTTTCGTCGAGGTCACAGGGCCAAGCGCCAATTCTGTACAGTAGAGTCTCATATCATCTAACCACCCACTGGCAATATCATCATCATCATCATCATCATTATCATCAGCAGCAGAACACCCAGTCTTTCCGACTTTTCTTATGTCTATTCAGATATCACAACCAGCTTCCCAGCTTCCCAGCTTCCCAGCTTCGCCACCAACGGCGCCCAGTGACCGCGCATCCGGCTGGGGAGTCGTCGGGGCAGCGCGATCCTTTGATGCGAGCGACCTGGTAGAGCTCCAGCACAGCGGTGCCCAGGTAGGTCATCGCCTGGCAATTTCCCAAAGGTCACAGGTCTGTATTATATTTGGAGAGTCCTGAAAAATGGTGGACCTATTTTTTTATGGAATCCAAGTCTTGTTGGCAAAAATATGGAAATTTTGGGGAACAAACAACTGATAGTGCTACTGACTGACAACTGTAGACTGTAGAGTATCTGTTGACACCAAGCCAAGACGTAGGCTGCTGTTGCAAAGCGATGATTCTTTTCCATGTTGCCTACACTTGCACTGCTTGGAAGGGCATTGATCGAGTGCTTAAATTGAATCATTGACGGAGTGCCACGAATGGGTAGCGATCATTTCAAGCGATTCCACCACAATGTGCCTGAAACCCATCAATGACACATTCGGTGAGGTTCCATTCATTTGGAAGAGTCACCTGGGCAGACACACGTGCCTGGGGAGAACTTGGCAGTTTCTCTGTCAGGTTTCAACAGAAAAATGATCAAATGTGGAGGTCATGGCCAGCGAGGAGGTGCTTTTTTTCAGCAGGCTATTGCCCGGCTGTTGCCGGTCAGTCCTACCTGGAATTATCTGCCAACCCATGTGGTAATCGATCTTCAGAAGCCTGTTCTACACCCTTGCTCTTGATGACTGGAGGAACTGCCTCAAAAGTCTTCAGGTGTCACCTGCAAGGTTGGATACCCTCTGGTAAACTAACATAACTATGGAAAATCACCATTTTTAATGGAAAAATCCACTATAAATGGCCATTTTCAATAGCTATGTTAAATTACCAGAGGGTACTGTCCCCATTGTTGCTAGAGTTCACCCATTGGAATATCCCCAGCCAGCCAGGTCACTTGCTGTATCGGCAGCTCCTGTGCTTCTCGCACCACTTCCTCAATGCCTGGCAGATCCTCCCAGGACTCAATGAGCTCCATCTCCGGCTGGGACTCAATGGCAGCTGCCTGGCAGACCAGCCGTGGTGTACATGCTATATATCTTTCAATGTACAGAATATACAACATGTTTGCATACAGATAAGTGTATGTATATATATATATATTCATATCTATGTGTATGCATATATATATACACATATAGATATATGATATACATATATATTATATTATATTATATTATACTATACTATACTATATTATATCATATCATATCATATCATATATCGTATTATATATTGTATTATATTATATTATATTATATTATATTGTATTATATCATATTATATTATATCATATTATATCATATTATAATATATATAATATACAAATGAGATGAAATGAGTAGACATGTGCATGGCCAAAATAGGCGAATTCTCATCCCTTCTCACATTCGGCTCCGGCATCAGCACCTGGCGTGGCCACAGCAGCACAGCTGCCAGGAGGACAGTTCCCAGACCCAGCGCCCCGAGCGTCCGGCGGCCGCACGCCACTTTGGGGCGCAGCCAAGATGCCTCGAGGGAACGCAGCAAAATATAGCAAAAGGAGGCCATGGTTCATGACGTTCATGTCATCGTCCTAATACTACTGCTAATACCGTAATATCAAATTCTGTTCAAATTTGGGAGTCTTTCTCTTTCGTCTGGGAGTTTGGGTGTGTACCTTTTTGGACCCAGTTTGGCTGGTTGTTTGGATCTGAAACCATTCATCTCGGGACCGACAGCTTCTTCGGTGGTCATCTCATCTTTCAGGCGCTTTCTCTGATTTTTGTTACCCACTTGGCTGAGATGGTGATCTATTTGATTGAATATCCATAGTCTGTGGCAAGCATACAGACCTGGAATATCTTAGCACAAGCCAGCAGCCATTCCTACCAAATTTTTGCCGAAACCGCGAGTCACCTGCGAAGCGTCGGTTTCGCTCCCAAGGGAGCTCAGGGGCTGCAGCTCACAGCCAAAGTCATCCATGGCGAGGACAAGTCGTTTCAGCGTGGGCAGGTAGTGAATGTTGGTCCTTTTTTCCCGAGGCATGGGGCCTGCAGTGGTTATATATTTGCTCTCGTATGTACAAAAAAATGCACAGATATACCCCGCCATCATCGCTGTGAATGTTTCTGAAGAAAATATAGATATGGTATCACTGGAGATAGTATACATCTTCATTCGCTTATCTATGTGATTTATACTTGATCTAGTAACGTTTAAATTATAGATACTGCAAATTTACTGCCCAATGATAAGACAAAAACAGTGCTGATAGATGTTTTGACCATCCTGTCATGACTGCGCCCAGCATGTTACATCCAGCTAGGTTCAGGCGCGCATTTGTTTTCTGTGGGTCATCACTAGGCTGATTTTGAGCCATTCATCCCGGGAATTTTGGGAAACGAATTTCTGAAAAACATCAAACAATATCATATGAATATATATATATATAATATAGATTTAATATCAATGTAGTTCCAAAATCTTCCAAATGACCAACATTTTTGCCAGTTTGTAGTCCCCCACTGGGATGTCAGCGCCACAGATCCCTCAGCTTTAACTTTTGATTGTCCCATCCAAAGGATTTGGTTGGGCACAATAGACTCGCCGAACTGGTGAACATGGTGAACTGTCCACAATTGTAGAATTTCAATCTGCCTGAGACCGAAAAAAAATCCTTTTTCCTGCATCATCCACGTGCAAAAAAAAATAACTGATTCTGGGATTCTAGCCTAGCAAAGCCCAGTGCTTGTACAAATGTATAAGACAAACGGTGGTCGTCCGAATTTGTTGCCAACGTAGCTAATTACACCCCAAAACGTCAAGAAGCTGATGGTCCCCCTCATCTTTTGCAGAAAACTCAATGGCAAAGTGGGAGACCCAACTTGAGTCAACGCCTGCCCCCCGACTGCCCAAAAAACACCGGACCACCACGAGTTCCGAGTTCCCCGCAGGTGACAAGGGCAACTCGTGCCATGGCGACGAGTTAATTTTCGCGTTGTAACAGCAACCGCAAATGAAGAGAACAACAATTACAACAATAAGAAATCTCTGGGATGGTGCATCTAGAGAATACCCTCTGGTAAACTAACGTAACTATGGAAATTCACCATTTTTAATGGGAAAATCCAGTATAAATGGCAATGTTCAATAGCTATGTTAGTTTACCAGAGGGTATCCTCAATTCCATACCTGATTTGCGTCCATATTTGAAGCCTTCCCCGGCATTGACCATCATTTTTTGGAAAAACGCATTGAGGTCGCCATGAGTTATCCAGCTGCCAACAGGTCGCTGAAGCCCCTCGCCGAAAAGGCTGCAAAAAGAGGGGCCGGCAGAACAGGGGAAGAGCTTGGAAGACTATAGCTTATATGTGCAGAGCAAGTGACCAGTAAAATCATTATGAATCAGTATGAATCATTTATATAACTTTACCCTCTGGTAATTTAACAATATTTAACATAGCTATTGAAAATAGCCCATTTATAGTTGATTTTCCCATTAAAAATGGTGATTTTCCATAGCTATGTTAGGTTACCAGAGGGTAACCCTATGGTCCTACCCAGAGTTTGCATCAACTGAGTGGAGATTTTTCACCATATCACCCACCTGGGGATGGACGCACCTGTGAGTTGGTCAGCAGGTTCCCTGAATTCGTCAATGACAGGGCGCCATTTGTCTTGCCCAAGTCTCCCTCAGCACCCGTAGTGCGTAGTGATCAAAAACTCAAAACCCCCAAAGACCCTGGCGAATATCAAAATTGCTCGACTTTCATCCACCAATGTGGTATCATAAGGTTTTGACTGACTCATTCCCAAATCTGTTCTGTACAGGAGAAATTAGAGCTCAACTATGCCTATCGCCCTGCACATTCAAGATCATGATTCCAAACGGCTTTGCCTAATGGTGAATACATCAAAATTGCGATGTTAATAGGGAAAACAAAGGCCAACCATTGGATTATGGGGTTCCACATTTGGAGATAACTTGAGATAACCTCAAGCGGAAAACAAAACAAAACTGGTGACAATGCTCAGAATGGCAACCTAAAAAATCCTGAAGAGACAGGTTCTGTGCTGCAAACGTGGAAAGTGACGTTTGAAATAGCCTGGGAACTCTCAGAGCGGTACAACATCAAGTGACCGGCCACCATTGATGGCTCCATTGATGCTGCGAAAATCAGAGGCTCCGGCTGCATTGCCTATAGCATCTTTCCCTACTGGCACCTCGGCTCAAGCCGGAAAACTACAACACCTTGGGCATCTCCGAAGCTGTTCAGGATACCTTCCAATTCCACGTGCAGCTTCGAAATGCAGGTCATTCAAATGGGTTTGTCACTTCAAATAAGGGGACATCTACTTAGGAAGTGCCGTTCCAGTGAACTACAGTAAGTGGATAGTGACCATAGTAGGGATTCTATCCCAACTTATGTAGCTTACCGTCTGGTTATTTAACATAGCCATGGAAAATCACCATTTTTAATAGGTAAACCATGGAAAATCATCTATAAATGGGTTATTTTCCATGGCTATGTTAAATAACCAGAGGGTATATTTTATATCCCATGGTTTCAGCCATATTTTTCCAAGCCCTGCCCTACCCTGGCATTGATTGCTGAGGCAACCAACATCGTAGGCAGAGCTTTGACCTGTCGGCTGAGCATTTGGATACATTAATACATTAGACATACTACCACTGCATCATATGTGTGCTGTATATGAATGCTGTATATACATACATTTACAAATGTTTGTGTCTATAGATATCAAGTATTATGTATATATACATAATGCATTTCTATATATGTGAATATACAGTGTTCATAATAAACTTCATACTTGAATATCTTCATAGATAATTTCACATGGGCCCCCACAGGATGCAACCTTAGCAATCATAGTTGATCATTCTGGTCATTTTAAATTATCTGGTAGTCACATGGGTTGTTGAATTCTCCTCATCGTCACTGATCACAACCATCCTAGAAAAATAGTTGCCTAGTATGCTTCATGGTAACCAAGTTGAAGGGGTTTGGCCGGGATCATCCCACCATGCATTCCATGATATCTTCATTTCCAGCTGAAAATCTCCATAGCCACAGTGTCACTGGTCGTGTTTTGAGACATATCATGTCCGGGAACATTGGATGAAAGCAAGCCCCGTGTTTTTTGATAGCAGCTGCTAGCATGTTCGTCTTGTCTTCTTGCTGAAAGATAGGGCCCATATATATATATATATTTATTTATATATATATATATTTATTTATATTTATTTATATATATATATATATTATATATCTAACATATGTATGTATGTGTTATGGATCAAGTCATTTGCATACCTGAAGTTGTCCGTTTGTTGGATGCTAAAAATATCTAAAAATAACCGGTTCGCAGTTGAAACTAAAATTAATCATATACCCATCAAACCCCTCAGTTGTGCTGGCTTTCAAAAACCAGTTTGTTGGTGAAAAAGAACGACAAAACTACCAGGATGATTTCCGTGAGCAATTTGTGGTCTAGATGAGTATGCCACGGACATCCACGGACTACACCGAAAAATTTCCCCCGGTATCTCCCAATGATTTGCCGGGTTAGCTACAACGCGAACAGGCGCCACCATCCGCGCCCATCGCTGGGGAAACCCAGCAGAGCGTTCGATCCGCAGTGCCCTGCACCAGCTTCACCTGGGGAATTTGCGGTGGATCCCAGGGATCCCAGGGATCCCACAAAAAAAAAAAAAGGCCCCCATAGAAAGCCAAAAAAAAAAAGTCAGCCAATTCACCTAAAATTGGGGTTTTCCAGGCGGCTTCAACTGGTTGGTGATTTCAGACTAGGATCATCATCCCAGGTGGGATAGGATTTTTTATTCAAAATAAACTAAACCGACAAACAGATTTGCTCATCTTTGTTCCTGGTATAAGCATCACCTTTCACAAAGCAGCACATCACCATCCAAGGTGCAGCAGGTGAAGTGTGAGCCGCACCAATCCTGGCAAAGGCTCAACTGACTAAAATCGCCACATTCGTGGGTATTCCCCATTTTGAGACAACCCCACGTGGCAAGTTTCAGAGCTTTCAACTCAAAAACGTAATTTCTGAACCTAAGCCTTTAACTGATCTCATTCACAGCGTGTTCCAATTCTCATCCCTTTGCAGAACAAGCGAGAGCCACGGCATGTTGGGATCTTCTGTGCTAATTTCCATCTTGTCATAGACCAGCGAAGCAACGACCTGGAATGGCGGATGCTGGTGGAGGGTCATTTCACCTACAAGACGGTACAAGTACCCTGTAGGTCACATCAATGAACAGAGTGCTCTATATGGAGGTTTCCAAAAATGGGAGTACCCCCAGTTATCATCCAAGTCATTTAACCATTTTAGTTTCAACCCATGGTGACTTGGGGATCCCCCATGACTTAAGCTTCCCCTCCAATTTCGGCGAAGACCCAGTGCCCAAAACGCCTCGACAGTGTCAACGCCTTTGGTTTGCACCACCTGTTGGCTGGCAAGAACCACCCCCCAACCAGGTGGCCAGAAACTGCCTATGATTCTTGGGACAGGTCAGTCCTGCTTGAACAGCCCGGGACAAATCGGAGCTGCATCGGTGTATCAAAAAACTCTGGTCACTTAGGTGATACTCTGATCTCTGCAAGAGATCCGTTCCAGTTCTGCTGTCAGCTTTAAAGACATGGGGCTACGGCAGAAGTCTCCAAATATAAGACATGCGCTCCCACGGAATATCAATGATATGATATCAAATCTCTCTGTTGGGAGAAATCTCCAACCACTCCTGGGATATCTGGGGAAAAGTGTGCAGAAGCATCTCTTCTTGAAATATCTCAGCTCACGACCTCGATCGCATTTCCACTGCCCTTCTTCCAGCTAAACAGTAGAGAAGATCCCGTGGGCCTGGTGGACAGGCCACTGACTTCTGTGGCGCAACCCCAACCGAAGGCTTGCCAAATGAACCCCCCGAGCCACCCTTGGGGGCTCTTTGATGCAATGCGGACAAGGTTTCCTCAGATGAATATGACGGACGCATGCCTTTAGAACTGGTTTCATCTGGCCTAGGGCCTAGGAGCTTTCTTTGACACATCTGAAAAACCATCTTTCCCTTGCCTATCAAACAATAGATACAATAGCAAAAAGGCTGGCTAGTTCAAATATGACCCAAATCAGCACTCCCTGGACCTTCAAACCACCCAGAGCCACATCTGAGGTCTGTGCCAAGTCCAATCTCCACCCAATGCCACTTGTAGGCGTCTGATCACCCAGTGTGACCATTGGGACAGGATGTGGGATAGGAAACGTGGCGTAGATCGAAGCATGACTACACTAGGATATAAAGATACTAAGCAGACATGAAGCAGACATGAAGCAGATATGAAGCAGATATCCCAAAACCAGTGAACATCACTTACACATCTCAGAGAAAAGTCAAGACTGGTCGAAGAATCAGCGATGGATAACCTGGGCGCTGTCCTCAGGGTGGCGGCATCCAGCCACTTGGGTGCTGCAAAGATGTCATGCCTGCGCGGCATTGGAAACCAAGGCTGAGGCCAACTCCAATGAGATATCAGCCTCCATTTTTGTTCGTGGCATCTGGGATATGTTTGCAGTGCCCGCGAAAGAGAAGAAACCTCTGCTGAAACAGCTATCCAGGTGCCTCAATGCCCGAGGTTCAGAGGCCTCAGAAATCCAGCCAATGTTTATTGCGATCTCAAATAGATGGCAGTGAAAAAATTCTGGATATTTCATAAGGTCCCTTTCTATGTAGGGATAGCTATAAACTGTGAATTTTTGAACAACACTCACAGTTCCGGAAAGATTCACGCAGGAGGAACTGAGTTTCTGCGGTGGAGATAGTCATGGCTAGGCCCGGAGGTGAACAAGCTCTTGGCCTCTTGGCTTAGAATAAGTGGTGAAATCAATAGGTTGCACCATGGTTGCACCGTTGCACCCTGGTCAAAATAGAGTCTTCTCCATAGTCCCGTCGTTGCTTCTGGTCCCCTTGTACTTGTCAAAATTGTGAACGGACTGAAGATACAAAGTATGCATCCAAGACTTGCAAAAAGGTGAGCATGAATTCTTGATGCTGGCCCATCATGGACATGCTGGATAAGAGAACGAAATTTCCACGGTCTCTTCTAGAAGTTATAAATCCAGATAGGCCACACAAACATGGCATAATTCCCCAGCTGGAAGTCACTGTCAAAGTATTTCCACACCCAAATCAACCAATCCGCTGGCTTGCCGGCATGTTTTGTCGATGTTCTTGTGATACATCTCTAGCTTTGCTAAGCTTCGGCTAATGTTCCTCTTCGACGGATTTTTGGTTTGGCTGCCCCCCCCCCCACCCCCCCCTCCCCCCGCCCCTCCCTTCATGTATACGTATGTGTATGTATGTGTCTATGTATATGTGTATGTGTATGTATATGTATATGTATATGTATTTGTATGTACACCTAGCCACCCGCCAAGCCAGCCACCCAGCCAGCCAGCTAGCCAGCCACAGCCAGAGTCATCGCTCAGGTCCACACGTTTGCCCCGAGAACGTTGGCCATGACATGGGCCTGCAGCGGCAACGGTTGCCGAAAAGGAGAAACCAAAAAAGGTGGTTTCAAACCATCCCACGAATATCAATGTGAAAATTCATCCCACACACATTTGAAAAAAATCCACACCAGCCAAGCAATCAACTGCGGGAAACATCAAAATGCTTTGCTTTTCAGGCTAGAACCATTTATATCCATTTATGGTAACTGCTTGTAATTAGTGTAACAAAACTCTTGCAGTATTAACCTCGCCGTATTAACCTCGCCTGATCTGAAAGAGCCAAATCTACTGACACTACTCTCTAGTGTGCACAGGAACACGGCTGAACAAAAAAATGCTTCCTCTCCATAAGTCCGGGATAACTGTTCTTTCGCATTGGATCCATGCAGGACCCTCCGATTAGAGGTGTCAGAAGTTAGGTTGTCATCCTGAGAGACTACTAGACAACTACAATGACTACAGTAAATGCAGCGACTACAGAAGACATGCCACAGGATTCAACACAGAACAGCAAACTGGCGCAAGACTTCTTCAAACCATGGCGAAACATTCACTTGCTCTCCATCAGTCAGGGATAACTGTTCTTTCGCATTGGATCCATGCAGGACCCTTCGATTAGAGGTGTCAGAAGTTAGGTTGTCATACTGAGAGACTACTTGACAGCTACAATGACTACAGTAAATGCAGCGACTACAGAAGACATGCCACAGGATTCAACACAAAACAGCAAACTGGTGCAAGACTTCTTCAAACCATGGCGAAACATTCACTTGCTCTCCATCAGTCAGGGATAACTGTTCTTTCGCATTGGATCCATGCAGGACCCTCCGATTAGAGGTGTCAGAAGTTAGGTTGTCATCCTGAGAGACTACTAGACAACTACAATGACTACAGTAAATGCAGCGACTACACAAGACATGCCACAGGATTCAACACAGAACAGCAAACTGGCGCAAGACTTCTTCAAACCATGCCGAAACATTCACTTGCTCTCCATCAGTCAGGGATAACTGTTCTTTCGCATTGGATCCATGCAGGACCCTCCGATTAGAGGTGTCAGAAGTTAGGTTGTCATCCTGAGAGACTACTAGACAACTACAATGACTACAGTAAATGCAGCGACTACAGAAGACATGCCACAGGATTCAACACAGAACAGCAAACTGGCGCAAGACTTCTTCAAACCATGGCGAAACATTCACTTGCTCTCCATCAGTCAGGGATAACTGTTCTTTCGCATTGGATCCATGCAGGACCCTCCGATTAGAGGTGTCAGAAGTTAGGTTGTCATCCTGAGAGACTACTTGACAGCTACAATGACTACAGTAAATGCAGCGACTACAGAAGACATGCCACAGGATTCAACACAAAACAGCAAACTGGTGCAAGACTTCTTCAAACCATGGCGAAACATTCACTTGCTCTCCATCAGTCAGGGATAACTGTTCTTTCGCATTGGATCCATGCAGGACCCTCCGATTAGAGGTGTCAGAAGTTAGGTTGTCATCCTGAGAGACTACTTGACAGCTACAATGACTACAGTAAATGCAGCGACTACACAAGACATGCCACAGGATTCAACACAGAACAGCAAACTGGCGCAAGACTTCTTCAAACCATGCCGAAACATTCACTTGCTCTCCATCAGTCAGGGATAACTGTTCTTTCGCATTGGATCCATGCAGGACCCTCCGATTAGAGGTGTCAGAAGTTAGGTTGTCATACTGAGAGACTACTTGACAGCTACAATGACTACAGTAAATGCAGCGACTACAGAAGACATGCCACAGGATTCAACACAAAACAGCAAACTGGCGCAAGACTTCTTCAAACCATGGCGAAACATTCACTTGCTCTCCATCAGTCAGGGATAACTGTTCTTTCGCATTGGATCCATGCAGGACCCTCCGATTAGAGGTGTCAGAAGTTAGGTTGTCATCCTGAGAGACTACTAGACAACTACAATGACTACAGTAAATGCAGCGACTACAGAAGACATGCCACAGGATTCAACACAAAACAGCAAACTGGTGCAAGACTTCTTCAAGCCATGGCGAAACATTCACTTGCTCTCCATCAGTCAGGGATAACTGTTCTTTCGCATTGGATCCATGCAGGACCCTCCGATTAGAGGTGTCAGAAGTTAGGTTGTCATCCTGAGAGACTACTAGACAACTACAATGACTACAGTAAATGCAGCGACTACAGAAGACATGCCACAGGATTCAACACAGAACAGCAAACTGGCGCAAGAGACTTCTTCAAACCATGGCGAAACATTCACTTGCTCTCCATCAGTCAGGGATAACTGTTCTTTCGCATTGGATCCATGCAGGACCCTCCGATTAGAGGTGTCAGAAGTTAGGTTGTCATCCTGAGAGACTATTAGACAACTACAATGACTACAGTAAATGCAGCGACTACAGAAGACATGCCACAGGATTCAACACAAAACAGCAAACTGGCGCAAGACTTCTTCAAACCATGGCGAAACATTCACTTGCTCTCCATCAGTCAGGGATAACTGTTCTTTCGCATTGGATCCATGCAGGACCCTCCGATTAGAGGTGTCAGAAGTTAGGTTGTCATCCTGAGAGACTACTAGACAACTACAATGACTACAGTAAATGCAGCGACTACAGAAGACATGCCACAGGATTCAACACAAAACAGCAAACTGGTGCAAGACTTCTTCAAACCATGGCGAAACATTCACTTGCTCTCCATCAGTCAGGGATAACTGTTCTTTCGCATTGGATCCATGCAGGACCCTCCGATTAGAGGTGTCAGAAGTTAGGTTGTCATCCTGAGAGACTACTTGACAACTACAATGACTACAGTAAATGCAGCGACTACAGAAGGCATGCCACAGGATTCAACACAAAACAGCACTGTTCTTTTGCATTGGATCCATGCAGGACCCTCCGATTAGAGGTGTCAGAAGTTAGGTTGTCATCCTGAGAGACTACTTGACAGCTACAATGACTACAGTAAATGCAGCGACTACAGAAGACATGCCACGGGATTCAACACAAAACAGCAAGACTGGCGCAAGACTTCTTCAAACCAGGGAGAAACAGTCGCCAATGTCCACTCAATGCTGCGCCTCGTGTCCCAGAACCAAGAGCACAAGCAGCCATCTCTTCACCTGCTGAGAGGGTGCCAAGAAAGTTCGTCGTGCAGAAACTCTGTCATATTTTGCACCCAAAAGATCAAAACGGCGTTTGTGTAAGAGACCCAAGACATCCCAAGTTCAAACCATTTGTGTGTGTGTGTGTGCGTGTGTGTTTTTAACCATCTCTCTGTAGGTTTGAACGGTTTGTCCAAAAAAAGGATTGTACCATTTCAAAGGAGAACATGATTACTCATTGGAATTTAGGCGTGCCTATTCTTGGGCAATCCCATATGAAAAATCCACAACCTCAGCACCTCTGTCATGCTGAACCAATGGACGGTCAGCTGATGGATATGCTGAAAGGCTTCAGCAAAACTCTACACAAATAGTAATGAAAAGGGAAAATCATGAAAACATGGGGAAACAAATGAAAACATGGGGATATATAAATGGAGTATTAAGGTGATAATTTGGGATAATAATCACAACAATCACCATCATGTGGTTGGGAAACTCTGATTTTTTAGCTCCAACTGGCTCCCCATTGAGGGAAAATGGATACCCCACTGCTCTGAACAGCTCCCTCCCACGAGATAGAATATCAGTACGCTCTGGTAAACCAACAGTTTGCTATTGAAAATGGCCCTTTATAGTGAGTTTTCCCATTAAAAATGGTGATTTTCCATAGTTATGTTAAATTACCAGAGGGTATCAATGGATTTTTAAGTCACTGTTTCGGAAATGGAAACCCAATGACAACACTGCTGAACCCATCTTTTTTTTTGGAAGCCTTCTGGATGATCAGATCCTTCAAAATCATGTCTCTGGTTTGTGCAAAAGTTTCAAAACCAGCAGGATTCAATTAGTTAGTTGTGTTGAAATGTCGCAAGAGCCATTCTGAAACCCCTGAGCTCAAAAAAAACAGCAAAGACCAGAAAGGAGCAATCCAGAAATGTCCTTATCAATGTATATACAGGTGTTTCTACTTTTTTGCAGGGTTCCCAATCTATTTCAACCATGAACCAGCACCTTTTGAGAAACTTTTAAATCATGTATACCTTCGGATCGTTTCCGACAGAAATGTCAGTCCTATCAGTCCCGGCAGCTTGGGCAACATGGATGCACTTGTACTTGAAATTCACTCCGTCAAGCCCAGACAGGCGCACCCACCGGTGAGAAAGTGCTCACAAGCAGTTTTTTCATCGACTTTTTTCTCAAGTCTGCTAACTCCTGCTTTGCAGGTTGCAGTCTTAGTTTTCATCTAGCAGATTCTAGCAAGCTTTGCTTTTCGCGACCATTAGCCTCTCGAAACCCTCCGAGGAACGGGCCTGCAAACAAGGGCTTGCAGAACACACCCAAACAAATGCTCCCAAAAGGTATTTCTCACGACTTTGGGTGGATTACTTCTATTACTGCAAACCATTGTAGTATCGCAGTGCGACATCTGCCAAATTCTTGGAGGTCGGCACTTAACCCACTCAGCTCAGCATTCAAACTTTTCATCTTGATCCTGCTGAAGTGCACCTGGCAGGCTACCACATCGACCGCCATCGGGGATCGATGCAATGGGTTGGCTTTATAAAACAATGGTCCGTAAGAACCTCCATAGTTTGGATATATATGATATAAATTTGTATATAACCCGTACAACTACAGGTATATAACTTATAAATACTTATAACGGTTTATAAACCACTTATAGATTGTGCAGTCCGCCTGCACCATAGGGTCTGCGGCACCGGTTGGCTACACGTCGCTCAAGACTTTCCTCAGTGCTCTCTTGGATCTTTGTTCCCCAACGAAGTCAAGGCAGAACCAGGCATAATGCCATGATTTGTGTACCGACCCAAGAAATGAATTGGGTTTTGCCTTCAGATCATAATCCATGTTTTTGGTGCGTCGAAACCTTCTTGGAAACCCATCTATCCAAGCATTGTTGAGTTTTTGTTCTTCACACATGTTTCACCTATCTCCGGCGCGAGTCGCCTGCTCCAAAAAGTGTTGCCTCGTTGAAACCAATCATTTCTGTGGTTTTCAATGCACTGAGATAATCGACAGCCATGCCTATTTTTGTGTACTGTCTGTAATATTGAAAAAATGCGGATCCATCTTTGAAGATAAGTGCATTATGTATTAATACAAATTGAACCACTCCAAGCGGCCAATTTGCCCACCAGCTGGTTCTGTCTCTTGGCCGTGTTCCTGATGGGATCATGGAATTGATCAATGACCATCTTCATTCTATACGCGTGTTCCCCTTTTACGCATGTGTTGCCCTTGTTGTTTTGGTGGTTGTTGCATTTGTGTTTAAATTGTTTGAATGTGTGTTTGTGTCTGTAGTATACAATTGTGTTTGTTGGTGGTACTGCTACTGGTGCTGGTGCTGGTGACGTTGGTGGGTCCGGTGATTTGTGTTTGTGTCAGTACGTCTTTTGGGGCGATCCGACCCTAATTCTGAGTGGCCCCTGCCAGTTTTTGCATCGTCTGGGTGGTTGTTGTTGTTGTTGTTGTTGCTGCTGCTGCTGCTGTTTCATCTTGTTGCTAGTTTATCTGTCATCGCCACGCTTGTCATTGCTGTTCCTGCTGTTGCTGTTCTCCTCACGTTGTTGGTTGGTGTCGTTTCCTTTCTCTCCCTTGTTCTCTTTATTGATTATTTTTTTGTTGTTGGTGGTGATGTCCGTGCTGTCTGTCAGCATGTCAGGGGTGTTGGCGGTGTGGGCGGTTTTGGTAGCGTCGCGGTGTCAGTGGCATTGGCGCAGTCAAGGATGTCAGTAGTTTCCGTGGCAGTGGTGGTGGTGGTGCTCGTGGTTGTGGTCATGATCATGGTCGTGGTGGTGGTCTCGTCGTGGTGGTCGTGGGCGTGGTGGTGCATGGTCGTGGTGGTGCATGGTCGTGGTGGTGATCGTGGTGGTCGTGGTGGTCGTGGTGGCAGGTGTGGCTAGACATTGCATGAGATTCCCTTATCAATGACGTATAAGCTCCCCTGATCAAGACACGTCAGACTAGAAGGTGTGCCTGCTGGGCGAACTCCTTGTCCCACAGGCCGGGTTTACCATCAACCAACTCGGGAGCTTACCATTAACCAAACCGCCATGAAACAATATACCATGGGTCCAGAATTGTTTTAGGATTTGTTTTCCGTTTTGGATTTTTTTTGGATCTCCTGTCCCGTCCTGTCCGTTTACCTTGGTAGTTGCAGCATTTTGGAGCTGGAAACTGCCATTTCGACGGTATTCTGCAACATTTTGGAGTGCGGACCTCTTCTTTTCCGTGGTATTTGCAACACTTTGGTGCTCGAACTGTTCATGTTGAATGGTCTTTTGCAACTAGGATTCATTTAGGATTTTGGTTTAGGGTTGGTTTATTTAGGGTTGGTTTTCAGGTTGGTTTGGTTGTTTTTTCGGTTAGTTTTCGATTTTTTGGGGTTGGTTTTGGAGTTGCTTTAGGTTGGTTTAGGGTCAGTTTAGGGTTTGTTTAAGCCTGGTTTAATAAACTATTCGGGTTTGTCCAGGATCTATTTCAAACCTGTTTATGTTTGTTTAAAGTTTATTTGGGTTGATTTAAGTTTGGCTTGAGATCTATTTAAGGTTGGTTTAGGTTTAATTTGGGTACGTTTCCAGATTTGTTTAGGGTTTGTTTGGGTTTGTTTAGGGTTGTTCGGTTGCTTTAGTTTTTTGAAGGTTGATTTGGAATTGATTTAGGGATTATTTATTTATGTAGTTAATATATTTTAGGGATTGTTTAGGTTTGAGAAGCAAAAAAAAACAGGGAAAGCAGAGAAGCAGAAAAGCGGAGAAGCAGAACAGCAAAGAAGCAGAGAAGGAAATAAGCAGGGAAAAGGAAAAAAAACAGAGAAGCAGAGAAGCAAAAAGGTTGGAGAAACAATTCGGGAACCGGGTTTACCATCAACCAACTCGGGAGCTTACCATCAACCCAAACATGAAACAATACACAAAATTGCGATTTGCTCAATAACGGATAGTCATCCAATCCCCCCAGGGAACAATAACAACATACCAATGCCACTTCCTAATTTATAAAGGGGGCGACATCCCGACCAAATGACTATATCTCTGTTTAAGTTCATAAGAGAGTCAAACCCCGACCCGTCAAACAACTGATACCGCCATGTAGGTTTACCAGTAGTACGGCACAAGGCGGCGGCGGAAGTTTCAAAGATAGGAAACTATAGGAGAGGTGAGTTGTTGTGGTGCATGGATGGCAGAGGGAAGTGATGGACCGAAACGTGGTTGGAGTTGTGTTTTTTGGGGTGGTTGCAGTGGTCACCTCACGCACAACTCCTGGATGTAGTGCGGAGGTACTGTAGTGTAGTGTAGCTGCAGTTGTAGTTGCAGTTCTAATCGTAGTTGTAGTGCAGGTGTTGTTGTTATTGTTGTTGTTGTTGTCGTCGCTGTTGTCGTCGCTGTCGCTGTCGCTGTCGCTGTCGCTGTCGCTGTCGCTGTCGCTGTCGCTGTCGCTGTCGCTGTCGCTGTCGCTGTCGCTGTCGCTGTCGCTGTTGCTGTTGCTGTTGCTGTTGCTGTTGCTGTTGCTGTTGTTGTTGTTGTTGTTGTGGTTGTGGTTGTTGTCGTTGTCGTTGTTGTTGTTGTCGTTGTAGTTGTCGCTGTAGCTGCAGTGTAGTTGTACTTGTAGTTGTAGTTGTCGCTGTAGCTGCAGTGTAGTTGTACTTGTAGTTGTAGTTGTAGTTGTGGTTGCAGTTGTAGGTGTAGTTGAAGTTGCAGTGTAGCGGTCGTGGTAGTGGTACTGGTAGTTGTAGTGTTGTGTTGTGGCGCTTGTAGCTGTAGCTGTACTTGTAGCTGCAGTTGTAACTGGAACTGTTGTTGTTGTTGTTGTTGCTGTTCTTGTTGTTGCTGCTGCTGTTGTTGTGCGGTGTCGTGCGCTGTCGTGCGGTGTAGTGCGGTGTAGTGGGGTGCAAGTCGGTGTAGTGCGGTGTAGTGTAATGTAGTGTAATGTAGTGTAATGTAGTGTAATGTAGTGTAATGTAGTGTAATGTAGTGTAATGTACGACCAGAAGTGGTCGGAATCGACATGGGCTTGGCGCCACAATGGCGTGCACTTTTTCGACATCTCAACGTCCAAAAGTGGTCTCAACGCGGTGTGTTTTCCACATTTTGACATCAAAATGTGCTTCGTGCCACAACGGTGCACTTTTTGAACATCTCAACTTCCAAAAATGCTCCCAACCTCCTGTACTTTGCACATTTTCACGTTGAAATGTGCTTCGTCCCACAACGCCATGCACTTTTTCATCATCTCAACTTCCAAAAGTGGTCCGAACCTGGTGTGTTTTGTACATTTTGACTTCGAAATGTGCTTCGCTCCAAAATGGCGTGCACTTTTTTGGACATCTGAGCTTCCAAAAGCGCTCCAACACTGAGGTGTTTTTAGCATTTTGACGTCCAAATCTGCTTCGCGCCACAACAGCGTGCAATTTTTCATCTCTCATCTCCCCAGATGGAGCCTACCTTTCGAGCCTCTGGAGCGACAAAAACACAGCGTTTCGCGACTTTTCTATATATATATATTCTTTCGCGCACCTTGATCTTGTTTCTTCTGGCTCTTTCTCTTCTCTGATCTTTCTTCTTCTGATTCTTCTCTGACTCTTCCCACCTCTGCTTTTCCATCTATATATATTGTCGGAAGTTTGACTTCTAAACTTCCTCCGGTAATAAAGAACCAGACAACCACCCCACGGGAACAATTAACTATATCGTGCTTGCGCGAAGTCCGGCCCGAACTTCAAAAATGACTTGCTTTCCATCCAGACTGGAACGTATTATAAAACACTGCCAACGTGCAATACAAATTTCATCCCTCAAACGCAACCCAACGCGTTGCGGGCGCTCTCCTAGCCTTGGCTGACATGGTTCAAAGTTCAGATCGCTTGCGCCAATCCAGGCTACCCCCACTAAAGAAAGGAAGGAGATGGATATCAACCAATCTGTCTCAACTTCCACATTGGAGATCCGATATACCTTTACTGTTGCTTCATGGGTATCAGGCGGAAGAAACAGTTCCAGCAGGGCATCCTGCGCTTCCCTTGCGCCTTGCGACGCTGAGCACCATTTCTATGTCCAAGCGGGTCGCCGGGCCACGAAGCTTCAAGCAGCCTGGCAGTACGATGCGCGCCGCCTGTGCGCATCAACCCGCTCCGCCCTCCCCTTCGCAAGCTGCATGGTGGCCTTCCACAAACTCGGTGAGATCGATGGTGCCAGAGTTGTCCTTATCCAATTCCACACCGGGAACCCTGACCTATATCCAACCTTGGTATTCTGCAGTCTGGCAAACCTAGCTCCAAAGATGCAGACCTCTGTCACACACCTCTTTCACGCCAAGTGGCGGGATCGAGTAAAGTAAAAAGCCTCGGTTGCACAGCATCAACATACAGGGCAGGGTGTGGTGGTAGACTGTCCTAGGTTTTCGCGCAAATTCCACCATGTCGCAAGGCCATCTGACCCTTGGTCTTCCGCCCCAAGATTGTGTATAACTCTTGTAGCAAGAACGGTGGGTCCACGTGTTTGTTCTTCCGTTATCATAAGTTGATTCTGCCCTGTTGGCTTCGGGCAGCTTCCAAGCATTGTTCAAATCCATGTCCAATGCCCGGAAATATGCCGCAACCTGCACCACTCTGGGTCCAGAACTGAAGCAGAACAAACTCAAGTGCCAACAAAGAATCAAAAAGAGAAACACCATGCTGAGGCAAAACGCAAGAGTACATGATGCGCACGCTTGGAGATATCTTTGAAGCTAGCTGACGACTGAAATGAAATCCACCTGCCAAAATCATCCCTTGCAATTTTTCCCACAAAATGGAAATATAAATTTAGGATGAAAATTGCAAAGTAGGCGTGACATCCCGTTTTCGTTTCTCGCTCTTCGCAAAATCTTCTTGCAGCTACTACCAGTGGCCGCCCATCCTGCCTGAGGCTCATTGATGTGTTCTTCGAATGCGTGGGCAGAGAGTTCTCCGGATTGGTCCTGCCGGCCAATCTTCAGGCATGGTATCCGATACGTGACCTACCCAAAATAGAGATGCTCACCCGAATGACATGCATTTGGCACGGACTAGGTCCGCCAAACACAAACCAAACTGCAATTTAACCATTTAACCTATTTTCTAAAGAGAGGGGAGCGTCCAAAGGAGAAGGAGGTCTGGCTTTAAAGACCGACACGCGTTTCACACAAACCCGGATCACCATGCTCAGACCTAATCGCAATTTAACCTCAATTCTTGGCAATCGACAAGCCATTCGTGCGTTTTCGCGCGGGGACGGTTCATCAAAGGCCAACCAAATGGCAATTTTTACCCTTGTTTTTTGATGAACCAACACGCATTGGCGATGGAAAGGCTCACCAAATCAAAAAAAATATTGAGGATAGATGCGCAATTCGTGCGAGACAGGTGCACTTCGCAAGCATCGATCTGCACCGTGCTGTTGCCTGAAAATAAAAAAGTTTCAAAACATTTAAAAGCGTAGGTGTAGTCTAGAAGATCTGTGCACCTGCATCTATACACCTGCATATCTACACTTGTAGACGTGCCAATTTTTGCACCTGCATCTATACACCTGCAAATTCACAATTGTAGATCCAACGATATCGCCACCGACATCTCACACCTGTGTATTTACACCTGCATGTGTGCAGTGGTAGATGTGTTAAATATAGTTTTCACCCACATCAACACACCATAAACGATGCCAGCATAGACCCCAGAGAGCAAAAGATTTTTTTTGTGGCAACCAAGCGCTCGCCTTTTCTTCTACGGCATCAACGTAATCTCCATCATGGCCCAACGCACACACTGCCATAGACATCTCGCAGCCACTCCCTGCAGCGACACCGGCACCCAAGGTTCATAGCGCACACAGCACTCTGACAGCAGTACCCAAGATGCAGACAGCCCTTTGACAATAGTACCCTGCACCCGCACCCTGCAGCAGCACCAACATGCCAGCTCCAGAGCGCACTAACAGCAACACCCTGGAGCAGCACCCTAGCGGCACCAGAGGCCAGCTCGAAAGCGCACACGCCACTCTAACAGCAGCACCCTCAGCAGCACCAGCAAGCCAGCTCCAAAGCGCACACACCACTCTAACAGCAGCACCAACATGCCTAAAACGCACATGACCAACTCACCCTGTACTTGAAGCAAGAACCACATTAGCATGGCTATCTGCGGGAAAAAAGTTCTGGGTCCATAGGTGTTTTCACCTGCCCCTAAATCCGCACAGCTGAAGAATGATGATGAAGATGAAGATGAAGATGAAGATGATGATGATGATGATAATGATGATGAAGATGAAGATGAAGATGATGATGGTGATGATGATGATGATGAGGATGAGGATGAGGATGCGGATGACGACGCTGATGACGACGATGATGATGATGACGATGACGATGACGATCAAGAAGATGATAATGAAGATGGCGATGGTGGAAAATGTATATTGGCAGCCGAAAAAGCATCAACTTGATTTGAACTGAATGGGCCATGATCACTACCACTGGGCGAAGATTGAGCAACTACCGCATCCGGCAGATGCAACACGCCTCATCCATGAGGTGGAACAAGGTCCGAACTTGATCGGTGTACATCTTCTTCGACCTCAAACAGATATGCACCAAGGAGAAAGACGGCCGTTGTTTTCGTCTGAGAAGCACACTTGCACAAGTAACAATATCAAACACCAAAACATGTGAGCGCACATGGCACAATTTCACTTGATCAAGAAACCTGGCAATTTTTCACTGGCGGAAGGTTTCCTACAGTCTTAAAAATTGACATGGACCACCCTGGGAAAAAGAAAACCAAACTGCGTGTGATCTTGGCGTCTCTGCTTCCATTGTTGGCCAAGACAAGGCCACCGCAAAGCACAAAACTATGCATAAATATCCTGCTCAAGATTCCTTGGGACACAACCCGGACACTCTCGTGAAACATTTCGGATCTGGCCCAAGGAACTTGAGCTGCGCCTCAATAACCATTTCCTGGACACGCAAATGCGCCGCAACATGGCGTGGCTCAACTGCCCGCATTGGAGACATCATTATGCAAATTAGAAAATTAAGTTTTGCATCAGTATCAAGGATTTTGCTACCGTTTTTGAAAAAGGCTGCGAAGTTTCATCGCTAAGCTCCAAAAACTGACAGCGACAGCAAAGATGCGCCTGATCCAGCGATGCAGACTCTATCGCATTCTGGCAGAAAACACCAGTTACCTGGGCCGCGGAGATGATGATGATGATGATGTAGACAATGACGCTGCCCGCACTTGCCCGCAGCCGCAGCGCAGGCCAGAGGCGATCGCCAGAATAGAATGGAGGTGGTTCTAGTCGTCGTGGCGCTGCTGCAACACATCAGCACGTGTTGCAGCTGCAAACCTTAGAAGTTTGTTGTCATGGTCCACCTTAGTAGGATCAGTAGTGGGCCATGCGAGTCTTTCCTGCAGCACATCGTGGGGTCTAATAGTAGGATCACGGTGTGGGTTCTGAGTACATTCCCAAAGCATGTGCTGCACAGTGGCACAAACATGTTGGCAATAAGGGCATGTTTCTTCAGCACCTCCCATGGCATTTCGACATTGAGGTGAAATGAAAGCACCAGTTACAACAGCCAGTTCGTGACTGTTGAGTTTTTTCTTGCGCAGAATATTAATGCGGGTCAGGTCACATGGAATGTCTGCACAAACCGTTGAGTCGCGTCGGTCAAGTTCCAAGAATTCCTCATATTTTCTGATTCGCCAAGCATCTCTGAGCCTATGTGACAGCACTTCGGTCGCCTTTTCAGGCAGCGTGGTTGGTTGAATCTGAATAGTTTCAAGCATCGGGTGCGTCCAGGTCCAACTACCAGCCTCAGCGAACCCAAGTTCTTGCATGCCTTTTCTAAAGCTACCCGTCCAGCCACTCATTTTGGGTGGCCAGTTTTGCAACTGCATCTGTGTTTTGTGAACATAGCGGGTGAGGACTCGGAGAGTCGTAACCGTGGCAGCAAAACCTAAGTCCCACCAATGGCCAGTAAAAATTTGGAGTAAAGGTACGGCTGACTGCTTTGGCCACTGATGCAGCGCTTTTGCTCCCTGAAAGAAAGCGTTGCTTTCAGCATGAGTGGGTCTTCGAAACAGCCATCCCCAACTTGCTTTTGCTGGGGCACAAACCCTGGCAACTGCAGCTTTACGTGTTTTGGAACCTGGGAGGCACCTACATTTTCGAAGAACTTCTTTGGCCTCAGTGAGTCTTGTCAGTTCTCGGTCTTTGGCTTTTCTTTGGGTCACTCCCATGAACTGGAATCCCAACAAGGTGATGGAAGTGGAAACTGTTTCTGGAGGACAGCCGGCATCCTCGAGAGATCGGCAACCTTGAACGTTGCGGTGGTAATATTGCTCTTTGGTGGGGTTTTCTTGAAGACCAACCTTATTGCTCCAAACATGCCATTCATTTCGAACTTGCCATATTTCAGTCGCAGTGGAACAAGTGAAAGAACGATCATCGGCATATAAAGCTTGAACGCAACAAGGGTATTTTCTCTGAATGTGATTGGCAATGGGAGTAAGCAAAACACACATGCCTAACATGCTAAAGCAGTCACCTTGCGGCAGGGAGCGCTTGACAACATGGTTGTTTGGGAAAAATTCGTCATGGAGCTGAAGAAAACGGATTTGTTCGCTCCACATGCTTAACAACATGCGTGCAGCTTTGCGCGGCATACCTTGGTGGACAAAGAGTTTGCAGATTATCTCAGGGTCAGAATAATCGAAAGCTTTTGTCAGGTCAAGTGTACCAACCGGCCAGCTATGCATGTCTTTGAGGATTATGTGAGAGATAGCATCCTCAACACCTTTTTGGGGAATTCCCCCAAACATGAATTCGGGGGTGGATGTGTGGATCCATTCCTGAACCTCAGTTTGTTTGAATCTGGCTCGGCTGCAGATTCGCCAGATTATCGACATCACAGCTATGGGACGCATGTTGTCCGCCAGCATGCTGCCGTCAGCTTCAGGTGGTTTCCCTTTCGGGATATGCACTTGGCGAACACATCGCCATATGGTAGGAATGTTTCCGAGCTCTTCACAATGATCATAGAACCCGGACATGACCTGCCACATTTCGTCACTGAACAAACTAAGTTCCTCAGCTCTCCAGCCGTCAAGCCCCGGCGCACTGCCGCGGCTACACTTGGTGGCAGAACGGAGTTGTTCCGGTGTGAGGCTTGGCCAGCTGTCAGGAGCAGGGCGTGGTGGAGTGTGAGTAACCAAATCATCCCAAATATCATCCCAAGAGATTTGACGTCTATTCCAAATATCGGCCCAAAATTCCCTGAGAATCCTCAGGCTGTCTTGGGTGGAGTGACTAGGAACAGAGTCTTTGGTTTTCTTAACCGCATTGCACATGGGAACAGATCTATGTCGCAGCCACCTGTATGCAGCCTTGTCATGTTCCATGTTGTTTCTCCATCGTTGAAGTCTGGTGTAGTCATCTTCATGATTGAACCGTTCCAAAAGCGTTTCAAGATGCCGAAGGTTTCTTTGTATACCCCAATCATGGTTGTACATAGAACACCGTCTGATTTTATTCCAGAGAACTCGGCTTTCAGTGATATTTTGCCTGTCTTGATCCAAGTTTCGCTGGGCTTCCCGCAACCTTCCAATCAATCTGCGCAGAACTCTTTGGCGGTGAGTAGCCATAGCTCCAGCAGGATGTCGTTTCATGTGTTCTTTCTGTTTAAGAGAGACCTCAGTGGCCTTTCCTTTCCTCAGTAAGGCCGGAGACACTCGCTGCAGCATGTCAGGGGCAGCAGCCCTGACTGCACAAACTAGGGCTTGAAAAAAGTTTGCGAAAGCATCTGCCAGTCCTGGTCAACATTGACTGACCATCGCTCTGGAAGTTGTGTGGAAAACTGCGGCCAGAGCTGAGCCAATTTGATTTGGATTCGTTCAGCAACTTCCGGGTCCTTCGGGAGGATTCTAGGAATGTTGGCTTGTTGGAAACCTAAAACAGGTTCGGTAGATAAATCGAAAAAAGTTTTGACAATTTTGTGGTCGGCTACAACATCAGGAAGCGTTTCGACCTCAGTGGGCTCAAGGTTACTGATATAGTAGTCAATATCGCGGTTTCCTTGCCACCGCGTTGGGGTTTGAGTGGCATGAATACGAAATTCCCTAGGAATCAAGAAATGAAGAAAGGGATTCTCTTCGGGTGTGGCATTGTAATCCCCCCCCAAAATAAAACGATGTCTTGGAGCGAGAGAGTGGACAGTTTGAGCCACAGCTGCACTCACGGTTTCTGCATCACTGTTAGGAGCCAGGTAAGTGGAGATGACCAGAGTTGATCCCACCCACACAGCTTGGGCACTACCTCCTTTGTGAGTGTGTGACCAGGCCGGTCTACAAGGTAGTGAAGATTTAACCAAGACTGCAGCTCCTCCGTAGTGTCGATTGACGGTGCTTTGCGCACCGGAGAAAAAACTTCTGTACCCCACAGACCAACAAGTTTTTTGAAATGTGGTCCATTCAGCCTGGCTAAAAGAGCATTCCTGAAGCAGCACAATCTGAGGTGCCTGCTCCTGGGTTTGGAGCAGCTGTTGTAAGGTCCACGATTGTTTGGGTCCTTGAGTGTTGCATGTCCAAACTGACACATGTTGATCCAAGTTGCGCAATTTTCGTGATCTTGGTCCTGGATGGGACGCTTCACCAATTCTCACAGCAACCTTATCATTATGGTCATGTTCTTTGGCTCTACGGCTGCGCTTGTTGGAGGATTGGGAGGCAAAAAGCTCCTCCCCCTGCTGCAGAGTCTTCCCCCATGCTTGACTGAGGGCTTTTTTTTGGGTTTTAGTTAAAGACTGCCAATATCTTTTCTGAGACTGGAAACCTTTGGAGGTGGGATCATGTCCCAGGCATGGATTCGTCCAGATTTTGACAGCACCAAGTGGATTAACCTTGTGGCAAATTTTACAGGTCAGGTATCCCTTGGGAAACTTTTTAGCAGTGGAGTCCGGGTGGCGCATGGCATCCGGCGGAAGGACCTCAGTAACTAAGTGCCCTGCAGCTTGCGCCGCCTGAAAAGTGGTGGCAAACGGACCGCTAAGCCACTTGGCTGGCCCTTTACCGTTGACTCTTTTTTTGGTTTGGAAGTTTGCATTTGCAACCTCGGCTTCAGTCATACCAAGTCCGTTTCTGATGGCACCTTGGTTCGCAGGGTGTCGCAAAGCCATGTTTCGGATCCAACCCAGCAATTGAGTCGGGATAGGTTGAGTTTCATCAGTGCATGCGGTGGTTTTGAATCTACATGGTGTCCCTTTTCGTCTGCATTTGGCACAAACAAGCACGGACGTCAAATCAAGTTTGCGTCTCTCTTCTTTGGGGTTATGTTTGAGAAGAATTTGGCGAACATCATGCCCCGTTTGCGGAGCCCAAACTTTCAGGTTGTCAGCGACCTTCTGTTGTTTGAGCTGACCTATATGTCTGCCTCGCAGTTTCATACGAGCTCGAAGGCCTTTGTCAGTTCTTTGTTTCTTCCTGTACGCCTGAGTTGGATTTGTGTCAGGGTGTGCCTCGGCAAAATGTTTGCGGACACTAGCTTCGTGCCAAACTTTTGGCAACAGTGGGAGTCCTTTCCCGCATTCTGGGCAACTCCAGGCTCTGCCACTTTCAGGAAGTTCCGAGGTCGGGACTGTGATCTGAGTTTGAGCACCGAGTCGCGGGCATTCAGCTCTTTCGGAATCTGTATGTCTATTTTTCAGGTGTGAACTTTTTGCAGCTTGAAGCTTGGCTCTCGCTTGCAAACCTGCAGGAATTCTGATTTCATGCCGGCAGTCAGGCAGCGGACAAACCCATACCTGAGGTCCTTGCGGTTTGGCAAGCGTCTTAGCATCCAGCCGCTTGAGGTGTCGAGGATATGGAGCAGTGTCAGGGCGAAAGTCGCATTCTGTGTTGTCATTTTTGACTGCGCCTTTGTCCTTAGTACCCGACCGGTCCTTGGTCAGGTTGTCTGTCAAATTGAGGTGAGTTTCTGAGGTTAAAGATAAAACCGAAGCTTTATCGTTCTCAGAGGGTGCAAGAAACTTCATGTCTTCAATCCTTGAGTCACAACTGCTTTGCTTGAACCTGCATCTTTTGAATGGTCTTGCAACCGTTTCACTCGGATGCTGCAACTGCTGGGATTTGATGGCAGCACGCGGAGGTTCGCAGGAGTGAGGGGAGGCAGCCAAGGTAAGAAGAGAGGGGGAGCGCGGAGGATGGGGTCGCGCAAGGGCACCCGAAGAACCACCACCCGCCGCATGGCCGTGCACAACCGCGCGCAGACGCGGAGGAGAAGACGCGGAAGGAACCAAGGAGTGCAGGGACGGCGCGCGCGTGATCATCACACCCCCACCCGAGGATCCGCGAAAGGAGGAGGCGGGGAGAGTATGGAGCGAAGGAGCATGGGAAGAGCCAGGGGAGAGCGTGTGCAGGGTTTTAGGCGATTCTCCAACGCTTGGTCCAGCGCCTCCAAGTGCTTCGGCCTCGGGTTTGGCTGTCTCTCGCGCCCAGTGTTTGGGCACCTTAGTCATGCCGTCCTGATCCTGGGGTGGTCGGACGGATTGATAATGTTTGTCGTTTCTGTACACCACCAGGATTGGTGCTTCTTTTTTCATTCTGGGCATCCCCTGTGGACTCCACTCAGGAGCGAAAGTGAATCTTTCCAGAACTTCATCTTTTTGATTCCACACCACTATGCAGCATGATTTCACCTCTGCTGCTGCTTGCAGCAGCAGTCCACATATCCAGTGAGTTTGCTTCAACGCATTGTCACAAAAGGCAGGAAAGGCCTCTTTCCCACCTCTGACATGGTTTTCGTACCTATCTTGATGTTTGCGAACATGTCGTACCACTTCCGTACGAAATAGATTGGCATTTTTGATGCATTCTTCTTTGGAAAGAGTCTCACCAGTGGTTTGATAATGAAAGTTGTCTATTAATGCCCGGTACCCACAGTCACCGCATCCACCTTGATCGGCCAGCGTCCAGTTTTGGGTTAAGGCATCCGTCAAATTACCAAGAGACTGCGAGGTTGGCTTTGAACTCTGCTTGTCAATCGCTTCAGGCTGAGTCTGAGAGTCCAACTGCGTTTTTTCGACTTCCATTGGTCCTTATTTTCATCGCCCTTTTCGGGCTTCTCAGCGGCAGATCTGGACCGATGTCGCTCATCGGGTTCTTTGGCCTGCCTCTTCGCGGGGCGCCCCCGCGTGTTGGCCGTCTGTGGAGGCTGATCCTTAATTTCATCCCATGTCTTCCTTGGTCCTCTGACTGCAGTGGTGCTGTTTGGCGCTGCAGGTTTATGGACCGAGTCGTTGACTATTATGGTAAACACAGTGGCACCTTCATACACCCAAAGACCCTGGTCGTATGGGTATGCAACAGGAGGCATTCCACAGGCGTTCCAAAAAATTTTCTTGTTGACCCTTCTTCTATTGTGAATAGTCATTTGGGTCCATCCTTGTTGTTTGAGGAAATCAACCAGTTCTTCCGCCATCCAGTCCCTGGGAACTCCAGAAATCTGAATTCGTTTGGGTTTCTTTTCGATGTCTTCATCTGATTTCTTTGTGAAACCAATGTCATTTCCCAACCCTTTCCGTAAGCACATCGGCTGGCCTCTCTCGCCTGAAAGACGAAGGCATCTCTGGTAGTATGCTTCATCGGTTTCATCTTTTTCGTGTTTGGTCCACACAAAATGCGGACGTTCCTTAGAGGTATCAATATTCTTATTGATAAAAATACCTTTTTTCCCTGATTTTTCCAGGAGGGTTTCCGCATCTTTTTTGGTGAGCTTAAGCCATCCTACCAAACTTGAACTTTGTTTCTGCCATTCCTGTCTTTCCCACCTGCCACCTGTGAGGACATGTGCACGACATCCAAAAGTGGCCAAGTCGGAAATGACATCAACGACACGTTCCTTTTGGGGTTCAGATACAAAGAGTTCTCTATAGTGAGAGGGAACGACAATTCTGACCAATTCCCTTTCAACCGTAGTAACATTGTTGGGATCAACTTTAACAGGGTGAGTTCTCCAAGGGTAGTCAGAGCCTAAACCGAGCAAGGCAATGTCTTCGACCTTGGCATGTTGGTTTGTCCTTTGAAGCCTGGTCCTGCTCAGTGTGATGCCAAGCTGATTCATTGCATCAGCTGACAAAACCAAAGTGAGTCCTTTCGTGAAACCAAAGCTTGTGTACAAGTCACGAAGTTCTTGGGTGACCTGTCTGTCATGACTGCAGCAAATATTTCCATCCCAGTCTTTTCCTTCCTTAATGGCCTGGCAAACTGTTTGCGCATCCACAAGTTTGATTGGCTTGTTCCATTCAACTGGGTTGAGAGCTCGCACCTTGGCAAGGTTTGGAGTATTCTGTTGAGGTTTGTGAACCTCAGTGTCTTGTTTCTTTTCATTATGTCTGGGGTTGTGGTCCACTGTGGTAACTTTGTCACCACGCTTGTCCCACCACCACCATCCTGTTTGTGGGTCTCTGCAATACTGTTTCCACGCACCATTCATTTTCCACCATCCTGTCTCAAGAATGGTGTAGTCTTCATCTTTGTTGTCCCGCAGCTGCTCTTGTCTAGACGGGTCAGGTTTGGGCTCCTGTTTCACCGTTTTCTTTTTCTTAAACATCTTTTTGGGTGAATTTTGACCGACCACTTGACCTAACAAGGACATCACGGATTCAAACTCTTTCGGAAAAGAACCTTGGTTAAGACATACCTTCAAACCTTGGATCAAACTCCTAACCGCGGCGTTGTCATTGTCACTGTAATTCTTTTTCCTTTGCGTCCTTCGTTTATATCCACCTTGCAACCACTCAGAGGCAAAAATGCAATTGTTCGCATCAGGCTTGTACCAGCTCAGTGCATCATATCCAAGTGGCCATTCTTCGGGTCTCGGAAAACCCGAATAGAGGAAAGAGTATGACAGGGAAACATCCATGCCATTGGTTCGAACATATGTCCATCTCATCCGAAGCTTCAAAGCACATCGTCTGTGTTTCAGGCGTGCTTTTCCGAGTCTGTGCGTGCTGCATTTTCTAGCAGCACATGCAACATGTGGTTTCAACAACTTCTGACAGCGTTTGAGATCACTGCATTTTTTCACTGAGCGTTTGTTTTTCAAGCGTTTGATGATTCGTTTTCGTTTGCGTTTGTCTTGAGCCCGTTTGAGACATGCAAGCACAAATTGCTTAGTGACACCGTACCTAAGCAACCAGCCGCAAATTTCTCCCATGGTGCCCAAACAAAACCAGATAAGAAAGGGTGACCAATGAATTTTTTCATCAAACCATCCCATCTCAAAATTCCACATTTCGAGGGGAAAAGATTCCCAGGGGCGAAACCCAATTTTCCACCATTCCAAACCCAAATTCCACATTTTGGAGGAAACAAAATTCAGAGGGTAAAATCCAAACTTCCCATGGTGACACCTAGCGACCAAATCCAAAATCACATTGAGGATCCCAGGGAATTTACGTTTTGAGGGGTCAGAACCAGAACCGTAGGGGTGGATATCGAAAGTAGTTGCACTTACTTCCGTCAAAAGTCTGAAACCAGCTTCCACATCCACGGAGCCATATTCGCTCAGCGCATCTGCAATCTGCCGCCCGCTGCGAGGCACATCGATTGTCAGCTGCCATTTTTTCCCGTTGCGGGTCATCTCTGGGGGGCCGTTAGACTGAGTTGTGGCATTTTCCACAATCAATCCAGGGCGGCCGGTGTAATTGACGTCATGGTTGGCGGCCAGGTCCTTGTTGGTGTCAAATGCAGCACAGCAAGGCACAGACCAGCAAAGCATCAGCAGCCAGCCAGCCATCATCCTAGGATTGGCCTTATGGCTCTTGTCTTTTTTGGCGATTTGAAAAATCGCTCTCTTCGTGCAATGCACATTCAAATTCTTGAATTGGTTCTTTTTGTCTTCCTTTTTTGACTTTTGTTCTTTTTCTTTTTCTTTTGTATTTTTCTTTTCAAATTCTTCTGCAACAAACGTGGGCCATGCCACGTTAATTTTCTCTCCTGCCTGGCACCCGTGACGAGCCCGCAGCGACCGTGCCACTCTGCTGTGGCTGGAGGCGCAGGAGAAGCTGCTTACGGATGATGATGTAGACAATGACGCTGCCCGCACTTGCCCGCAGCCGCAGCGCAGGCCAGAGGCGATCGCCAGAATAGAATGGAGGTGGTTCTAGTCGTCGTGGCGCTGCTGCAACACATCAGCACGTGTTGCAGCTGCAAACCTTAGAAGTTTGTTGTCATGGTCCACCTTAGTAGGATCAGTAGTGGGCCATGCGAGTCTTTCCTGCAGCACATCGTGGGGTCTAATAGTAGGATCACGGTGTGGGTTCTGAGTACATTCCCAAAGCATGTGCTGCACAGTGGCACAAACATGTTGGCAATAAGGGCATGTTTCTTCAGCACCTCCCATGGCATTTCGACATTGAGGTGAAATGAAAGCACCAGTTACAACAGCCAGTTCGTGACTGTTGAGTTTTTTCTTGCGCAGAATATTAATGCGGGTCAGGTCACATGGAATGTCTGCACAAACCGTTGAGTCGCGTCGGTCAAGTTCCAAGAATTCCTCATATTTTCCGATTCGCCAAGCATCTCTGAGCCTATGTGACAGCACTTCGGTCGCCTTTTCAGGCAGCGTGGTTGGTTGAATCTGAATAGTTTCAAGCATCGGGTGCGTCCAGGTCCAACTACCAGCCTCAGCGAACCCAAGTTCTTGCATGCCTTTTCTAAAGCTACCCGTCCAGCCACTCATTTTGGGTGGCCAGTTTTGCAACTGCATCTGTGTTTTGTGAACATAGCGGGTGAGGACTCGGAGAGTCGTAACCGTGGCAGCAAAACCTAAGTCCCACCAATGGCCAGTAAAAATTTGGAGTAAAGGTACGGCTGACTGCTTTGGCCACTGATGCAGCGCTTTTGCTCCCTGAAAGAAAGCGTTGCTTTCAGCATGAGTGGGTCTTCGAAACAGCCATCCCCAACTTGCTTTTGCTGGGGCACAAACCCTGGCAACTGCAGCTTTACGTGTTTTGGAACCTGGGAGGCACCTACATTTTCGAAGAACTTCTTTGGCCTCAGTGAGTCTTGTCAGTTCTCGGTCTTTGGCTTTTCTTTGGGTCACTCCCATGAACTGGAATCCCAACAAGGTGATGGAAGTGGAAACTGTTTCTGGAGGACAGCCGGCATCCTCGAGAGATCGGCAACCTTGAACGTTGCGGTGGTAATATTGCTCTTTGGTGGGGTTTTCTTGAAGACCAACCTTATTGCTCCAAACATGCCATTCATTTCGAACTTGCCATATTTCAGTCGCAGTGGAACAAGTGAAAGAACGATCATCGGCATATAAAGCTTGAACGCAACAAGGGTATTTTCTCTGAATGTGATTGGCAATGGGAGTAAGCAAAACACACATGCCTAACATGCTAAAGCAGTCACCTTGCGGCAGGGAGCGCTTGACAACATGGTTGTTTGGGAAAAATTCGTCATGGAGCTGAAGAAAACGGATTTGTTCGCTCCACATGCTAACAACATGCGTGCAGCTTTGCGCGGCATACCTTGGTGGACAAAGAGTTTGCAGATTATCTCAGGGTCAGAATAATCGAAAGCTTTTGTCAGGTCAAGTGTACCAACCGGCCAGCTATGCATGTCTTTGAGGATTATGTGAGAGATAGCATCCTCAACACCTTTTTGGGGAATTCCCCCAAACATGCATTCGGGGGTGGATGTGTGGATCCATTCCTGAACCTCAGTTTGTTTGAATCTGGCTCGGCTGCAGATTCGCCAGATTATCGACATCACAGCTATGGGACGCATGTTGTCCGCCAGCATGCTGCCGTCAGCTTCAGGTGGCTTCCCTTTCGGGATATGCACTTGGCGAACACATCGCCATATGGTAGGAATGTTTCCGAGCTCTTCACAATGATCATAGAACCCGGACATGACCTGCCACATTTCGTCACTGAACAAACTAAGTTCCTCAGCTCTCCAGCCGTCAAGCCCCGGCGCACTGCCGCGGCTACACTTGGTGGCAGAACGGAGTTGTTCCGGTGTGAGGCTTGGCCAGCTGTCAGGAGCAGGGCGTGGTGGAGTGTGAGTAACCAAATCATCCCAAATATCATCCCAAGAGATTTGACGTCTATTCCAAATATCGGCCCAAAATTCCCTGAGAATCCTCAGGCTGTCTTGGGTGGAGTGACTAGGAACAGAGTCTTTGGTTTTCTTAACCGCATTGCACATGGGAACAGATCTATGTCGCAGCCACCTGTATGCAGCCTTGTCATGTTCCATGTTGTTTCTCCATCGTTGAAGTCTGGTGTAGTCATCTTCATGATTGAACCGTTCCAAAAGCGTTTCAAGATGCCGAAGGTTCTTTGTATACCCCAATCATGGTTGTACATAGAACACCGTCTGATTTTATTCCAGAGAACTCGGCTTTCAGTGATATTTTGCCTGTCTTGATCCAAGTTTCGCTGGGCTTCCCGCAACCTTCCAATCAATCTGCGCAGAACTCTTTGGCGGTGAGTAGCCATAGCTCCAGCAGGATGTCGTTTCATGTGTTCTTTCTGTTTAAGAGAGACCTCAGTGGCCTTTCCTTTCCTCAGTAAGGCCGGAGACACTCGCTGCAGCATGTCAGGGGCAGCAGCCCTGACTGCACAAACTAGGGCTTGAAAAAAAGTTTGCGAAAGCATCTGCCAGTCCTGGTCAACATTGACTGACCATCGCTCTGGAAGTTGTGTGGAAAACTGCGGCCAGAGCTGAGCCAATTTGATTTGGATTCGTTCAGCAACTTCCGGGTCCTTCGGGAGGATTCTAGGAATGTTGGCTTGTTGGAAACCTAAAACAGGTTCGGTAGATAAATCGAAAAAAGTTTTGACAATTTTGTGGTCGGCTACAACATCAGGAAGCGTTTCGACCTCAGTGGGCTCAAGGTTACTGATATAGTAGTCAATATCGCGGTTTCCTTGCCACCGCGTTGGGGTTTGAGTGGCATGAATACGAAATTCCCTAGGAATCAAGAAATGAAGAAAGGGATTCTCTTCGGGTGTGGCATTGTAATCCCCCCCCAAAATAAAACGATGTCTTGGAGCGAGAGAGTGGACAGTTTGAGCCACAGCTGCACTCACGGTTTCTGCATCACTGTTAGGAGCCAGGTAAGTGGAGATGACCAGAGTTGATCCCACCCACACAGCTTGGGCACTACCTCCTTTGTGAGTGTGTGACCAGGCCGGTCTACAAGGTAGTGAAGATTTAACCAAGACTGCAGCTCCTCCGTAGTGTCGATTGACGGTGCTTTGCGCACCGGAGAAAAAACTTCTGTACCCCACAGACCAACAAGTTTTTTGAAATGTGGTCCATTCAGCCTGGCTAAAAGAGCATTCCTGAAGCAGCACAATCTGAGGTGCCTGCTCCTGGGTTTGGAGCAGCTGTTGTAAGGTCCACGATTGTTTGGGTCCTTGAGTGTTGCATGTCCAAACTGACACATGTTGATCCAAGTTGCGCAATTTTCGTGATCTTGGTCCTGGATGGGACGCTTCACCAATTCTCACAGCAACCTTATCATTATGGTCATGTTCTTTGGCTCTACGGCTGCGCTTGTTGGAGGATTGGGAGGCAAAAAGCTCCTCCCCCTGCTGCAGAGTCTTCCCCCATGCTTGACTGAGGGCTTTTTTTTGGGTTTTAGTTAAAGACTGCCAATATCTTTTCTGAGACTGGAAACCTTTGGAGGTGGGATCATGTCCCAGGCATGGATTCGTCCAGATTTTGACAGCACCAAGTGGATTAACCTTGTGGCAAATTTTACAGGTCAGGTATCCCTTGGGAAACTTTTTAGCAGTGGAGTCCGGGTGGCGCATGGCATCCGGCGGAAGGACCTCAGTAACTAAGTGCCCTGCAGCTTGCGCCGCCTGAAAAGTGGTGGCAAACGGACCGCTAAGCCACTTGGCTGGCCCTTTACCGTTGACTCTTTTTTTGGTTTGGAAGTTTGCATTTGCAACCTCGGCTTCAGTCATACCAAGTCCGTTTCTGATGGCACCTTGGTTCGCAGGGTGTCGCAAAGCCATGTTTCGGATCCAACCCAGCAATTGAGTCGGGATAGGTTGAGTTTCATCAGTGCATGCGGTGGTTTTGAATCTACATGGTGTCCCTTTTCGTCTGCATTTGGCACAAACAAGCACGGACGTCAAATCAAGTTTGCGTCTCTCTTCTTTGGGGTTATGTTTGAGAAGAATTTGGCGAACATCATGCCCCGTTTGCGGAGCCCAACTTTCAGGTTGTCAGCGACCTTCTGTTGTTTGAGCTGACCTATATGTCTGCCTCGCAGTTTCATACGAGCTCGAAGGCCTTTGTCAGTTCTTTGTTTCTTCCTGTACGCCTGAGTTGGATTTGTGTCAGGGTGTGCCTCGGCAAAATGTTTGCGGACACTAGCTTCGTGCCAAACTTTTGGCAACAGTGGGAGTCCTTTCCCGCATTCTGGGCAACTCCAGGCTCTGCCACTTTCAGGAAGTTCCGAGGTCGGGACTGTGATCTGAGTTTGAGCACCGAGTCGCGGGCATTCAGCTCTTTCGGAATCTGTATGTCTATTTTTCAGGTGTGAACTTTTTGCAGCTTGAAGCTTGGCTCTCGCTTGCAAACCTGCAGGAATTCTGATTTCATGCCGGCAGTCAGGCAGCGGACAAACCCATACCTGAGGTCCTTGCGGTTTGGCAAGCGTCTTAGCATCCAGCCGCTTGAGGTGTCGAGGATATGGAGCAGTGTCAGGGCGAAAGTCGCATTCTGTGTTGTCATTTTTGACTGCGCCTTTGTCCTTAGTACCCGACCGGTCCTTGGTCAGGTTGTCTGTCAAATTGAGGTGAGTTTCTGAGGTTAAAGATAAAACCGAAGCTTTATCGTTCTCAGAGGGTGCAAGAAACTTCATGTCTTCAATCCTTGAGTCACAACTGCTTTGCTTGAACCTGCATCTTTTGAATGGTCTTGCAACCGTTTCACTCGGATGCTGCAACTGCTGGGATTTGATGGCAGCACGCGGAGGTTCGCAGGAGTGAGGGGAGGCAGCCAAGGTAAGAAGAGAGGGGGAGCGCGGAGGATGGGGTCGCGCAAGGGCACCCGAAGAACCACCACCCGCCGCATGGCCGTGCACAACCGCGCGCAGACGCGGAGGAGAAGACGCGGAAGGAACCAAGGAGTGCAGGGACGGCGCGCGCGTGATCATCACACCCCCACCCGAGGATCCGCGAAAGGAGGAGGCGGGGAGAGTATGGAGCGAAGGAGCATGGGAAGAGCCAGGGGAGAGCGTGTGCAGGGTTTTAGGCGATTCTCCAACGCTTGGTCCAGCGCCTCCAAGTGCTTCGGCCTCGGGTTTGGCTGTCTCTCGCGCCCAGTGTTTGGGCACCTTAGTCATGCCGTCCTGATCCTGGGGTGGTCGGACGGATTGATAATGTTTGTCGTTTCTGTACACCACCAGGATTGGTGCTTCTTTTTTCATTCTGGGCATCCCCTGTGGACTCCACTCAGGAGCGAAAGTGAATCTTTCCAGAACTTCATCTTTTTGATTCCACACCACTATGCAGCATGATTTCACCTCTGCTGCTGCTTGCAGCAGCAGTCCACATATCCAGTGAGTTTGCTTCAACGCATTGTCACAAAAGGCAGGAAAGGCCTCTTTCCCACCTCTGACATGGTTTTCGTACCTATCTTGATGTTTGCGAACATGTCGTACCACTTCCGTACGAAATAGATTGGCATTTTTGATGCATTCTTCTTTGGAAAGAGTCTCACCAGTGGTTTGATAATGAAAGTTGTCTATTAATGCCGGTACCCACAGTCACCGCATCCACCTTGATCGGCCAGCGTCCAGTTTTGGGTTAAGGCATCCGTCAAATTACCAAGAGACTGCGAGGTTGGCTTTGAACTCTGCTTGTCAATCGCTTCAGGCTGAGTCTGAGAGTCCAACTGCGTTTTTTCGACTTCCATTGGGTCCTTATTTTCATCGCCCTTTTCGGGCTTCTCAGCGGCAGATCTGGACCGATGTCGCTCATCGGGTTCTTTGGCCTGCCTCTTCGCGGGGCGCCCCCGCGTGTTGGCCGTCTGTGGAGGCTGATCCTTAATTTCATCCCATGTCTTCCTTGGTCCTCTGACTGCAGTGGTGCTGTTTGGCGCTGCAGGTTTATGGACCGAGTCGTTGACTATTATGGTAAACACAGTGGCACCTTCATACACCCAAAGACCCTGGTCGTATGGGTATGCAACAGGAGGCATTCCACAGGCGTTCCAAAAAATTTTCTTGTTGACCCTTCTTCTATTGTGAATAGTCATTTGGGTCCATCCTTGTTGTTTGAGGAAATCAACCAGTTCTTCCGCCATCCAGTCCCTGGGAACTCCAGAAATCTGAATTCGTTTGGGTTTCTTTTCGATGTCTTCATCTGATTTCTTTGTGAAACCAATGTCATTTCCCAACCCTTTCCGTAAGCACATCGGCTGGCCTCTCTCGCCTGAAAGACGAAGGCATCTCTGGTAGTATGCTTCATCGGTTTCATCTTTTTCGTGTTTGGTCCACACAAAATGCGGACGTTCCTTAGAGGTATCAATATTCTTATTGATAAAAATACCTTTTTTCCCTGATTTTTCCAGGAGGGTTTCCGCATCTTTTTTGGTGAGCTTAAGCCATCCTACCAAACTTGAACTTTGTTTCTGCCATTCCTGTCTTTCCCACCTGCCACCTGTGAGGACATGTGCACGACATCCAAAAGTGGCCAAGTCGGAAATGACATCAACGACACGTTCCTTTTGGGGTTCAGATACAAAGAGTTCTCTATAGTGAGAGGGAACGACAATTCTGACCAATTCCCTTTCAACCGTAGTAACATTGTTGGGATCAACTTTAACAGGGTGAGTTCTCCAAGGGTAGTCAGAGCCTAAACCGAGCAAGGCAATGTCTTCGACCTTGGCATGTTGGTTTGTCCTTTGAAGCCTGGTCCTGCTCAGTGTGATGCCAAGCTGATTCATTGCATCAGCTGACAAAACCAAAGTGAGTCCTTTCGTGAAACCAAAGCTTGTGTACAAGTCACGAAGTTCTTGGGTGACCTGTCTGTCATGACTGCAGCAAATATTTCCATCCCAGTCTTTTCCTTCCTTAATGGCCTGGCAAACTGTTTGCGCATCCACAAGTTTGATTGGCTTGTTCCATTCAACTGGGTTGAGAGCTCGCACCTTGGCAAGGTTTGGAGTATTCTGTTGAGGTTTGTGAACCTCAGTGTCTTGTTTCTTTTCCTTATGTCTGGGGTTGTGGTCCACTGTGGTAACTTTGTCACCACGCTTGTCCCACCACCACCATCCTGTTTGTGGGTCTCTGCAATACTGTTTCCACGCACCATTCATTTTCCACCATCCTGTCTCAAGAATGGTGTAGTCTTCATCTTTGTTGTCCCGCAGCTGCTCTTGTCTAGACGGGTCAGGTTTGGGCTCCTGTTTCACCGTTTTCTTTTTCTTAAACATCTTTTTGGGTGAATTTTGACCGACCACTGGACCTAACAAGGACATCACGGATTCAAACTCTTTCGGAAAAGAACCTTGGTTAAGACATACCTTCAAACCTTGGATCAAACTCCTAACCGCGGCGTTGTCATTGTCACTGTAATTCTTTTTCCTTTGCGTCCTTCGTTTATATCCACCTTGCAACCACTCAGAGGCAAAAATGCAATTGTTCGCATCAGGCTTGTACCAGCTCAGTGCATCATATCCAAGTGGCCATTCTTCGGGTCTCGGAAAACCCGAATAGAGGAAAGAGTATGACAGGGAAACATCCATGCCATTGGTTCGAACATATGTCCATCTCATCCGAAGCTTCAAAGCACATCGTCTGTGTTTCAGGCGTGCTTTTCCGAGTCTGTGCGTGCTGCATTTTCTAGCAGCACATGCAACATGTGGTTTCAACAACTTCTGACAGCGTTTGAGATCACTGCATTTTTTCACTGAGCGTTTGTTTTTCAAGCGTTTGATGATTCGTTTTCGTTTGCGTTTGTCTTGAGCCCGTTTGAGACATGCAAGCACAAATTGCTTAGTGACACCGTACCTAAGCAACCAGCCGCAAATTTCTCCCATGGTGCCCAAACAAAACCAGATAAGAAAGGGTGACCAATGAATTTTTTCATCAAACCATCCCATCTCAAAATTCCACATTTCGAGGGGAAAAGATTCCCAGGGGCGAAACCCAATTTTCCACCATTCCAAACCCAAATTCCACATTTTGGAGGAAACAAAATTCAGAGGGTAAAATCCAAACTTCCCATGGTGACACCTAGCGACCAAATCCAAAATCACATTGAGGATCCCAGGGAATTTACGTTTTGAGGGGTCAGAACCAGAACCGTAGGGGTGGATATCGAAAGTAGTTGCACTTACTTCCGTCAAAAGTCTGAAACCAGCTTCCACATCCACGGAGCCATATTCGCTCAGCGCATCTGCAATCTGCCGCCCGCTGCGAGGCACATCGATTGTCAGCTGCCATTTTTTCACGTTGCGGGTCATCTCTGGGGGGCCGTTAGACTGAGTTGTGGCATTTTCCACAATCAATCCAGGGCGGCCGGTGTAATTGACGTCATGGTTGGCGGCCAGGTCCTTGTTGGTGTCAAATGCAGCACAGCAAGGCACAGACCAGCAAAGCATCAGCAGCCAGCCAGCCATCATCCTAGGATTGGCCTTATGGCTCTTGTCTTTTTTGGCGATTTGAAAAATCGCTCTCTTCGTGCAATGCACATTCAAATTCTTGAATTGGTTCTTTTTGTCTTCCTTTTTTGACTTTTGTTCTTTTTCTTTTTCTTTTGTATTTTTTCTTTTCAAATTCTTCTGCAACAAACGTGGGCCATGCCACGTTAATTTTCTCTCCTGCCTGGCACCCGTGACGAGCCCGCAGCGACCGTGCCACTCTGCTGTGGCTGGAGGCGCAGGAGAAGCTGCTAACCTGAAATCTGGATGATGATGTAGACAATGACGCTGCCCGCACTTGCCCGCAGCCGCAGCGCAGGCCAGAGGCGATCGCCAGAATAGAATGGAGGTGGTTCTAGTCGTCGTGGCGCTGCTGCAACACATCAGCACGTGCTGCAGCTGCAAACCTTAGAAGTTTGTTGTCATGGTCCACCTTAGTAGGATCAGTAGTGGGCCATGCGAGTCTTTCCTGCAGCACATCGTGGGGTCTAATAGTAGGA
>CAMXCT020005202.1:0-20895 GCA_947184155.2 Cladocopium goreaui
ATGCATTCTAGCCACCGTTCGCGACACTTTCGCGAAGCAAACAGTTTCTGTTTCGCAAACAATCTTTCGCGCGGGGTCCCAGCACAAATGAACTGCGTTTGCAATTGAAACTCGTTATCAGGACCTTCAGATGGATCACCACATATATATGTTTATATGCAGAGATATATTTCGATATAGCGATAGTGATAAATCTTGAATCAATGCGTACAAAGAAGAAGGATTGCCTATGCAAGACCAACCACGTAGATAGCGGTCCAATGAGTTCAGTTCATCCAACTCAGGCTCGTGGGTGCCCAGACCAAGGTGGCCTACAAAATGTTTGACTGCAAACACGATCTGCTGCAAAGCTGCCAGGTCTACTGATGATCAACTAGAAGCTACGTCATGCTTCTGCCACACGATCGGATTAGTGACAAAGGTGGCCTACATGAACTGCAACTTTCAACATGAGATAGAATGTCGTTACAAGGTAACCCAACGGAGATGCAACTTTGCAGCCCAAACGTAAAAATGTCCTTGGTCTGCCGCATCTCGCCAGCGTGCGCCCCGTGCCCGACATGGGGAAAGATTGGGCTGAATGCCCTTGAAACGGAGCGCCGTGCATGATTGCCAGCCGACGGGGCGGGCGAATTCCAGGAAGCAATGAATATGTAGACGGCCAGCATCCTCCGAACGCAAACTTGATTCCATCGTGGCACTCCATTTGCCGACCCACTCACACGTTGCAAGCCAAGTAAGGAACTCATCGAAATCCGCCAGCTGCAGCTGCAAGGAATTGTAGGTTACCAACACTGCTCGTGCTCGAAGACGAAAAGGGCGGGCCATCACCTGTGGAAAAATGTGCAACGATGAAGTGTCCTGCGACTAGGAAACTCATGACTAATACCCTTCTAGTTCAGTCTCTCCCATCTGCATGCAAGGCTGAGGCTTGCCTACTGTCACTGATGCATGTCATGTCCATCCACTGCTCTAGGTCTCTTACCCTCCGGAAAGTACCGTCCCGGATGCAGGGACATAATGGCAACTACTTGCGGTCTGACCTGGTCCTGGGGCTGCTGCCATATCCACATCCTCTTGGGTCGATGCTGCTGCACCAGCTTCGTCTGCTGCTGCAACGCCCTGCAAAGCTTATTAGAAACAGTGTGAACCAGAAGGCCGTGCAAACCCAGCGAATGGTAGCACCAACCAGGACGGCTGAGCAAGTCGCAGCAGGGTGAGAAATGTGAAAAGTGACCCGAACAACGGGTCGCAGTCTTTAGCACCCGACAAACAGGTGACGCACCTCATAGAGGTCCCCAATGCATTGTCTCTCGTCCTCTTCTTCTTTTCACTCTGTCCCCATTTTCCTTTCTCGGCCTTCTCTGTTCTTTCGCTCCCCTGCCTTCTTCTTCCTCCTCTATCCCACCACTCCATTTCTCTCCCCCTCGATGCTGGTTGGCTTGCAGCAGTTCCCGCAACGACCCGCACGCAGCACGCTTCCGTGTCGTGGAGGATCTCATGGCTCGGCCCAAGTGCAATGCGGAAACATCCTGTGTGCATGGCATGTCTTGGGTGCAAGGCTCCAATGCGATGTGCTACGTCAGTTGCTTGCGACACCCCGCTTTGCTGTCAGGTGGCCCATTTCCTTTGGAGAGGGCTTGACACTAGAAACAGCAAGGAACTCACCACCACTTCCTTAAAGCAGAATGCAGGTCACAGGCTTGAGCATGAAAAAAGCACATGGAGCAGATAGTCTGCTAGGATTCCATTGTCACAAACAGCTGGACGTGCATATGGCCCACAGGTCTTGAAAAAGCGTGTCGACCGTTGACACCCAGGAATGCTGCTGATGATTTCCGCTAGAGAAATGTGACTGGTAGAGGCACGTGTCTGAGTAGCAATATCTACAGAGACGGTCTGCCCCAGAACAAAACCGCTCACGGCCCATGTTTTCACCCGACGTGACTGCAGTTCTCTCCGGCTGCCGCTTCGCACACGTGCGATCCACAGACGCCATGCTGCGACAGCACTGCAAAAAAAAGGAATGGAAGCTGGAAGAAGGGGTGGAAAGAGGTAGATGTGATGTGGGAACATGGCCGCTGCAAATGATGGAATGGGAAGGATGTGCATGGGGGTAATGTCTTAAAGCTGCTGTTGCTGCTGCGCGCGACAGTACGCACTTACTATAGGCGGGACCGCAGCGGGACCGCGGCGGGACCGCAAAATGTGGGAATTCCCACGATTCCAGGTTGCAGGCGGGACCGGTCCCGCCGTCGGCGGGACCCCTTTACCTGTGAATTTATAGGAGCGGGACCGCATACCCCGTTTGGGAATTATAATAATATACCAGGGGGGTCAGGTGATGTTTGGAGGTGGGGTGTGGGAAGATTCTTGGGGAGGTGATGTTTTGGAGGTGGGGTGTGGGAAGATTCTTGGGGAGATATCTTGTCTATCTAGCGTTGTATCCTGGATGTCTTCTAAATGGGGTCTCTGGACCGCGCATGTCTTCCAAGCGCTTTGTCTTCGACATGGCGCTTGCAAGTCTGCGGTTTCCAGCTTTCACTCCTGCCGCGCTCTGCCTTTGGCATTGGGATTTTCAGCCTTGACATGGTCTCATTCCAAGCGCTCTATGTCTTGACCATGGCGCTTGCAAGTCTGCGGTTGCCAGCTTTCCTTCCTAGTGTCCATGCCTTTGGCATGGCGCTTTCGAACCTTCACATGGCCGCTCTCACTCCAAGCGCTCTATGTCTTTGGCATGGCGCTTTCCACATAGTGCACGGCTTGACTCTACTCATGCGGGCTTGCCATTGGATGCATGCGACGTGCCAGCAGCCACGTCAAATCATTCACATCCAGCTTTCCTGCTTGTCGTAGAAGACGTCTTCGTTTCCTTTCCTGCAGGCTATGGAGTACATGTCTTTCAACATGGGTTCAGCGTTCACATGTCCCACCTGCACTCACGAAAAGACGCCGTATCCATGCATTTACATGCGCTCTCCTGGTTCTGTAGTTCTTTGGTGGCTGCTGCTAACTGGCGTTTCAAATTTTTGCGCTCTTCCTTCAGCACAGCAACCCTATCAGCCGCGGCCGGTGGGGCTGCAGCTGCCGCGGCGTTTGCATCAGCAGCGGACATGGCACTCAAGGCGGGCGAACAACAGGCTTGCTCCACTCAAACTGCATGCAGTCCTCAAGATGATCCTGTGTTCTCTTTGTGCTTGCCTGGTACCTCCTTTTCACCCCTGTTCACGACCCCAGAAACATGGCTACGAGAATGTGACAAAATGGTCATGCACCGATGTACCCTGATAGTATGTCTGCCAATGTTTGCTCTGCCGCGCAATTTTTCTCCCGGCTCGCACCTCGTCACAACAGAGCCGTGTACGCGTACGCCATACGGCGTCGCTCCGGCCAGATGCTTTGCAAGGCTTCTTTAGAGGGCTTGCTGCCTGGAGGCATATGCAGTGGCATATCCATAAACTTTCGCAACTCCGTATGGAGGTGCGCCGTATCGGGCGGCTTTGCCGCACCAACAGATTCAAAAGTGCGTTTCCAACTCTTGCCGGCAAAGTAGCTGGGGCACTGCATGAGTTCAAAAAGCCAGGCTAACGGGTCTATCAAACCCTCACAGGAACCTGCCCTCAGTTCCTGGTACTTCCTCTTCAAATGTGTTTTCAATGGGTGGAAACCTGCTATATCTAACGGTTGGATTTTGTCTGTACATCCGGCTGGTATGTACAGGAGCTGGACACCATTGCGCCGAGCGCACACCATGGTTTCCTTTGCGAGATGTGAGGACGCAACATCCAGCAACAAGATAGGTTGAAATGGATAAGGTTTTAAGACTTTGCCTAGATCGCGCACAATCTTGGTGATGTTCTTGCAGGATGTCCAAGCACTTTTCTGACGTACTATGTGCAGCGCCGTTTGTGGCAAGCGCCGCTGGCCGCTCAGCAACTTCTGTGTCAGCTTGGTCTCAGTCCCAAAAAGGTAGTGCGGCAACTTGCCTTGAATATGCGGCGCATCACAAATGATGCTCACATAGGTCAAAGCCCTCGCACGTCTTGTTTCCGGACAGGCATGCGAAGACTGGCATGTCGTGGCAAAGCAACGCAGCCGGGCAATTGCAGCATGGTGTAGGGAATGCTAGTTTCGTCTAAATTCAAAAACCGCGGAGTCTTGTCCACAAACTTCGTGTTCACGTAGTAGGAGAGTAACTGCCAAAAGGTTCTCACCTGACAGGGCGAAGCCGAGCAGGGAGGCTAGGAAAACGTGACCCCATGTGGGAGGAGGTCCGAATTGAAATGAGCTTGCCCGGCCCCATTTTTGGAGCCGGAAAACGGTCGCAAAAACACGACCGTGCTTGGCGCCTTAGCCTGCACCGTGACTGGGTCCCTGTGCACTTGTGGACGTAGGACTCGGCGCCGCAGGTTCCACTTGGCTCGGAAGCGCTGCAACCATTGATTCACATGCCGGCGAGGCGGCAAACCCTCCAGGAGGCTGCCAAACCGCGCTTTCTCCCACGTGGCATAGACATCCAGCGATAGCGGTGCTACACCGACGTGGTTGCAAGCCAGACCCCAGTTGAAAGTGTTAGCCTCTGCCAGAAAAGCGGCTGCATGCCGCACTGGCCGTGCCCACGGAGTTGCGGAAGGTGTAAAAATGTGCTGCAAGTCTAAGTCTGTGGTGCTCAAAACCAAATCTTCCACCACAACCCGTGTTGTCCCTGAGGTCGGCTTGACTGCTGGCCACAGGGCAGCGAAGCGAAGCGCTAGCTCCATATTGCAGTCCGACAACACATAGACGGCAACGATCGCTTTGCAAGCAAGAGGGCTAAAACCTCCAGAGGCTGCTTCCTTCTTTGCTCGGTATCTGGCATGCTTGGCTTGCACTCCGGCCGCTCTGTTTCTGGCAAGGTCTGCTTGCAAAGTTGCAATGGTTTCTGCTACAGCCACTGGAGTCGCCGCAGGTGCGTGAGCCATGGGGCAAGGCTGCGGCCACCTGGGTGCTGTCTTGGATGTCTTTGCATGGAAGCCTATACCCTTCTGTTGCTGGGCTGTGACTCTGTGGCATATGAATGCGAAAAATTGGTGCTGTTACAGCCATGTCCTGTGACTCATGTGGCGCTGGAGCCACACCGAAGGCCCGACAGAGCTGCTGCATGCAATCTGTGAGTGATGGCTGAGCGGCGGCTGCAACAGATTCTCCATGCTGACCTAAACACAACCTCCTGGACTGCAACTCCTAGAAGGAACCCTTGCAACTCTGAGAAACAATGCACGTGCAGCATGCACCCACATGGCAGAAGCACATTGAGGGTTCAAGCAGCTGTAGACCCAATCTCCCCCGCAGGCGGTTTCACAAACCTAACCCAAGCCATGCCTTTCTCTACCCCATGCAGGCTGTTACTCCAAATGATAACACGGGCCGGTAAGCTGCACCAAATGCTGATTCTCGCGAATCCATGGTTCGTCATCATCCCAGTCAGTTGATTCATCTATGGTGATCACAATGGGGACCCTGAATAAATAAACCTGATATGAGAATATGTTCGTCTGTGACTGGCCTAAGCGATGAAAGTCTGGGTTTGCCTGAAATAAGGCCCGCTGAGATAGCACAAAGGACATAGAATTGCAATTGTCGAACAGGATAAAGCCGTGAGAATCTCTGTCGTAATGTTGTAACTCAGCGGCCGTGGCACCCTGGACAGTTTGAATGAAAGGAGGCTTCTGGATATACGTAGGCAAAACGAAATGGAGGCATTTTGGCCAAGGTGCTTTTGCCAGCGCGCGAAGGCGCCCGGAGCACAAGAAATTTGTACCGAGAATCTAAAATGGAATACTGTTTGGCCCAGTCTTCGACTCGGGCAACCACTTCTGGCAAAAATGGCTTTTGCAATGGCTGGAGCTGAGCCACCACTTCGGCCTGCTCACGTCGGAGGCGACTTTCGCTCTCCTGCTGCATGACTGCTTCCACAGCGCGTTTGCGGGTGATATAGCCCAAGCGCACCTGCAACCTGCTGCACACGGTGTTGACACTTTTATAGTGATAATTCTGGAGACATTGGCCCTCTTCCTGAAAATGCATCTATAGAATCAGAGACCCCAAGGTATTTTCAAGTTGACAATCTCTTTAGAATCGCTGCCCCCAAGTCACTCTCGTAGAGCCGTTTTTTGGTTGGGGGGGTTAGTTGGCCTTCTATAAAATCAGGCTCCCAAGTGTCATTCATTGACAGCTGACCTGAATGCTCCAGTTGCTCTTGCCTACCTTACCTTATGCATTCCCAATTTTATAGAGCTCAAGGCTCCAAGTGTTCACTGTCAACCTCTTCGATTATATACAAGGATGATCAATGATGATGAACGAATTGTTGTGGGAAATTTGTTCTGCCAATACTTCTCTATAGAATTGAAGAACATGACATACACCCAAAGAGAACAGATCCAACTATAGAATCGCCGTGGCTAAGGCTTTCTGCTGACTAGGACTCAGTGCTGTATTCAACATGAAATCTCTATAGAAACAAAAAAGCTTTTTAAACTGACCAGGACGAAGGCAGAGTGCCAATCAGCACATACCGTTAGGTCGACATTCCATAATCCACCACGAGATGATATGGTAAATATAGGTTAAAAAGATTAACACACTATCAGAGACCCCAAGGTCCTCTATAAAATTGAAAGCGTTGACACTGGGTAGGTACCCCTAAACAAAGCAGGGGGTTAAAACGCACCATTTTCCACGACCCAACGTTCTTGATTCTGTAGAGGAAATTCCAAGGGGGATATTTGAAGGTATCTGAAGATATGTTACGGCCAAATTATTGCTTATGTGCGGACACTTTAGCAGACTCGAAGCAGCACTTTTATAAACAACATAGGTGTTTGTGACGTTCCCTATTCTATGAAATGGACCTGCTATGAAGTGGTCCCACTGAAATTCACATTGGGTTTATGTTATGTTCCGTTTCATACAAATCTTTTCGGGGTTGTTCAATATTCTGGTACCCGAAAACTGCCCGCACGCCACCCTTTCGCGAACCGTTCGCGCCCCAGCAGAATAGGGACAAGGAATTCTGATCATGTTATCGTGCGCATATGTGTTTATAAATAGTGGTATGCAGACCTCGTTGAATTTTAAGGTTTCTCCATCCCACTTTATTACTTGTATATTATGGTACCCATATTCCAGACCACATAAAATATGATAAAGAAACATTTATAGTATAGGTTTAATCATTTCATCCGGACATGGGTTCTTCCCTTCCATATAGAGCTTCAATCAAGGGGGATCGATAAACAGCTATTGACAAGTCAACTGCAATGAAACCGCCTAAAGTGAGTCTTTGGCATCCGCACCCCTGGGTCCATGTATATATATATAAATAGATATATATATATATATATCCATAGATAGATATAGATAGATATAGAAAGACATATCTTTGTATAGATCTGTCTCGAAGAGATATATATATATGTGTGTGTGCGTGTGTATCTAAACCTCTCTCGAAAAATGTCTCTATATATCTACATATGCTGATCGCCATGCAGCCATGGAGCGTCCAATAAATGTGGACCCTGATGTATCTCCGGAATGAAAACAATGCTGCTTAACCCAGGCACGCGTACTGCAGGTACTGCTGATGCGAAAGCTTGTGCCCACTCCACAGCGCATCCAGCCATCTGCCCTGCACTGTGTAGTCCTTGAACGCCTCGTAGGAGCTGGTGGCAACGAAATGGGTTCCTACCTGCACAGATCGCCCGGGTGAATTCCACCCAGCACTCAAGGCATGTCAGCCGAGGAAATGATCTGGTGGTGGGTCCAGACAATTAGATTAGATGTGATGCTGGCGACGAAACAATCTACATATGCCGGTTGCTGTCAATTCCTGTCTCTGCAAACGGCCATTTATCGCGAAGCAAAAAGTTTCTTTCGCGCATCCTTCGCGAACTGCATGTGCATCTTTCGCGCAACCCATGTTGAGCAATAACTCCGCTTATGCAGATTCAATCGGCACGGGCCAAATCACACCAAATTAGCACGGAAAAGTGCTTCATAGCCTTGCAAACATTCTGCTAGCATCACGGAATCCCCTTCGCGAACAAGTTCTTGCTGCTGAGGAACTTTTTTAGCAAGGCTTACTGGGCCACGCCCTTAAAAATGCCCTTTAACTTTACCTAGTCTTTTGCAGCACTTGCGTGCAACTGTCGTGCAAAGACTTGTCTCCGCAGACCACAGCCAGGAGCACGGGGGGGCGGCAAAGGAAAAGCAAACACCAGGTGCCTTGGTGTTTGGCTCTTGCAAAGTGTCCTGTTCGAAGCTTGGCTGCTGCATTTCGCGGTTGTTTCTTGAGACTTCAGAAAGCAACGTTAGGCAGGACCAGCGGCAGGTGCAAGGATGTGCTTGGCCACCATTGTATTTGGCTCTGGCGAAGCGTGACCTTCGGAAGCTGGCTGCTACCTATGAAGGGAAAAGCCAATGTGCGGTCCCAGTCTCCTGCCGGACCCCCGACAGCAGGGAGGCGGTGGTAGCCCTTAACAAGCGGTACTGTAGACAATGAGGATGATGCATTCTATCCACCGTTCGCGACACTTTCGCGAAGCAAACAGTTTCTGTTTCGCAAACAAACTTTCGCGCGGGGTCCCAGCACAAATGAACTGTGTTTCCAATTGAAACTCGTTATCAGGACCTTCAGATGGATCACCACATATATATATGTTTATATGCAGAGATATATTTCGATATATCGATAGTGATAAATCTAGAATCAATGCGTACAAAGAAGAAGGATTGCCTATGCAAGACCAACCACGTAGATAGCGGTCCAATGAGTTCAGTTCATCCAAATCAGGCTCGTGGGTGCCCAGACCAAGGTGGCCTACAAAATGTTTGACTGCAAACACGATCTGCTGCAAAGCTGCCAGGTCTACTGATGATCAACTAGAAGCTACGTCATGCTGCTGCAACACGATCGGATTAGTGACAAAGGTGGCCTACATGAACTGCAACTTTCAACATGAGATAGAATGTCGTTACAAGGTAACCCAACGGAGATGCACCTTTGCAGCCCAAACGTAAAATGTCCTTGGTCTGCCGCATCTCGCCAGCGTGCGCCCCGTGCCCGACATGGGGAAAGATTGGGCTGAATGCCCTTGAAACGGAGCGCCGTGCATGGTTGCCAGTCGACGGGGCGGGCGAATTCCAGGAAGCAATGAATATGTAGACGGCCAGCATCCTCCGAACGCAAACTTGATTCCATCGTGGCACTCCATTTGCCGACCACTCACACGTTGCAAGCCAAGTAAGGAACTCATCGAAATCCGCCAGCTGCAGCTGCAAGGAATTGTAGGTTACCAACACTGCTCGTGCTCGAAGACGAAAAGGGCGGGCAACACCTGTGAAAAATGTGCAACAATGAAGTGGCTGCGACTAGGACTCATGACTATACCCCTTCTAGTTCAGTCTCTCCCATCTGCATGCAAGGCTGAGGCTTGCCTACTGTCACTGATGCATGTCATGTCAATCCACTGCTCTAGGTCTCTTACCCTCCGGAAAGCACCGTCCCGGATGCAGGGACAGAATGGCAACTACTTGCGGTCTGACCTGGTCCTGGGGCTGCTGCCATATCCACATCCTCTTGGGTCGATGCTCCTGCACCAGCTTCGTCTGCTGCTGCAACGCCCTGCAAAGCTGATTAGAAACAGTGTGAACCAGAAGGCCGTGCAAACCCAGCGAATGGTAGCACCAACCAGGACGGCTGAGCAAGTCGCAGCAGGGTGAGAAATGTGAAAGTGACCCGAACAATGGGTCGCAGTCTTTAGCACCCGACAAACAGGTGAGGCACCTCATAGAGGTCAATGATGTCTCGCAGCTTCTGAGTGTCACTCGGAGACAAGGTGCAGTTCTCCAGGCGCTGTCGTTGCGCTGCAAAGTCGGCGCGAGACAATTCACCCCGAAATTTCGGCACCGCGAGCTGGTTGGCTTGCCAGAAGCAGTGTGAAATGCACTCAGTTCCGCGACGAAAGCAACCGCGCGCATAGCAGGCAAACGGCAGCACGCTTCGTTCGGTGGCTAGGAGAGGATGCTCATGGCTTCGGCCGGCGGCCCAAGTGCAATGCGGAAACATCCTGTTTGCATGGCATGTCTTGGGTGCAAGGCTCCAATGCGATGTGCTACGTCAGTTGCTTGCGACAACCCGCTTTGCTGTCAGGTGGCCCATTTCCTTTGGAGAGGGCTTGACACTAGAAACAGCAAGGAACTCACCACCACGTCCTTAAAGCAGAATGCAGGTCACAGGCTTGGGCATGAAAAAAGCACATGGAGCAGATAGTCTGCTAGGATTCCATTGTCACAAACAGCTGGACGTGAATATGGCCCACAGGCCTGGAAAAAGCGTGTCGACCGTTGACACCTAGGAATGCTGCTGATGATTTCCGCTAGAGAAATGTGACTGGTAGAGGCACGTGTCTGAGTAGCAATATCTACAGAGACGGTCTGCCCCAGAAACAAAACCGCTCACGGCCCATGTTTTCACCCGACGTGACTGCCGTTCTCTCCGGCTGCCGCTTCGCACACGTGCGATCCACAGACGCCATGCTGCAACAGCACTGCAAAAAAAAGGAATGGAAGCTGGAAGAAGGGGTGGAAAAGAGGTAGATGGGATGTGGGAACATGGCCGCTGCAAATGATGGAATGGGAAGGATGTGCATGGGGGTCATGTCTCAAAGCTGCTGTTGCTGCTGCGCGCGACAGTACGCAATTACTATAGGCGGGACCGCAGCGGGACCGCGGCGGGACCGCCAAATGTGGGAATTCCCACGATTCCAGGTTGCAGGCGGGACCGGTCCCGCCGTCGGCGGGACCACTTTACCTGTGAATTTATAGGAGCGGGACCGCATACCCCGTTTGGGAATTATAAAAATATACCAGGGGGGGTCAGGTGATGTTTTGGAGGTGGGGTGTGGGAAGATTCTTGGGGAGGTGATGTTTTGGAGGTGGGGTGTGGGAAGATTCTTGGGGAGATATCTTGTCTATCTAGCGTTGTATCCCTGGCTGTCTTCTAAATGGGGTCTCTGGACCGCGCATGTCTTCCAAGCGCTTTGTCTTCGACATGGTGCTTGCAAGTCTGCGGTTTCCAGCTTTCACTCCTGCCGCGCTATGCCTTTGGCATTGGGATTTTCAGCCTTGACATGGTCTCATTCCAAGCGCTCTATGTCTTTACCATGGCGCTTGCAAGTCTGCGGTTGCCAGCTTTCACTCCTAGTGTCCATGCCTTTGGCATGGTGCTTTCGAACCTTCACATGGCCGCTCTCACTCCAAGCGCTCTATGTCTTTGGCATGGCGCTTTCTACATAGTGCGCGGCTTGACTCTACTCATGCGGGCTTGCCATTGGATGCATGCGACGTGCCAGCAGCCACGTCAAATCACTCACATCCAGCTTTCCTGCTTGTCGTAGAAGACGTCTTCGTTTCCTTTCCTGCAGGCTATGGAGTACATGTCTTTCAACATGGGTTCAGCGTTCACATTTCCCACCTGCACTCACGAAAAGACACCGTATCCATGCATTTACATGCACTCTCCTGGTTCTGTAGTTCTTTGGTGGCTGCTGCTAACTGGCGTTTCAAAATTTTGCGCTCTTCCTTCAGCACAGCAACCCTATCAGCCGCGGCCGGTGGGGCTGCAGCTGCCGCGGCGTTTGCATCAGCAGCGGACATGGCACTCAAGGCGGGCGAACAACAGGCTTGCTCCACTCCAAATGCATGCAGTCCTCAAGATGATCCTGTGTTCTCTTTGTGCTTGCCTGGTACCTCCTTTTCACCCCTGTTCACGACCCCAGAAACATGGCTACGAGAATGTGACAAAATGGTCATGCACCGATGTACCCTGATAGTATGTCTGCCAATGTTTGCTCTGCCGCGCAATTTTTCTCCCGGCTCGCACCTCGTCACAACAGAGCCGTGTACGCGTACGCCATACGGCGTCGCTCCGGCCAGATGCTTTGCAAGGCTTCTTTAGAGGGCTTGCTGCCTGGAGGCATATGCAGTGGCATATCCATAACCTTTCGCAACTCCGTATGGAGGTGCGCCGTATCGGGCGGCTTCGCCGCACCAACAGATTCAAAAGTGCGTTTCCAACTCTTGCCGGCAAAGTAGCTGGGACACTGCATGAGTTCAAAAAGCCAGGCTAACGGGTCTATCAAACCCTCACAGGAACCTGCCCTCAGTTCCTGGTACTTCCTCTTCAAATGTGTTTTCAATGGGTGGAAACCTGCTATATCTAACGGTTGGATTTTGTCTGTACATCCGGCTGGTATGTACAGGAGCTGGACACCATTGCGCCGAGCGCACACCATGGTTTCCTTTGCGAGATGTGAGGACGCAACATCCAGCAACAAGATAGGTTGAAATGGATAAGGTTTTAAGACTTTGCCTAGATCGCGCACTATCTTGGTGATGTTCTTGCAGGATGTCCAAGCACTTTTCTGACGTACTATGTGCAGCGCCGTTTGTGGCAAGCGCCGCTGGCCCCTCAGCAACTTCTGTGTCAGCTTGGTCTCAGTCCCAAAAAGGTAGTGCGGCAACTTGCCTTGAATATGCGGCGCATCACAAATGATGCTCACATAGGTCAAAGCCCTCGCACGTCTTGTTTCCGGACAGGCATGCGAAGACTGGCATGTCGTGGCAAAGCAACGCAGCCGGGCAATTGCAGCATGGTGTAGGGAATGCTAGTTTCGTCTAAATTCAAAAACAGCGGAGTCTTGTCCACAAACTTCCCCGTTTGGGGTTTTTTTTCAAAAAACGTAGTAGGAGAGTAACTGCAAAAGGTTCTTCACCTGACAGGCGAAGCCGAGCAGGGAGGCTAGGAAACGTGACAACATGTGGAGGAGGTCCGAGATTGAAATGAGCTTGCCGGCCCGCATTTTTGGAGCCGGAAACTCGTCCGCAAAAACCCGACGCGTTGCTTGCGCCTAGCCTGCAACGGTGACTGGGTCCCTGTGCACTTGTGGACGTAGGATCTCGGCGCCGCAGGTTCCACTTGGCTCGGAGCGCTGCACCCATTGATTTCCCATGCGGCGAGGGGGCCCCGGGGCCCCAAAACCCTCAGGAGGCTGCCTAAACCGCCGCGCTTTCCCTCCCAACGTGGCATAGAACAATCCAGCGATAGCGGTGCTACACCGACGTGGTTGCAAGCCAGACCCCAGTTGAAAGTGTTAGCCTCTGCCAGAAAAGCGGCTGCATGCCGCGCTGGCCGTGCCCACGGAGTCGCGGAAGGTGAAAAAATGTGCTGCAAGTCTAAGTCTGTGGTGCTCAAAAACAAATCTTCCACCACAACCCGTGTTGTCCCTGAGGTCGGCTTGACTGCTGTCCACAGGGCAGCGAAGCGAAGCGCTAGCTCCATATTGCAGTCCGACAACACATAGACGGCAACGATCGCTTTGCAAGCAAGAGGGCTAAAACCTCCAGAGGCTGCTTCCTTCTTTGCTCGGTATCTGGCATGCTTGGCTTGCACTCCGGCCGCTCTGTTTTCTTTTCTGGCAAGGTCCTTGCAAGTTTTGCAATGTTTCTGCTAAGCCACTGGAGTCGCCGCGTTGCGTGAGCCATGGGGCAGTCTTGCGGGCCACCTGGGTGCTGTCTTGGATTCTTTGCAGGAAGCCTAATACCCTTCTTTGCTGGGTGTGACCTCTGTGGCATAATTATGCGAAAAATTGGTGCTGTTACGCCATGTCCTGTGACTCATGTGGCGCTGGATCCACACCGAGTCCCGACAGAGCTGCTGCTGCAATCTGTGAGGGTGATGCTGAGCGGCGGCTGCCAAGATTTGCTCCATGCTGACCTAAACACAACCTCCTGGACTGTCAACTCCTAGAGGGAACCACCCCTTGAACTCTGAGAACAATTTTTTGGCCAAACGTTTACGCATGCACCCCCACATGGCAGAAGCACATTGAGGGTTCAAGCAGCTGTAGCCCCAAATCTCCCCCGCAGGCGGTTTCACAAACCTACCCCAAGCCATGCCTTTCTCTACCCCATGCAGGCTGTTACTCCAAATGATAACACGGGCCGGTAAGCTGCACCAAATGCTGATTCTCGCGAATCCATGGTTCGTCATCATCCCAGTCAGTTGATTCATCTATGGTGATCACAATGGGACCCCTGAATAAATAAACCTGATATGAGAATATGTTCGTCTGTGACTGGCCTAAGCGATGAAAGTCTGGGTTTGCCTGAAATAAGGCCCGCTGAGATAGCACAAAGTACATAGAATTGCAATTGTCGAACAGGATAAAGCCGTGAGAATCTCTGTCATAATGTTGTAACTCAGCGGCCGTGGCACCCTGGACAGTTTCAATGAAAGGAGGCTTCTGTGATATACGAGGCAAACCAAATGGAGGCATTTTTTGACCAAGGTGCTTTTGCCATCGTGCGCGCGAAGGCTCCCGGAGCACAAGAAATTTTGTACCGAAAATCTAAAATGGAATCTGTTTTGCCCCAGTCCCTTTCGACTCGGCAAACCCCTTCTGGCAAAAATGCTTTGCAATTGCTGGAGCCTGGGCCACCACTCGGCCTTGCTCAGTCGGAGGCGACTTTTCGCTCTCCTGCTGCATGACTGCTTTTCCACAGCGCGTTTGCGGGTTGATTATAGCCCAAAGCGCACCGGGCAACCTGCTGCACACGTGTTGAACCCTTTTTATAGGATAATTTCTGGAGAACATTTCCCTCTTTCTGAAAATGCATCTATAGAATCAGAAAACCCCCCAAGGTAAATTTTTCGTTGACAAATCTTCTTTAGAAAAAATCGCGGCCGGCCCCAAGTCACTCTCGTAGAGCCGTTTTTTGGTTGGGGGGGTTAGTTGGCCTTCTATAAAATCAGGCTCCCCAAGTGTCATTCATTGACAGCTGACCTGAATGCTCCAGTTGCTCTTGCCTACCTTACCTTATGCATTCCCATTTTTATAGAGCTCAAAGGCTCCAAGTGTTCACTGTCAACCTCTTCGATTATATACAAGGATGATCAATGATGATGAACGAATTGTTGTGGGAAATTTGTTCTGCCAATACTTCTCTATAGAATTGAAGAACATGCCATACACCCAAAGAGAACAGATCCAACTATAGAATCGCAGTGGCTAAGGCTTTCTGCTGACTAGGACTCAGTGCTGTATTCAACATGAAATCTCTATAGAGTCAGAGGCCCCAAGGTCCTCTATACAATTGAAAGCGTTGACACTGGGTAGGGCCCCTAACGAAGTCCGGGGGTTAAAACGCACCATTTTCCAGGACCCAACGTTCTTGATTCTGTAGAGGAAATTCCAAGGGGGATATTTGAAGGTATCTGAAGATGTGTTACGGCCAAATTATTGCTTATGTTCGGACACTTTATCAGACTCGAAGCAGCACTTTTATAAACAACATAGGTGTTTGTGACGTTCCCTATTCTATGAAAAGGACCTGCTATGAAGTGGTCCCACTGAAATTCACATTGGGTTTATGTTATGTTCCATTTCATACAAATCTTTTCGGAGTTGGTCAATATTCTGGTACCCGAAAACTGCCCGCACGCCACCCTTTCGCGAACCGTTCGCGCCCCAGCAGAATCGGGACCAGGAATTCTGATCATGTTTTCGTGCGCATATGTGTTTATAAATAGTGGTATGCAGACCTCGTTGAATTTTGAACGGTTTCTCACATCCCACCTTTATTACTGTATATTATGGACCCATTATTCCAGCACCCATAAAAGTGTAAAGAACATTTATAGTATCGGGTTTAATCATTCATACGGACATGGGTTATTCCCTTCCATATAGAGCTTCAATTAAGGGGATCGATAATAAAAGCCTCTTGACAAGTTCAACTGCAATGACACCCGCATAAAGTGGAGTCTTGGGGCCCCTCCCGCACCCCTGGGTACATGTATATATATATAAAATAGATATATATATATCCATGATAGAGTATAGATTAGATATAGAAAGACCATCTTTGTATAGACATCTGTCTCGAAGCGATACTCATATATATATATGGTGTGTGTGTGTGCGTGTGTATCTAAATCTCTCGAAAAATGTCTCTATATATCTACATATGCTGATCGCCATGCAGCCATGGAGCGTCCAATAAATGTGGACCCTGATGTATCTCCGGAATGAAAACAATGCTGCTTAACCCAGGCACGCGTACTGCAGGTACTGCTGATGAGAAAGCTTGTGCCCACTCCACAGCGAATCCAGCCATCTGCCCTGCACTGTGTAGTCCTTGAACGCCTCGTAGGAGCTGGTGGCAACGAAATGGGTTCCTACCTGCACAGATCGCCCGGGTGAATTCCACCCAGCACTCAAGGCATGTCAGCCGAGGAAATGATATGGTGGTGGGTCCAGACAATTAGATTAGATGTGATGCTGGCGACGAAACAATCTACATATGCCGCTTGCTGTCAATTCCTGTCTCTGCAAACGGCCATTTATCGCGAAGCAAAAAGTTTCTTTCGCGCATCCTTCGCGAACTGCATGTGCATCTTTCGCGCAACCCATGTTGAGCAATAACTCCCAGCTTATGAAGATTCAATCGGCACAGGACCAATCACACCAAATTTAGCACGGAGGACAAAGTGCTTCATAGCCTTGCAAACATGATGCTAGCTTCACGGAATCCCCGTCGCGAACAGGTTCTTGCTGTGAGGAACTTTTTAGCAAGGCTACTGGGCACGCCCTTCAAATTAGCCCTTTAATGGTTACCCTTAGTCTTTTGCAGCACTTGCGTGCAACTGTTGTGCAAAGACTTGTCTCCGCAGACCACAGCCAGGAGCACGGGGGGGCGGCAAAGGAAAAGCAAACACCAGGTGCCTTGGTGTTTGGCTCTTGCAAAGTGTCCCTGTTCGAAGCTTGGCTGCTGCATTTCGCGGGTGTTTCTTGAGACTTCAGAAAGCAACGTTAGGCAGGACCAGCGGCAGGTGCAAGGATGTGCTTGGCCACCATGGTATTTGGCTCTGGCGAAGCGTGACCGTCGGAAGCTGGCTGCTACCTATGAAGGGAAAAGCCAATGTGCGGTCCCAGTCTCCTGCCGGACCCCCGACAGCAGGGAGGCGGTGGTAGCCCTTAACAAGCGGTACTGTAGACAATGAGGATGATGCATTCCAGCCACCGTTCGCGACACTTTCGCGAAGCAAACAGTTTCTGTTTCGCAAACAAACTTTCGCGCGGGGTTGGTCACAGAGACAAATGAAATCTGTGTTTTCCAATTTGAAACTCGTTGTTATCAAGGGACCTTCAGGGATGGATTTCCACCACCAATATATCTGTTTGGAGTATATGCAGAGATATATTTCGATATATGATAGTGATTAAATCTGAATCAATTGCGGACAAAGAAGAGAGAGGATGCTAATGCAAGACAACCACGTAGATAGCGGGTCCAATTAGTTTTTCAGTTCAATCCAAATCAGGGTCTCGTGGGTGCCCAGCAAGGTGGATACAAAATGTGTGACTGCAGAACAACGATCTGCTAGCCAAAGCTGCAGGCGTCTGATGGAATCGACTAGAAGCTACGCTCATGCTGCTGCCACCCGATCGGATTAACTTAGACAAGGTGGCAAAATGAACTGCAACTTTCAACATGAGAATAGAATGTCGGTTTTACAAACGGAACCCAACGGAGATGCACCTTTGCAGCCCAAACGTAAAAATGTCCTTGGTCTGCCGCATCTCGCCAGCGTGCGCCCCGTGCCGACATGGGGAAAGATTGGGCTGAATGCCCTTGAAACGGAGCGCCGTGCATGATTGCCAGTCGACGGGGCGGGCGAATTCCAGGAAGCAATGAATATGTAGACGGCCAGCATCCTCCGAACGCAAACTTGATTCCATAGTGGCACTCCATTTGCCGACCCACTCACACGTTGCAAGCCAAGTAAGGAACTCATCGAAATCCGCCAGCTGCAGCTGCAAGGAATTGTAGGTTACCAACACTGCTCGTGCTCGAAGACGAAAAAGGCGGGCATCACCTGTGAAAAATGTGCAACAATGAAGTGGCTGCGACTAGGACTCATGACTATACCCCTTCTAGTTCAGTCTCTCCCATCTGCATGCAAGGCTGAGGCTTGCCTACTGTCACGGATGCATGTCATGTCCATCCACTGCTCTAGGTCTCTTACCCTCCGGAAAGTACCGTCCCGGGTGCAGGTGACACAGAATGGCAACATAATTGGCGGGTCTTGACCTGGTCCGGGGCGCTGCTGCCATATCCCACATCCCTCCTTGGGCGGTGCTGCTTGCTTGCACCAGCTTCGTCTGCCCTGCTGCAACGCTGCAAAGCTGATTAGAAACAGTGTGTGAACCAGAAGTGCCGTGCAAAACACCCAGCCAATGGTAGCACACCAACCAGGACGGAGGGCTCTGAGAAAGTCGCCAGCGGGTCGAGAATGTGTGAAAAAGTGACCGACACCACCGGGTCCAGTCTTTAGCACCAGACCAAACAGGAGGCACCTCATAGAGGGTCAATGAGGCTCGCCAGATTCTGAGTGTTCACTCAGGAGGAAAAGGGGCAGTTCTCTCCAGGCGCTGTCGTTGCGCTGCAAAGTCGGCGCGAGACAATTCACCCGAAATTTCGGCACCTCGAGCTGGTTGGCTTGCAGCAGTTCCCGCAACGACCCGCACGCAGCACGCTTCCGTGTCGTGGAGGATCTCATGGCTCGGCGCAAGTGCAATGCGGAAACATCCTGTCTGCATGGCATGTCTTGGGTGCAAGGCTCCAATGCGATGTGCTACGTCAGTTGCTTGCGACACCCCGCTTTGCTGTCAGGTGGCCCATTTCCTTTGGAGAGGGCTTGACACTAGAAACAGCAAGGAACTCACAACCACGTCCTTAAAGCAGAATGCAGGTCACAGGCTTGAGCATGAAAAAAGCACATGGAGCAGATAGTCTGCTAGCTGGACGTGCATATGGCCCATAGGTCTGGAAAAAGCGTGTCGACCGTTGACACCCAGGAATGCTGCTGATGATTTCCGCTAGAGAAATGTGACTGGTAGAGGCACGTGTCTGAGTAGCATTATCTACAGAGACGGTCTGCCCCAGAAACAAAACCGCTCACGGCCCATGTTTTCACCCGACGTGACTGCAGTTCTCTCCGGCTGCCGCTTCGCACACGTGCGATCCACAGACGCCATGCTGCGACAGCACTGCAAAAAAAAAGGAATGGAAGCTGGAAGAAGGGGTGGAAAAGAGGTAGATGTGATGTGGGAACATGGCCGCTGCAAATGCTGGAATGGGAAGGATGTGCATGGGGGGAATGTCTTAAAGCTGCTGTTGCTGCTGCGCGCGACAGTACGCAATTACTATAGGCGGGACCGCAGCGGGACCGCGGCGGGACCGCAAAATGTGGGAATTCCCACGATTCCAGGTTGCAGGCGGGACCGGTCCCGCCGTCGGCGGGACCACTTTACCTGTGAATTTATAGGGGCGGGACCGCATACCCCGTTTGGGAATTATAATAATATACCAGGGGGGGTCAGGTGATGTTTTGGAGGTGGGGTGTGGGAAGATTCTTGGGGAGGTGATGTTTTGGAGGTGGGGTGTGGAAGATTCTTGGGGAGATATCTTGTCTATCTAGCGTTGTATCCCTGGATGTCTTCTAAATGGGGTCTCTGGACCGCGCATGTCTTCCAAGCGCTTTGTCTTCGACATGGCGCTTGCAAGTCTGCGGTTTCCAGCTTTCCCTCCTGCCGCGCTATGCCTTTGGCATTGGGATTTTCAGCCTTGACATGGTCTCATTCCAAGCGCTCTATGTCTTGACAATGGCGCTTGCAAGTCTGCGGTTGCCAGCTTTCCCTCCTAGTGTCCATGCCTTTGGCATGGTGCTTTCGAACATTCACATGGCCGCTCTCACTCCAAGCGCTCTATGTCTTTGGCATGGCGCTTCAGTTCTCCAGGCGCTGTCGTTGCGCTGCAAAGTCGGCGCGAGACAATTCACCCCGAAATTTCGGCACCTCGAGCTGGTTGGCTTGCAGCAGTTCTCGCAACGACCCGCACGCAGCACGCTTCCGTGTCGTGGAGGATCTCATGGCTCGGCCCAAGTGCAATGCGGAAACATCCTGTTTGCATGGCATGTCTTGGGTGCAAGGCTCCAATGCGATGTGCTACGTCAGTTGCTTGCGACACCCCGCTTTGCTGTCAGGTGGCCATTTCCTTTGGAGAGGGCTTGACACTAGAAACAGCAAGGAACTCACCACCACGTCCTTAAAGCAGAATGCAGGTCACAGGCTTGAGCATGAAAAAAGCACATGGAGCAGATAGTCTGCTAGCTGGACGTGCATATGGCCCACAGGTCTGGGAAAAGCGTGTCGACCGTTGACACCCAGGAATGCTGCTGATGATTTCCGCTAGAGAAATGTGACTGGTAGAGGCACGTGTCTGAGTAGCAATATCTACAGAGACGGTCTGCCCCAGAAACAAAACCGCTCACGGCCCATGTTTCAAAACGAGCAGTGACTGCGGTCTATCACCAACTTGTTCCCCGCCTATTCTGGGCCTCGGGGACCTGGATCACCCTAACCCGGACGCCGTTCGACAACGTATGCGATCCACAGACGCCATGCTGCGACAGCACTGCAAAAAAAAGGAATGGAAGCGGGAAGAAGGGGTGGAAAAGAGGTAGATGTGATGTGGGAACATGGCCGCTGCAAATGATGGAATGGGAAGGATGTGCATGGGGGTAATGTCTTAAAGCTGCGGTTGCTGCTGCGCGCGACAGTACGCAATTACTATAGGCGGGACCGCAGCGGGACCGCGGCGGGACCGCAAAATGTGGGAATTCCCACGATTCCAGGTTGCAGGCGGGACCGGTCCCGCCGTCGGCGGGACCACTTTACCTGTGAATTTATAGGAGCGGGACCGCATACCCCGTTTGGGAATTATACTAAT
>CAMXCT020005203.1:0-18690 GCA_947184155.2 Cladocopium goreaui
GGCTGGGTCAACTTTCCCGAGGTCTTACAAGATGTGCATCGTAGGAGTTTCGTGTCCATCCGCAAACAGGTCGGCGTTTCAGACAGATTCAGAGGGGTGTTCTAATAATTGAGAGTTGCTCGCACAAAAAGTCACTGTCAAATCTAGCAAGTCACTTGGCGGAGGCATTCACAGCGGACACGCTAGCGCAGTGGAGGAAACCATTTGAGTTGCAAACATTAGAACATTGTGAACCTAGGAACTTGAGTGTCAAACTTGAACATTGGAAATTGGAAACTTGAGTTTTTCATTTTTTTCAAGCTAGAAGCGCAAGTAGTTAACAAGGACTGATGTCGAGATTCACACCGTGGCGCAGGAAGACCTTGATGAGAGAATGAGAGAAGTGCGGTGGCACAAGCCCGAACGGCCTCCCAAAGAAGGCCCAGCGGTCCAGCGGCCCAGAGATGTTACAGTCACCATGACCAGAATCAATGCTTGATATATCTTGATATATCTTGATATATCTTGATATATCTTGATATATCTTGATATAATTATATTTGATAATGACAAAAATGGTAAAACATTGATTATGTTGATTCATGCTGATTCATGTTGATCATTTCACAGGGACTCTGTGATTGCACCTGAATTTTTGCGGTGCCAGGCAAAAGCCAGGAGCCGTTGGACGTTTTGCTGCCCCGTTCAGCGGCTTGGCTGACCCTACAGGGCTGCCGCTGCGAATACGAGGATCACTGCAGAGTTTCCAGAGTTCAGAGATGATGCCCGACACACAGGTGTTCCAGGTGTTCCAAATCGTTTCAAAACGTTTTTTTTTTTTAAATGATTTTTTGATAACGATTGAAGTGAGTGAAGATGGATCCAGCGATCCAGTGACCCAGTGACCCAGTGACCCAGTGATGCTATGCGATTTTCATCTGCGCAGTACGCGGGGTTGCGCTTTCCACCAGTGGCAATGCCTGAGTGGTTCCTAGAGATCACGGATCAGGCCATGCATCCAGTGACACTTGCAGTTGTCCATATTAAAATCATATTAATATGTGTTTTCTATGGTGTTTTCTATGGTTTTTCCATGTTTTGTCTCTTTTTTTTACAATGTTTTCCTATGTCCTTTTCGGCTCTGGGAACCACCTTTGGGAGAACACATCTGACCCGACTCGGTCCAAGCGACTGCAGGTAACTCGCGCTTGTGGACTGGAGGACCCGTGGATGTTTGGCCAATTTTGGCGATATCGATGTCACGATGTGCTTCTCAGGACCGCCCGAACTCATGCAATCTGAATCTGTACCAGAATGGTGCCGACAATGCTTCTTGGATGAAACATCAGAGAGATGCACTTCAGAGCTTCAGCCGAAGACATTCAGATTTTTGACATGTTTCACGACATTTTACGCTTTGACATGTGTGCTTCTGTTTGGAAGGTCAGCTGGCACTGCGATGACGAACCGCTCTTCGACGCGACAGGTGTGGTTATTTCCAATAAATTTTCCAATACTCTTCGCATCTCCAAGCCAATGTTCTTACTTTGAAGAAATTGCGGTTTAGGTATTGATGGGTTATAACTTAGTTATAACGGTTATGTCATTGGTTGCTGTAATTGACACATCCTGACCCTGAAAGACGAACACAACATCTTCACAACATTGTCAATTGGCCTCAATTTCCTCTTTGATTCTCAGTGCGTTTTCATCATTTTCGTTGTTCGGTGGCTTATCACCGACAGAGGTAGGTGTGGTCTGTGATTAACGCCGTTTGCTGTCTTTGTCTTATGGTTGCACCAACAGGTGGATTGGAGTTGGGATTATGTCCGTGGTTGTTGTGATTGGTGTGGTGGTATATGATGGTATTTGCATTCTGTGTATTCCACATAATACAGATATATACAGATCATAATACTAGTAGTGTGTATCAGGATGGGATGTCGTAGTTCTGGGCAGCTCTGGTGTTCCTTGGCTGGATCTTGATCTCAGCGCTCTGCAATGCTCTTCAGGTCGCGATGCACTGATTGTGTCATTGTCGCTAGGTGCAACCAGGCGAAACGAAACGAAGGACAGGAAACAAACGAACCGACATCGGCGTTGTCGGGCAACTCACAGCTGCAGGGTCGTGGGGTCGCTTAGAACCGCGCAATTTGGATCGCTTAGAACCGTCCTGGAATCATCATCATCATCATCATCATCATCATCATCATCATCACCACCGTCAGCACCATCATAAGCATCAGCATCCGCATGAACAAATGAGTTGCTTTCTCGCGTGTACAGCCGAGGCACCTACCTCACCTGAAATATGTATATATATAATATATATAATATATATTTATAGGTACATAATTACACATAAAAACAAGGATGCACTTGAGAAGACATGTTTTTTTCTCCGGATGTTGGAACTTTATCAAGAAAAACACAGTAAATCTAGTGTAAATCTAGTGCCGAGGTTTTCACGGCATCCAACTAGACACAACCTGATGGAAATTCGAAGGAAATGGCTACCTTGGACCTCTGAGATCTCTCCTACTATTTTCGGCGCGTCTTAGCAGTTTGAATGATTTAAATCAGCAGGTATTCTCCAAGAAATAGCCTGAATATGTCTGATGGATGAGTTGCCTCAGAATAAAAAGGTCCGGAAGGAGTTGTCCCCAATTGTCCCCTAAACCCACCCCATGTCCCAGCCCCGTGTCCCCAAGTGTTACCCTAAAGGTCTCATTCCACCATGCTGGTTATAGCAGCCTCAACCATCAACATCCGGACTGGTGGTTCTGCTGATCCTATTTGTGTGTTTCTAAGTGATGCTTTTTGGTTCTAAGTGATCCTGTGGTTCTGAGTGATCCCAATCCTTTTGTTCTAAGTGATCCCCCAACCCTCTGGAGGTCTTTCCAACTTCGGCCCAAAGATGACCCTTTTGAAGAGACACTGCTGTATTTAGAGGACTGAACCTTGAGCTTGACTTCTATTGAATATAATGATTATATGCAGTTCTTGCCTTTGCTTCAATTTCCTCACAAAGATTAGGGTCTTTCAGGATGGAGATCTTTGCACCATGGAAGGCCTCTGTGGCAATCTCAGAATTTGAAGCCACAGAAGTCAGTTGAGAGGCGAATTGAGGCGAGCAAGTCATTCACGAGGTCAAAAGCATTACAGGCACCGTGTCCCTCCAGAGGAGGATGTAACCGTGAACGCCTCAACTCAATGGAAAACACATCAAAACACTTGAAACGCAGAGACAGTTACAACACGTTACACCACGTTACACCACGTTACAACATTGACTAGTTTTTTTTCCAGATGTTTTCAGAAGAAATTCATGACAGCCATGTCCAGAACCATGTCAAAGCAGAACGGCATTGGAGTGAAAGCGTGGAGAATGATTGAGAGTACCTCCATGTACCTCCTAGATGTCACACTTTAAGGAGCCTCGCATTAATCTGACCTGGCGATGGATTGTACAGCATGACCCAGGATGCAGTCTTTCCAATCAGTGAAAGGATTTGTTGAAATGTCCCCAGTTTGGTCTAAGCTTTAGAAACGTCTAAGCAGATGTGGGAAAAAGGAGGGAGCAGCATGTGCGGTGGCAGCTAGCAGTTTTAGTTTCACAGATTTTTATAGTGGCATGGGATGGTGAACCTTTGATTTTCATGACGAAGCCTCGAAATCACAAGCACATGGACCCAGTGCGTTGCTGGGCAATGGCCAAATATGCCAATTCGACAAGATGTGCAGCTCCGTTCAGCGTTGAAGAAAATGCATCCAAAAACAACTCCTCCCCAACTCCCCGACTTCGATTAGCTAGAGATTGCATCTTACTTTACATTTTTTTAAAATCATTTTCCCTCGGGCATGTAGACTTGACTTAGAGTGTTGGCCAAGTCTTGGAGATTGAGTCAAACTCAGAACTCAAACAGCTGACATTCAATTGACATTCAATTGACATTCAATAACTTGCTGCTTGCCATCGCTGCCATGCTGCGCTTCAGCACATTTGCAGCGATAGCCATAGTTGCGCACTCGTCATCCTGTAGTACAGAACGCCTTCGAAGGCTGAAGATTGAAGCGGATTGGCGCCTGCATTTCTTTTCAGCTTAGGTTCTGTCAGGTAGTTCGGAAGGCTGTGTCTGTTGCAGTTGACAGTCATTTGAGATGTCTAGACCAAATCCAAAGGAATACAGCCATACAGCTAGTAGATGCAAATAGACTACATTTAATCTGTATATATATATATCATATATAAATTATATATATATACACATATCTATCATATTTATATTGTACACATAGATAATGAACATATCTATGACCATTTACATTATTTTACATGCGTTTATATGAACAACATAGAGTGTCCCTCGGATGTTTGCCGTCCCTTGGTTGTATGTGCGGTCCCTTGGCCCGGAAAGAGGTGAGCACTCCTGAGTCGCCAATTGAACCCGCAAATGAAGACATTTTCAGACACCAAATGACACCAACAGTTTCGGTGATTTTTATAAAACAAGCAAGTGAGATTAAAAAGAATCCATTTCCAAACTATCTGGTGTAGTGGCTTAGTGAAGTGGAAGTGTCCAATGTGCCAAAAGTGTTCCTAGAGTAGAAAAAGCTATTCAAAATCAATCACCCATGAATTGTACATGACATTCCTGGAAGACCAGAGTGCTAGACTACTGCCTAGAGTTTTTTTAAACAATCGTTGAGGATGAAAGTGATGCATGTGATGCATCATGTTCTTCGTCCGAACGCTGCTGCGCGGCGAGCTTTTGCAGCGATTGCCTGTGATTCTGTGAAAGTGCCCAAAGCATGGTACAACATCCAGGCAGATCTCAAGGTGCCTCTGCCACCTCCTTTGCATCCCGGAGAACTGCGTCCATGTCTGCCTGATGACTTTGCCCCTTTGTTTCCCATGTCTTTGATTCAACAGGAAATAAGTACCGAGAGATATATCGATATCCCAGAGCCCGTCCGAGAAGTGTTGGAGTTGTGGCGACCTTCACCCTTGTTCCGCGCCAGTCGCTGGGAGAAAGCATTGAAGCTGCCGCAGGATGTGAAGATTTTCTACAAATACGAAGGAGGCTCTCCATCTGGGTCCCACAAGACCAACACAGCCGTGGCTCAGATCTTTTACAACAAAGAAGCGGGAACCAAAAAGGTCACCACTGAAACTGGAGCTGGACAGTGGGGAAGTGCCCTTGCATTCTCAGGAGCACAATTCGATTTGCCAGTTGAAGTCTACCAGGTGAAAGTGTCCTATGAACAGAAGCCCTACCGGAAGGCCTTCATTGAGACCTGTGGGGCCCAGATCTATCCATCGCCATCGCATCGGACCCAATATGGAGCAAAGGTCCTACAGGAAGATCCAGCGTGTCCCGGATCCCTCGGGATTGCCATTTCGGAAGCGATTGAAGCATGCGTCACATCTGGTGGGACCGCCAAGTATGCACTTGGTTCAGTTTTGTCCCATGTCCTCATGCACCAAACTGTGATTGGACTGGAAGCTATCGAACAAATGGAAATTTCTGGAGAGTCCCCCGATGTGGTCGTGGGATGCACAGGCGGCGGATCCAACTTTGCTGGAATCACGTTTCCGTTTCTAGGTCAGAAACTCAGAGGAGAGCGAAACAAGATTCGCTTTGTTGCTGTTGAGCCAGCAGCTTGCCCTTCTTTGACAAAGGGGGTCTATGCTTACGATTTCGGTGACACTGCTCAAATGACTCCTTTAATCAAAGCACATACTCTAGGAGCAGCTTTCATTCCTCCCAAAGTGCATTCAGGAGGTCTCAGATATCATGCGATGGCACCTCTGATTTCGCACTTGAAAGAACTTGGAGAATTGGAAGCTCGAGCGGTACCACAGAGCGCTGCATTTCAAGCAGGGGCCTCTTTCTTTCAATCTGAGGGCATCCTTCCTGCTCCAGAAGCGACCCATGCCATCGAAGGTGCACTTGCTGAGGCGAAAGATGCAGCCTCAAAGGGCGAGCCACGTTCAATTTTGTTCAATATGTGTGGCCATGGCCATTTCGATATGGCAGCTTGGCAAAAGTGGAGCGAAGGCCAGCTGGAAGATTTTGACTACCCAGATGAGCTCGTGCAAGAAGCCTTGAAAAGCGTCCCAGGTTTGAATGGCGTTGATTGGCCAATGCCATCGGCTGACTGATATTCCGACTCATTTCGGCTGTTCTGGGTTGCTTCACATTGGAGGATTTTTTCTTCGAACAGAAGAGCTTGGCCACATCTGTGCTGGCTAGCCTGAGTTTAAAAAAGATGAGAGTTTCACTGTAGATCAAGCCTTCAGCCCGTGGCGTGCGCTCCGGAAAGCATACTCTCAACATCTCTTGAATCAGGGCTGCCGAAATAGCAGTATACAAACAGATACAAACAGCTTTCAGCCTCTGCCGCAGGCTCTTGCGCGAGGAGCGACATCGCGCTTGGGCCTGTGAAAACGTTCACTTGAAAGTCATTGACAATCAGCCTTGGGAGGCCACTGCATGTGTGCCGATGCTGATGTCCATGGCAGTTTCACAATTACCCAGCCACAATACTGCAATTCACTACATATATACTACATAGTCATTATCATTACACTATCATTACACTATCATTACACTATCATTACACTATCATTACACTATCATTACACTATCATTACACTATCATTACAAGATGGAGGTTTTAGGAGGTTTCTTGAACTCGCCAGGCGTGGGCTTTGGATCGCCAAGATGCGTTTGCAGAGCTCACCTTCAAGGCCAGGTTTTGGCCAGGAACTGACCGGTTGAAGACAAGTTTTTGAGAAACGGACAACATGATCAGATCCAATAGTTTTCAATATGTTTCAATATTTCAAGACAGTTCAAGAGAATCTGAGTATGAATAAAGCTGAATCATCATGAATTTGAGATTCCTTGATTCTGTTTGATTTTGAATGGGCCGGCCAGTGATGTTATCTGATGTTACTGTTCAATTTCCACCGGTAGGTGTTGAATCCTCATCCGCTGAAAGATGTCGACCGAGAAGATTTCCTGTGGAGCTTGGCTTCGTGCCTAGGCTAAGACAGCGACGCCAAGCCCAAAGTTTGGATGATTTATGTTGATTTATGATAGTGATATACAATTGTATATTATTGTTTATTATAAAGATAAGCAAAGATAAAAATGATGAAATCATGGACGGTTATGTTTTTTTTTGTTTGCGTGATTCAGACAAAAAAACAAAAACATATCATGGTGTCATGGTGCTGCAAGGTTCACAAGTTCAGTTTCATTCTGCAAAGCAGATAGCTAACAGTTGGATTCTGCACTCAGCTGCAGCTGCGGCTTGTGCGAAGCAAAAAAAGAGTAAAATCATTGTTCATATATAATATAATATATATTATTCATATTATCCATGAAGACGGTTGAGCTCATAGGATTCCTTGGCTCATCTCAGGCCGCCTTACAACCAAACAGCGCCCGACGGAGCAAAGAGGCAGCCAGAGGTTGCCACTGCACGTGACTCGTCGGAATCTGTTGGAATCCGTCGGCAGATGGATGGAAGAATCGGATGTAAGCCGACTAAGCAGATCTTGTGCAGATCTTGCCTGGAGATCTTGAGGCTTCTGGACGATCATGCACGTACCACCAGGGCGCGCATTTGCGGTTGAGCAGATGAATCGTGACTTGGAGTTAGTTTGAGTCCCTTCGCATTCAAACCTGAACATGGGCAGCTAGCTGCGGACAATTTCGCTGAGCTTCGAAACTTGCACTTTTGTGCTTCTGAACCCGGTGCACATGACATTTGCAAAAAAGTAAGGTCTGGATATCGTGCGAGACTGGCTTCCGCAGCTGTTCACCCATTTAGGTGTTGAGCCTTGGTGAAATTTGAGCTTTCAGGCGTTACCGACTTAACAATCTTAACACTTCACAGATGACTTTCGAACTCTTCCGAACTCTTTCGACTTTCGGAGACTTTTTCGTAAGCTACTTAATGCTACTTAGCAGATCTTTGCAGCTGACTTTTTCAGTTGATTTCGGATTTCGGATTCAACTTGTGATTTCGTAAGCTCCGACTCTCCAAGGCAGGATCTGTGGACATGTACGCAACACGAGTAGGGCGTCGGAAAGTCGGATCCTATGGTTGGCACATGGAGCTTCGGCAGCGCAGTGCCACATATGTCCATGGACGTAACTTGTGGGAAATGATTTCCAAATTACGACTATGGTGAATCATGGTGAATCTATGTATGAGATATTTTGAGATATTATGACTATGAAGATGCCATTGAAGGTGTTGACAGTGCGCATGGATCACTCAATGGAGCTTTCGGCTTTCGTCCAGGACACCGTAGATGCCCTCATTTATGTTCTGAAGGGCACGAAGCGGGTACGAGTCGCTGGGCGCTACCCTGGAAGCAAAGTCACTCTAGACAAGGCCGATGCCATCAACAACGAACACCTAAGATGCGAATCATTATGTATCACCGGTGCTTACTGGCCTACTGCTCTACATATACTATGTAAACAATCATGCAAAATACAACAATAGATACACTGGTATTCATTGTATCCTATGCTGTAGCATCAAATCGTACAGTATCATATCATATCTTACCATACTTTGCAGATGTGCAAGCCCCCTCAAGCATAGCATAAACATAGTTTGATTATGTTTGTAATATTTTCTAATGTTTAAACAAGACGTTCAAACTGTTTTTTTTAAATGCCTTTAATGTCTTGTGCCGATCGCAACGTTGGAGGTGCTGAATGCCGGCTCGTTGGTCTATGTCCCTGGGGGGCGCTTCCATATTTTACATGCTCTACCAACAGATGTTGATGCTAAGACAGCTCAGATGGTGCCTGGACAATCCTGGACACATCCACTCGGGATTTATTTGGACAGCAGAATGGAAACACATGTGATCAGTGTGATCAAATCATTGCAACAAGAAACCATAAGAAACCACCGTCCCAATCTTTCACATTCAAAAATGAGGGCCCCTAGGTTTTCTGGAATATCTCAGGGGCAAACACACCCAGGACCGGTTCCCTTAGCCAAGTGTAAAAAGATCAAGGAGCAGAATGAACACTGAACGGACATGTTCTCACATGTTTTTCTTTCACACGTACCACAGAACATCACAGATCGTAAAAGATGTAAAAGCAAAGCCGCAATGCCTTGTACCACAACGAACTTCAGCTCCATGCAGCACTGGCACCGCTTGTGGCACTCTCAGGTGGTTGTCCTCAGCATTGGTCTCTTTAATCCCAATGAGGATTTGTTAGAGGTCCGTACTGAAACATACAGGCAGGGACGGAATGGTTGCTTAGCAAGATGGTCTCATGTAAAAAGCCTTTGCTGCTAGATGTGTCAAAGACGGTCAAACATGGAGAAATAGATAGAAATAGAGAACCACTTTGTGCGGAATTTAGTCTTGGTGTGGAAACACTACAAGGTTTGACCAACCTTCTGAGCTGAAGCCACGTTCTGTATGAAAGTGAGGACAGAGACGCCGAGACGCCTTTCCAAGTGGAGGAAACTAGTCATGGAAACACCTGAACACTAGTTAGTCATCTCCGTCATCTCCCGTTCTTTGTCCAGTGTTGTTTCATGTTGTTTCGCAGGTCGGCCTTTGAAAATCAGAACCTGCTTTGGTCGGACGTGACGGGACAAGCATCTGCGCTGCCGGAGAACTTTCCTAGAAAACCGGAAGTGATTTATGCTGACAAGGACGTCTTGAAACATCTTGAAACTACTTAAGGCAATTAATTATGGGATTGCTGACATTCAGAGATTTGGGTTTTCTGCACGGACCGCATATCACTTGGGTTGTGATTGGTTGGGAAGTACAGCATACTTCAGCCTGAACAGCTAGCTGCTGTCTGACTCACTTCTGTAGGAGGCTTTGAACAACCTTGCAAACTGGCAGCTCCTCAAGCCTTGGAACACATGATTTGTACAACAAGAAAACACGCGGAGATCGATCAAAGCCTATTCCACAAGAAAGAAGTGCACATCCATTACTGCTGGTATTCACTAGGGTACCTTTTGACCCAGTCATGCTCTGATCTCGCAGGATGCTTTGGATTCCAAGGGATTGGGGGCTTTGCACCGCCGCGCGCTTCAAAGCGACTCGCTGCGGCTGACGATGCTACTTCATCAAGGGGCTGAGGTGGAGATGTTTTCACAGTCAAAATCATCAAATGCAGATGATTGTCACAAGGGAAACACTGGAAACGGAGAAAAACGTGAATTCCATTGAGCATATTGAGCATGCAGCATATGCAGCCTTGATACAGCCACAGCCGATGTTTGGGCGAGAGGTGAACCTCCGCAGCCGGCCAGAAGAAGGGAAACCTTCGATCACACCTCTAGGGTTGGCAGCGTGTTGCGTCCAAGATGAGGACAGCATGGACGTTGCCCAGACAGCTCCAAAGTTTTCCAGACGCACCTGTTGCACCTGTTGCACTATGGCGTGGTACATTTACATGTCGTTAATTGTCGTCAACTGTCGTTGATTGTCGTTATGTGTTATTGCGTGTTGTTATTTAAGTCCTTCCTGCCGTTGCTTGTTTTACAGTGGGGTGCTGTTGCATGTCACGGACTGATCAGGGTGCCAAATGCCAGGAGAAAGCCTTGCTAATCAGCACCAAACTGTTGGAATTTGGGGCAGCTGCTACCGTAGAATTTCATAGTGATGGGAAGAACTTTTCAGTGACTGGCTCAGCTCTCCAAACTGACAGCAGAGTCTGATTGTCAGACAAGACGACTTTGCATAAGGATGATTAAGGATGCATAAGGGCAAAATATGGCAAAATTGTATGCAAAGTTTCCATCGTTTCATTGATCTCAATGTGTCAGTCTCCTCAGTGGCGTCCACGTTCCTATCACGGACACTTTTCACGTGGTTTCTCAATGTTTCTCATATGTTCTTCACGTTTCAAGGTCGTTGATGTGGCACGGCGGCGCAACGATGCCTTTGCCGCGCAACTCCTTCTCCGACTGCATACTGCCACTGACACCACAGTTGATTATGAGAAAGACGACAAAGATGGCGGCACTGCCACTGGTGGCAACGAGTTGTAGCAAAAGTTGGAGCGTTGCAACATCTTTCGAGAGTTTCCACATGTTTCCACAAACACACTTCTGGCCACAAGTTTGCGCTTTTTGAATGCTGTCACTTGCCGTCACTTGAGACCTTGCTCTTGACTTTTGACATTGGAATCAGCGGAATTGCGAGGGATGTCTTCAACTCAGAAGCTAGAAGAGCTCTCACTAGCAAAAAGGGAATTCCCGAAAACACATTTGCACCTTTTGCAGGGTTCGCAAATCAACAGCACATCGAGTGCATCAAGCAAGCTTTCACCAGAGACAGAATCAGGACCATCATTGGAACCTTCTTTGATGCAGGATTCGTTGGAAAATTATCAGCCACCAATGAATTCCAGAAACAGAAGCAAATGCAAAGTTGACATAGTGCAACTGTCTGAAATGCCTCCAGCAGCTAAGCTGGCACGTTTTGGATGACTTGACGTTGCCAGTACCATATTTAGAAATGAGTGAGAAAAGCTCAGCCTCTCCAGGCGTCGCTTGACTGCATTTTTTTGAACGCACTTAGTATGCACTTCACTTCGATTCACTTCGTCCCATTTCGTCCTCCAGTCCTTCCCCTGCATTCTGGCGATATTCTGGGATCATACTCGTAAATTCTATATATACTGTAATACTGTAATATAAATGAATATTAATGTATTCACAATAGATATTAACTGATATTAATATATTATATGCATATATATATATATATTATAGTCTATATATGCTTGCTGTAGGTGGCGCAGGTAGCAGAATTCCGACGAATGACTCAGGTTCATTCCTTGGCAGGATCATTCGCTGGCGCTGCGCAGACAGCGTTTTGGCATCCTCTGGATGTGTTGAAGACACGTATCTTGTGCAAAACGGCAGATGGATCCAGAGAGACAGTGAACAGTTTGGATCATTTCGGAAATTTCAGTGCCTTTTTTGTTGAGATTCTGGAGTTCAAAACTAAACACCTCACCCTAATGTTCCATCGTCCTCACCTTGGGGGATGGCAACCACTCCTGATCCACATGTGTAGCTGTGCAGCTGTGCAGTGTTCTCTCGATGGCATCACCTTTCTGAGGCATGCAAGTGCGTGATGGGACTGTTGGGTCTGTGCATGCCTACGGATCACTGCGACAAGCAGTCTCCTCAACATGGCAGTCGGAAGGTCTTCGCGGATTCTTCAGGGGTTGGGCTTCCAAGAACATTTTCGCGACGTGTGATTTGTTGTTGATCGATTTACACTTGTGATCCAGGATGATTAGGTAATTGTGAATGAGTTGGGACACATCAAGAGTTTTGGTGGGGCTCGGCAAAGCTGATGACATTCTCCCCAGGTGTCTTGCCAAATGTGGCTGGCTCCACGATTGCATGGGGCGTTCAGATGCCGCTCTACCAGCTGTTCAAAACGATGGCATATGGAGAGGCCAGTGACCAGTGTTGAGAGTTTCGAGCATTTTTGCCAATGATTCAGCGTGGCCCTCAAAGCCGTGTCTTCGCAACATCTCAGCTCTTCAAAAATTCAAGTTTCCTGTGGATTGGATCATTGCCGTTGTTCAATTCTATGTTTCCTTCGTGCCAGGGTTCTGCTGTCCCTGCTTTCCCTAAGCCCTTTTTGGGGTACAGGAGACCAGTGCCCAAACGGCCAAAGATAGTGCGTGCTCTTTAGCAGCTGGAATGGTAACAAACATGGTGGCTTGGCACATCTTGGCGAAAATTCCGAGTCAAAGGAGTCAAGTTAAATTAGATTAAGTCAAATCGAATCAAATCAAATTGAGCGAATTGGGATTTTGCGGAGCATGGAGCACTGCAATCTAGCCTTCGTTGATGCTGCCGCACACCCCAGAGTCACAATGTAAGTCACTGCACTTGCACAGAAACACACCAAATAACAAGAAATGAGAGGTTGATAATGGTTGATAGAGGTTGTGGAAGATTGGTGCTGAGTGGGTCCCTGGTGGTCAATGTTACGTTGAAAGCCGCAGGTGGTACATCCGATCTTCTTGATCAAGACACGCTGCTTGGCTCAGCGGCAGATTTTCGACACGGCCTGACACCGGGGCTTCTCGCACATTTTGCACACGAGGTTTTCAATTGCAACGTGGACAAGGAAAGGTCTACCAGGGAATCTTCCATGCTGCCACAACCCAAGGTGATGCCAGCATGAGAGCTGGGCGTTGGTGTTGTTATGTGCTGTTCTGTGCTGTTTCAGTGCCCTTTGTTTTGAGAAAGCGGTGCACTCTGGCACTGCATCGCCTGAGGTTACGACCATCGCATCTGAAGAAGGCCTGCCAGGTGCCGGGTCGGATCTGCTTTGAGCGAGTTCAGAGCGTGAATTCCAGGGCTTCAGCGGCTTCCTGAACCTTTCAAGCCTTGCGTTAAAATAACGTCTTGGACCACAGATACCAAGTACATTTCATATTAGATCGCATGCATTTGCACACAACTGCCCACATAGACTGGTGGGAATGGCTTTCAAAATAAAGCTTGGATCCTGTCAATTTCAGTGAAGAGGATATATTCATAGCCCTGGCCTCACTGGTAGATAAACACATCCGAAAGGACACTGATTCACAAAAAGCTATCAAGCGCTGAGAATCCAGTGTCCTTTACAGAAGCCAGTAATGTTTGTCGAGATGATGATTTTCTTTTTTTTCATTTTTGCACGTGATTTTTGGTCGGTGAGCAGGTTTCTATCGGGGCTTCATGCCATCGCTGATGCTGTGCTCACATGGGGCCATCCTTCTGGTAGCATATGAGCCTCGAAGAAATCCACGGAAGACAGATGAAGATAGATGAATAGTTTTCAAATGTTTTCAATGAGCTTGCATACTGTACTGTATGTACAAGAATAGTACTGTCTTGAATCACTCTTACATATTCTTACACCAGTTTTGGTAGATTCTCAGGACCGTTTCAAGACACGCTTCGATTCAGTGCTTGCGGCATCCTGTTGTGCAAAGATCTTCGCGTCGGTGGATGCTTGGAACCAATCAGAATGGATCAGACAGCAAGACTCATACATGAAGGAACCACGTCACTACGTTCTTGGATGCCAAAAAGGGTAAGGATTCAGACTGGAAAGGCGTCCTTTTGAATTTCTTCAAATCAAGCACGGAACGAAGCCAGACAATGCGTGACAATCCTGTCTTTATCTGTCTTTGCAACTGTCGAAACTGAGAGCTTTTTGTGCTTACAGAGGGTTTCTTGTGTTTTTTTCTCGCATTTTCCTGCGAAACCTTTGGCAGATCTCATCCGTTTCAATTGGTTTGGCAGATGAAATACAAAGGCCACGTATCCTCTCCAAGTGGTGCGATCAGTGATGCAACAACGACCAACAAATGGCCCGTTTGAGCGACCTGGTTGAGTTTCATTGATTCAGAATTTTGATTTCTTCCACTCCTGCCAGGATCTGCCAGTATCTGCCACTATCTGCCAGTATCTGCCAGTATCAGCCAGTATCTTCCAGTATCTTCCAGTATCTTCCAGTATCTTCCAGTATCTTCCAGTATCTGCCAGTATCTTCCAGTATCTTCCAGTATCTGCCAGTATCTGCCAGTATCTTCCAGTATCTTCCAGTATCTTCCAGTATCTTCCAGTATCTTCCAGTATCTTCCAGTATCTTCCAGTATCTTCCAGTATCTTCCAGTATCTTCCAGTATCTGCAGTATCTTAGTATCTTCCAGTATCTTCCAGTATCTTCCAGTATCTTCCAGTATCTTCCAGTATCTTCCAGTATCTTCCAGTATCTTCCAGTATCTGCCAGTATCTTCCAGTATCTTCCAGTATCTTCCAGTATCTGCAGTATCTGTATCTTCCAGTATCTTCCAGTATCTTCCAGTATCTTCCAGTATCTTCCAGTATCTTATCTTCCAGTATCTTCCAGTATCTTCCAGTATCTTCCAGTATCTGCCAGTATCTTCCAGTATCCAGTATCTTATCCAGTATCTTCCAGTATCTTCCAGTATCTTCCAGTATCTTCCAGTATCTTCCAGTATCTTCCAGTATCTGCCAGTATCTGCCAGTATCTTCCAGTATCTTCCAGTATCTTCCAGTATCTTCCAGTATCTTCCAGTATCTTCCAGTATCTTCCAGTATATCTTCCAGTATCTGCCAGTATCCAGTATCTTCCAGTATCTTCCAGTATCTTCCAGTATCTTCCAGTATCTTCCAGTATCTTCCAGTATCTTCCAGTATCTTCCAGTATCTTCCAGTATCTGCCAGTATCTTCCAGTATCTTCCAGTATCTGCCAGTATCTTCCAGTATCTTCCAGTATCTTCCAGTATCTGCCAGTATCTGCCAGTATCTTCCAGTATCTGCCAGTATCTGCCAGTATCTTCCAGTATCAGCCAGTATCTGCCAGTATCTGCCAGTATCTGCAAGTATCTGCCAGTATCTGCCAGTATCTGCCAGTATCTGCCAGTATCTGCCAGTATCTGCCAGTATCTGCCAGTATCTGCCAGTATCCCAGTATCTTCCAGTATCTTCCAGTATCCCAGTATCTGCCAGTATCTTCCAGTATCTTCCAGTATCTTCCAGTATCTTCCAGTATCTGCCAGTATCTTCCAGTATCTTCCAGTATCTGCCAGTATCTTCCAGTATCCCAGTATCTTCCAGTATCTTCCAGTATCTTCCAGTATCTTCCAGTATCTTCCAGTATCTTCCAGTATCTTCCAGTATCTTCCAGTATCTTCCAGTATCTTCCAGTATCTGCCAGTGTCTTCCATTGTCTTCCAGTATCTTCCAGTATCTGCCAGTATCTTCCAGTATCTTCCAGTATCTGCCAGTATCTGCCAGTATCTGCCAGTATCTGCCAGTATCTGCCAGTATCTGCCAGTATCTGCCAGTATCTGCCAGTATCTGCCAGTATCTGCCAGTATCTGCCAGTATCTGCCAGTATCTGCCAGTATCTGCCAGTATCAGCCAGTATCTGCCAGTATCTGCCAGTATCAGCCAGTATCTGCCAGTATCTGCCAGTATCTGCCAGTATCTGCCAGTATCTGCCAGTATCTGCCAGTATCTGCCAGTATCAGCCAGTATCTGCCAGTATCAGCCAGTATCTGCCAGTATCTGCCAGTATCTGCCAGTATCTGCCAGTATCTGCCAGTATCTGCCAGTATCTGCCAGTATCAGCAAGTATCTGCCAGTATCTGCCAGTATCTGCCAGTATCTGCCAGTATCTGCCAGTATCTGCCAGTATCTGCCAGTATCTGCCAGTATCAGCCAGTATCAGCCAGTATCAGCCAGTATCTGCCAGTATCTGCCAGTATCTGCCAGTATCTGCCAGTATCTGCCAGTATCTGCCAGTATCTGCCAGTATCTGCCAGTATCAGCCAGTATCTGCCAGTATCTGCCAGTATCTGCCAGTATCTGCCAGTATCTGCCAGTATCTGCCAGTATCAGCCAGTATCAGCCAGTATCTGCCAGTATCTGCCAGTATCTGCCAGTATCTGCCAGTATCTGCCAGTATCTGCCAGTATCTGCCAGTATCAGCCAGTATCAGCCAGTATCAGCCAGTATCAGCCAGTATCTGCCAGTATCTGCCAGTATCTGCCAGTATCTGCCAGTATCTGCCAGTATCTGCCAGTTATCCTTCCAGTTATCTTCCAGTATCTTCCAGTAAAATCTTATCTGCCAGTAAATCTGCCAGTATCTGCCAGTATCTTCCGAGTAATCCTGCCAGTATCTGCCAGTATCTGCCAGTACCTACCAGTATCTGCCAGTATCTGCCAGTATCAGCCAGTATCAGCCAGTATCTGCCAGTATCTGTCAGTATCAGCCAGTATCAGCCAGTATCTGCCAGTATCTGCCAGTATCTGCCAGTATCTGCCAGTATCTGCCAGTATCTGCCAGTATCTGCCAGTATCTGCCAGTATCTGCCAGTATCTGCCAGTATCTGCCAGTATCTGCCAGTATCTGCCAGTATCTGCCAGTATCTTCCAGTATCTTCCAGTATCTTCCAGTATCTGCCAGTATCTGCCAGTATCTGCCAGTATCTTCCAGTATCTGCCAGTATCTGCCAGTATCTGCCAGTATCTGCCAGTATCTGCCAGTATCTGCCAGTATCAGCCAGTATCTGCCAGTATCAGCCAGTATCTGCCAGTATCTGCCAGTATCTGCCAGTATCTGCCAGTATCTGCCAGTATCTGCCATATCTGCCTAGTATCTGCCAGTAAATCTGCCAGATCTGCCCAGTATCTGCCAGTATCTGCAAAGTATCGTGCCAGTAATCTGCCAGTATCTGCCGTTATCTGCCAGTATCAGCCAGTATCTGCCAGTATCTGCCAGTATCTGCCAGTATCTGCCAGTATCTGCCAGTACCTGCCAGTATCTGCCAGTATCTGGCAGTATCTGCCAGTATCTGGCAGTATCTGCCAGTATCAGCCAGTATTTGCCAGTATCGGCCAGTATCTGCGAGTATCGGCCAGTATCTGCGAGTATCGGCCAGTATCTGCCAGTATCTGCCAGTATCTGCCAGTATCTGCCAGTATCTGCCAGTATCTGCCAGTATCTGCCAGTATCTGCCAGTATCAGCCAGTATCAACCAGTATCTGCCAGTATCTGCCAGTATCTGCCAGTATCTGCCAGTATCTGCCAGTATCAGCCAGTATCTGCCAGTATCTGCCAGTATCTGCCAGTATCTGCCAGTATCTGCCAGTATCTGCCAGTATCTGCCAGTATCTGCCAGTATCTGCCAGTATCAGCCAGTATCTGCCAGTATCTGCCAGTATCTGCCAGTATCTGCCAGTATCTGCCAGTATCTGCCAGTATCTGCCAGTATCTGCCAGTATCAGCCAGTATCTGCCAGTATCTGCCAGTATCAGCCAGTATCTGCCAGTATCTGCCAGTATCTGCCAGTATCTGCCAGTATCTGCCAGTATCTGCCAGTATCAGCCAGTATCAGCCAGTATCTGCCAGTATCTGCCAGTATCTGCCAGTATCTGCCAGTATCTGCCAGTATCTGCCAGTATCTGCCAGTATCTGCCAGTATCTGCCAGTACCTGCCAGTACCTGCCAGTACCTGCCAGTACCTGCCAGTATCTGCCAGTATCTGCCAGTATCTGCCAGTATCTGCCAGTATCTGCCAGTATCTGCCAGTATCTGCCAGTATCAGCCAGTATCAGCCAGTATCAGCCAGTATCAGCCAGTATCTGCCAGTATCTGCCAGTATCTGCAAGTATCTGCCAGTATCAGCCAGTATCAGCCAGTATCTGCCAGTATCTGCCAGTATCTGCCAGTATCTGCCAGTATCAGCCAGTATCAGCCAGTATCGCCAGTATCAGCCATACAGCTGCCGTATCAGGCCAGTAATCTGCCAGTATCTGCCAGTTCTGCCAGTATCTGCAAGTATCTGCCAGTATCTGCCAGTACCTGCCAGTACCTGCCAGTACCTGCCAGTAGCTGCCAGTATCTGCCAGTATCTGCCAGTATCTGCCAGTATCTGCCAGTATCTGCCAGTATCTGCCAGTATCTGCCAGTATCTGCCAGTATCTGCCAGTATCTGCCAGTATCTGCCAGTATCTGCCAGTACCTGCCAGTAGCTGCCAGTAGCTGCCAGTAGCTGCCAGTAGCTGCCAGTAGCTGCCAGTAGCTGCCAGTAGCTGCCAGTAGCTGCCAGTAGCTGCCAGTAGCTGCCAGTAGCTGCC
>CAMXCT020005204.1:0-20848 GCA_947184155.2 Cladocopium goreaui
TTGCAGACGTTGACACTGGATAGGTACCCCCAAACAAAGGATGGCTCTAAAACGCACCATGTTTCGAAGCTTCTAATTTTCGAGAGGATATTGCGAGGGGGAAAATTTAAATCAGGATGAATGGTGACAAGCCCTTGCGATTTCTGCTAGGCAGCAACGTCACAAGGCAAGGTCCGGAAAAGCAGCCATTTTGATTCACATATCTGCCAACGCACACGCGGATGCCTGCGGATGCCCCTGCGGATGCGGGAGAACCCTTGCGAAGGACCACTGCGGATGCCAAAAACCCCCAAAAAATGGCCGCGGATGCATTTCCGGCGTTTGAGAAATACAAAGTAATAGAAAGCAACCCGCCCTGCGGATGCCCAATGGGGTGTGTGGCACATTGTATGGGGGAAGGGGGTTTGCTGCCGTTTCCTCCCCTTCCCTCGGTGACGCCTTCGTGTTGAGGAGTTCTCTTCTTCTCACTTGCGGCTTCCATGCCTCTTTCCAAACTTGCCACGCGTTGACTCTCCATCAGGTCTCGCCTCCAGACTTTGTCCTGCCACATTCTAGGTTTCCATAAAGGATCATAAAGGGTAGTGCCTGCCTGCCAACATGTTGACGTCCTCAAAGGCGGTTTCTTCTTTCCACGTAGCTCCTGCCCATGCGTGCCTCCTCCGGCAGGCGCTCGGCCAAGCCTTGGAGCGGCCGCCTCGAATGCCAACAAACCTGCTTCATCTTCACAATATGGCCCTCCAAAACAGGATCCCAAAAACCAGTAAGAAACATGGCGGCCAGCAAAGGGCCTCGACTGTACAAGAAACAAAGGGGGGACGCCAGAGAAAAAAAAAAGCATTTAATTAACACTTACGCTCATGCTAGTGCGTCGCAAATCTGCTTGCAAACCCTCTGCGGGCAGCAGCAAAATTCTCCGATGGCTGACCCCACTTTTGGGTCCAAATCTGGATCCCAAAACGGGGCCCAAGCAAAGACCTAAAAGAAGGAATGAAAATGTGATCCAATTCTGGACCCCATTTTGGGGTCCATATTTGGACCCAAAAATGGTGTCAGCCATCGGAGAATTTCGCTGCTGCCCGCACATGTTGTGCAAGCAGATTTGCGACCCTGCAGCTTGAACATGTATGTCAACTCATACCTTTTTCTCTTGTGCGTCCCAAGTCCGGTTGCTACTGTCAAGGTCCCTTTCTCGCAGCCATGTTTTGACCACTTTTATGGCCCCTGTTTTAGGGGCCATGATGAAGCCGGTTTGTTGGCATTCGAGGCGCTCCAAGGCTTACCGAGGCTTGCCCGAGGCACGAGGACAAAGCGAGGCTCACGGGGACTCGAATCTATATAATACTATGGTTGGGGTCCCTTAGCCATGATTGATGGTGTGGCAGTGGGTCACTGTGGTGCCTTCTGGACTTGCTGTTTGTCAAAGCTGCGCCAGTTTTGGCAAAAAAAGGTCACTGCAGAATCTCATTTTCGGAGCTGTAAAACATTGGCCTTGGACTCCAAGAAGTGGTCCTCCCCAGTTGCGTTGGAAAATTGATGGTCAAACAATCCCCAACTTTGATCCACTTGCGTCATGCGAAGACCTTTTTGTGTGAAAGTTTGGTGAGAGGATGTGCAGTGTACTGAACCACCTTGAACCTACTTGAACATCTTTAAACCTATCTTGGAACAATGCATGTGCATGTGAACAGTTAGGTAACCATTTTAAGTTTGTAGGAACCGATCTGTGAACCATAGAACCCATAGGAACCTATAGGAACCAGGTAGGAACCAATTTGGAACCAAATGGAACCAGTTTGTGCATGGAAGAGCTTGGAGATGGATTTTCGTTTGTTTTTGTGTTTGTGGTGTTTTTGGATGTTGTTTGACCCATGTCCTAGGAACTTGATGTTGTGACTGTATTGGGTAGGAGTTTTGTAGGGTATTTGTGAGTTTGAGCTGAAGACGTTTTACTTGGAGAAGCTGGAAGAACGTTTTTGAAGCTTGAGAACTCTTTTGAAGTAGTTTGAGAATTTTGAGAACGTTTGAGTGTCACTGCGTTTTACTCTGTACGACTCTTCTAAGAAGAAGAGTGACTGAGCTGTCCAACCTGTGTGGTTTGGCTCAAGTCCGGGCTGTGGAAAAAGAGCTGCCACGCCGCGCTCGTGTTTTCACATGGTAGCGGAGCCATGAAATCTCTATAGAATCGCTGACACCAAGGTCGTAACGTAAAATAAAATTTTGCAGACCGTTGGCACTAGGATCGGTAACCCCCAAACAAAGGAATGGCCCTAAAACGCACATTGTTCGAAGCTTATAAGTTTCGGATGGAGATTTGCGAGGAGGAAAATTTAAATCGGGATGAATAGTTACAAGCCCTTGCGATGTCTGCTAGGCAGCAACGTCGCAAGGCAAGGTCCGGAAAAGCAGCCATTTTGATTCACATATCTGCCAACGCACGCGCGGATGCCTGCGGATGCCCCTGCGGATGCGGGAGAACCCTTGCGAAGGACCACTGCGGATGCCAAAACCCCCCAAAAAATGGCCGCGGATGCATTTCCGGCGTTTGAGAAATACAAAGTAATAGAAAGCAACCCGCCCTGCGGATGCCCAATGGGGGGTGTGGCACATTGTATGGGGGGAAGGGGGTTTGCTGCCGTTTCCTCCCCTTCCCTCGGTGACGCCTTCGTGTTGAGGAGTTCTCTTCTTCTCACTTGCGGCTTCCATGCCTCTTTCCAAACTTGCCCCGCGTTGACTCTCCATCAGGTCTCGCCTCCAGACTTGGCCCTGCCACATTCTAGGTTTCCATAAAGGATCATAAAGGGTAGTGCCTGCCACATGTTGACGTCCTCAAAGGCGGTTTCTTCAACAGTAGCTCCTGCCATGCGTGCCTCCGGCAGGCCTCGGTAAGCCTTGGAGCGCCGCCTCGAATGCCAACAAACCTGCTTCATCATGGCCCCCAAAACAGGAACCAAAAAACCAGTAGAAACATGGCGGCCAGAAAGGGACCTCGACTGTACAAGAAACAAAGTGGGACGCACAGAGAGAAAAAGCATGTATTAACACTTACGCTCATGCTAGTGCGTCGCAAATCTGCTTGCAAAACCTCTGCGGGCAGCAGCAAAATTCTCCGATGGCTGACCCCACTTTTGGGTCCAAATCTGGATCCCAAAACGGGGCCCAAGCAAAGACCTAAAAGAAGGAATGAAAAGGTGATCCAATTCTGGACCCCATTTTGGGGTCCATATTTGGACCCAAAAATGGGGTCAGCCATCGGAGAATTTCGCTGCTGCCCGCACATGTTGTGCAAGCAGATTTGCGACCCTTCAGCTTGAACATGTATGTCAACTCATACCTTTTTCTCTTTGTGCGTCCCAAGTCCGGTTGCTACTGTCAAGGTCCCTTTCTCGCAGCCATGTTTTGACCACTTTTATGGCCCCTGTTCTAGGGGCCATGATGAAGCAGGTTTGTTGGCATTCGAGGCGCTCCAAGGCTTACCGAGGCTTGCCCGAGGCACGAGGACAAAGCGAGGCTCACGGGGACTCGAATCTATATAATACTATGGTTGGGGTCCCTTAGCCAGGCCATGATTGATGGTGTGGCAGTGGGACACTGTGGTGCCTTCTGGACTTGCAAAAGTACTGCTGTTTGTCAAAGCTGCGCCAGTTTTGGCAAAAAAAGGTCCCTGCAGAATCTCATTTTCGGAGCTGTAAAACATTGGCCTTGGACTCCAAGAAGTTGTCCTCCCCAGTTGCGTTGAAAAATTGCTGCCCAACTTTGATCCCCTTGCGTCATGCGAAGACCTTTTTGTGTGAAAGTTAGGTGAGAGGATGTACAGTGTACTGAACCACCTTGAACCTACTTGAACATCTTGAAACCTATCTTGGAACAATGTATGTGCAGGTGAACAGTTAGGAAACCATTTTAAGTTTGTAGGAACCGATCTGTGAACTATAGAACCCATAGGAACCTATAGGAACCAGGTAGGAACCAATTTGGAACCAAATGGAACCAGTTTGTGCATGGAAGAGCTTGGAGATGGATTTTCGTTTGTTTTTGTGGTTTGTGGTGTTTTTGGATGTTGTTTGACCCATGTCCTAGGAACTTGATGTTGTGACTGTATTGGGTAGGAGTTTTGTAGGGTATTTGTGAGTTTGAGCTGAAGACGTTTTATTTGGAGAAGCTGGAAGAACGTTTTTAAAGCTTGAGAACTCTTTTGAAGTAGTTTGAGAAGTTTGAGAACGTTTGAGTGTCACTGCGTTTTACTCTGCACGACTCTTCTAAGAAGAAGAGTGACTGAGCTGTCCAACCTGTGTGGTTTGGCTCCAGTCCGAGCTGTGAAAAAGAGCTGCCACGCCGCGCTCGTGTTTTCACATGGTAGCGGAGCCATGAAATTTCTATAGAATCGCTGACACCACGGTCGTGTATAAAATTGCAGACGTTGGCACTGGATAGGTACCCCCAAACAAAGGATGGCCCTAAAACGCACCATGTTTCGAAGCTTATAAGTTTCGAGAGGAGATTGCGAGGAGGAAAATTTAAATCAGGATGAATAGTTACAAGCCCTTGCAATTTCTGCGAGGCAGCAACGTCGCAAGGCAAGGTCCAGAAAAGCAGCCATTTTGATTCACATATCTGCCAACGCACGCGCGGATGCCTGCGGATGCCCCTGCGGATGCGGAAAAACCGTTGCGAAGGACCACTGCGGATGCCAAAACCACCAAAAAATGGCCGCGGATGCATTTCCGGCGTTTGAGAAATACAAAGTAATAGAAAGCAACCCGCCCTGCGGATGCCCAATGGGGTGTGTGGCACATTGTATGGGGGGGAGGGGGTTTGCTGCCGTTTCCTCCCCTTCCCTCGGTGACGCCTTCGTGTTGAAGAGTTCTCTTCTTCCCACTTGCGGGTTCCATGCCTCTTTCCAAACTTGGCCTTGCCACGCGTTGACGCCCCATCAGGTCTCGCCTCCCAGACTTGGCCCTGCCACATTCTAGGTTCCCATAAAGGGTCATAAAGGGTAGTGCCTGCCACATGTTGACGTCCTCAAAGGCGGTTTCTTCCACAGTAGCTCCTGCCATGCGTGCCTCGGGCAGGGCTCGGTAAGCCTTGGAGCGCCTCGAATGCCAACAAACCTGCTTCATCATGGCCCCCAACAACAGGATTTCCAAAAACCAGTAGACAAACATGGCGGCCAGAAAGGGACCTCGACTGTAAAAGAAACAAAGTGGGACGCACAGAGAGAAAAAGCATGTATTAACACTTACGCTCATGCTAGTGCGTCGCAAATCTGCTTGCAAAACCTCTGCGGGCAGCAGCAAAATTCTCCGATGGCTGACCCCACTTTTGGGTCCAAATCTGGATCCCAAAACGGGGCCCAAGCAAAGACCTAAAAAGAAGGAATGAAAATGTGATCCAATTCTGGACCCCATTTTGGGCTCCATATTTGGACCCAAAAATGGGGTCAGCCATCGGAGAATTTCGCTGCTGCCCGCACATGTTGTGCAAGCAGATTTGCGACCCTGCAGCTTGAACATGTATGTCAACTCATACCTGTTTCTCTTTGTGCGTCCCAAGTCCGGTTGCTACTGTCAAGGCCCCTTTCTCGCAGCCATGTTTTGACCACTTTTATGGCCCCTGTTTTAGGGGCCATGATGAAGCAGGTTTGTTGGCATTCGAGGCGCTCCAAGGCTTACCGCGGCTTGCCCGGGCACGAGGAACATAGCTAGGCATCACGGTGACGTCGAATCTATATAATACTATGGTTGGGTCCCTTACCCTGGCCCTTATTGATGGTGTGGCAGTGGAGACCCTTGGTACCTTTCTGGACTTGCAAAAGTACTGCTGCTGTTTTGGTCAAAGCTGCGCCAGTTTTGGCAAAAAAACGGGTGGTGCACTGAGAATCGCATTTTCGGAGGCTGTAAAACCTGGCCTTGGACTCCAAAGTTGTCCTCCCCAGTGCGTTGAAAATTGCTGTCCCAACTTTGATCACTTGCTGTCATGCGAAGACCTTTTTGTGTGAAAGGTTAGGTGAGAGATGTACATGTGTACTGAAACCCCTTGAAACTACTTGAACAATCTTGAACCTATCTTGGAACAATGTAATGTGCCGGTGAACAAGTTAGGAACCATTAAGTTTGTAGGAAACCTATCTGTGAACACTAGAACCCATAGGAAAACCTATGTAACCAGGTAGGAACCAATTTGGAACCAAATAGAACCAGTTTGTGTATGGAAGAGCTTGGAGAGGGATTTTCGTTTGTTTTTTGTGGTTTTTGGTGTTTTTGGATATTGTTGGACCCATGTCCTAGGAACTTGATGTTGTGACTGTATTGGGTAGGAGTTTTGTAGGGTATTTGTGAGTTTGAGCTGAAGACGTTTTATTTGGAGAAGCTGGAAGAACGTTTTTTAAGCTTGAGAACTCTTTTGAAGTAGTTTGAGAAGTTTGAGAACGTTTGAGTGTCACTGCGTTTTACTCTGCACGACTCTTCTAAGAAGAAGAGTGACTGAGCTGTCCAACCTGTGTGGTTTGGCTCCAGTCCGAGCTGTGAAAAGAGCTGCCACGCCGCGCTCGTGTTTTCACATGGTAGCGGAGCCATGAAAATCCTATAAATCGCTGACACCCACGGTCCGTGTATAAATTGCAGACGTGCACTGGATAGGTCACACCCAAGGACAAAAGGTGATGGCCCTAAACGCACCATGTTTCGAAGCTTATAAGTTTCCGAGAAGGAGATTTCCGAGGAGGACAATTTAAATCAGGATGAATAGTGTGACCAAGCCCTTGCTGATTCTTGCTAAGGCCGCAACGTCGCAAGGCAAGGGTCCGGAAAAGCAGCATTTTGATTCACATTCTGTCCAACTCAGCCACGCGTCGGATGCCTGCGGATTCCCTGCGGATTCGGAAAAAACCCTGCGAAGGCCACTGCGGATGCCAAAAAACCCCCCCAAAAAATGTCCGCGGAATGCATTTCCCGGCGTTTGGAGAAATACAAGTAATAGAAAGCACAACCCTCCCTTCGGATGCCCATGGGGTGTGTGCAGAATTGTATGGGGTGAAGGGGGTTTGCTGGTCCGGTTTCCTCCCCTTCCCTCGGTGACGCCTTCGTGTTGAGGAGTTCTCTTCTTCCCACTTGCGGCTTCCATGCCTCTTTCCAAACTTGGCCTTGCCACGCGTTGACTCCCCATCAGGTCTCGCCTCCCAGACTTGGCCCTGCAACATTCTAGGTTCCCATAAAGGGTCATAAAGGCACATGGTGACGTCCTCAAAGGTTTCTTTTTCTTCCACAGTAGCTCCTGCCATGCGTGCCTCGGGCAGGCCTCGGTAAGCCTTGGAGCGCCTCGAATGCCAACAAACCTGCTTCATCATGGCCCCCAAAACAGGATCCAAAAAACCAGTAGAAACATGGCGGCCAGAAAGGGACATCGACTGTACAAGAAACAAAGTGGGACGCACAGGGAGAAAAAGCATGTATTAACACTTACGCTCATGCTAGTGCGTCGCAAATCTGCTTGCAAAACCTCTGCGGGCAGCAGCCAAATTCTCCGATGGCTGACCCCACTTTTGGGTCCAAATCTGGATCCCAAAACGGAGCCCAAGCAAAGACCTAAAAGAAGGAATGAAAATGTGATCCAATTCTGGACCCCATTTTGGGGTCCATATTTGGACCCAAAAATGGGGTCAGCCATCGGAGAATTTCGCTGCTGCCCGCACATGTTGTGCAAGCAGATTTGCGGCCCTGCAGCTTGAACATGTATGTCAACTCATACCTTTTTCTCTTTGTGCGTCCCAAGTCCGGTTGCTACTGTACAAGAAACAAAGTGGGACGCACAGAGAGAAAAAGCATGTATTAACACTTACGCTCATGATAGTGCGTCGCAAATCTGCTTGCAAAACCTCTCTGCGGGCAGCAGCAAAATTCTCCGATGGCTGACCCCACTTTTGGGTCCAAATCTGGATCCCAAAACGGGGCCCAAGCAAAGACTTAAAAGAAGGAATGAAAATGTGATCCAATTCTGGACCCCATTCTGGGGTCCATATTTGGACCTAAAAATGGGGTCAGCCATCGGAGAATTTCGCTGCTGCCCGCACATGTTGTGCAAGCAGATTTGCGACCCTGCAGCTTGAACATGTATGTCAACTCATACCTTTTTCTCTTTGTGCGTCCCAAGTCCTGTTGCTACTGTCAAGGTCCCTTTCTCGCAGCCATGTTTTGACCACTTTTTTGGGCCCTGTTTTAGGGGCCATGATGAAGCAGGTTTGTTGGCATTCGAGGCGCTCCAAGGCTTACCGAGGCTTTCCCGAGGCACGAGGACAAAGCGAGGCTCACGGGGACTCGAATCTATATAATACTATGGTTGGGGTCCCTTAGCCATGATTGATGGTGTGGCAGTGGGACACTGTGGTGCCTTCTGGACTTGCAAAAGTATTGCTGTTTGTCAAAGCTGCGCCAGTTTTGGCAAAAAAATGTCACTGCAGAATCTCATTTTCGGAGCTGTAAAACATTGGCCTTGGACTCCAAGAAGTTGTCCTCCCCAGTTGCGTTGAGAAATTGCTGCCCAACTTTGATCCACTTGCGTCATGCGAAGACCTTTTTGTGTTAACTTTGTGAGAGGATGTAGACATGTACTGAACCCCTTGAACCTACCTTGAACCCTCTTGAAACCTATCTTGGAAACAATGTTGTGGTCAGAGTGAACAGTTAGGAACCATTTTAAGTTTGGTAGGTAAAACCGATCTGTGGCAAACTATAGACCCATAGGAAACCTATAGGAACCAGGTAGGAACCAATTCGGAAACCAAATGGAAACCAGTTTGTGCATGGACGACTGAGATGGAATTTTCATTTGTTTTTTGGTTTGTGGTGTTTTTGGATGTGTTGACCATGTCCTAGGAACCTTATGTTCTGACTGTAATTGGGTAGAGAGTTTTGTAGGGATTTGGTGAGCTTGATCTGACGACGTTTACTTTTGGAGAAGCTGAAGAACGTTTTTAAAGCTTGAGAACTCTTTTGAAGAAGTTTGAGAAGTTTGAGAACGTTTGAGGGTCACTGCGTTTTACTCTGCACGACTCTTCTAAGAAGAAGAGTGACTGAGCTGTCCAACCTGTGTGGTTTGGCTCCAGTCCGAGCTGTGAAAAAGAGCTGCCACGCCGCGCTCGTGTTTTCACATGGTAGCGGATCCATGAAATCTCTATAGAATCGCTGACACCACGGTCGTGTATAAAATTGCAGACGTTGGCACTGGATAGGTACCCCCAAACAAAGGATGGCCCTAAAACGCACCATGTTTCGAAGCTTATAAGTTTCGAGAGGAGATTGCGAGGAGGAAAATTTTAATCAGGATGAATAGTTACAAGCCCTTGCGATGTCTGCTAGGCAGCAACGTCGCAAGGCAAGGTCCGGAAAAGCAGCCATTTTGATTCACATATCTGCCAACGCACGCGCGGATGCCTGCGGATTCCCCTGCGGATGCGGAAAAACCCTTGCGAAGGACCACTGCGGATGCCAAAAACCCCCAAAAAATGGCCGCGGATGCATTTCCGGCGTTTGAGAAATACAAAGAAATAGAAAGCAACCCGCCCTGCGGATGCCCAATGGGGTGTGTGGCACATTGTATGGGGGGGAGGGGGTTTGCTGCCGTTTCCTCCCCTTCCCGCGGTGACGCCTTCGTGTTGAGGAGTTCTCTTCTTCCCACTTGCGGCTTCCATGCCTCTTTCCAAACTTGGCCTTGCCACGCGTTGACTCCCCATCAGGTGTCGCCTCCCAGACTTGGCCCTGCCACATTCTTTAGTTTCCATAAAGGAAATCCTAAGGGTGTGCCTGCCACATGTTGACGTCCTCAAAGGCGGTTTCTTCCACAGTAGCTCCTGCCATGCGTGCCTCGGGCAGGCCTCGGTAAGCCTTGGAGCGCCTCGAATGCCAACAAACCTGCTTCATCATGGCTCCCAAAACAAGATCCAAAAAACCAGTAGAAACATGGCGGCCAGAAAGGGACTCGACTGTACAAGAAACAAAGTGGGACTCACAGAGAGAAAAAGCATGTATTAACACTTACGCTCATGCTAGTGCGTCGCAAATCTGCTTGCAAAACCTCTGCGGGCAGCAGCAAAATTTTCCGATGGCTGACCCCACTTTTGGGTCCAAATCTGGATCCCAAAACGGGGCCCAAGCAAAGACCTAAAAGAAGGAATGAAAATGTGATCCAATTCTGGACCCCATTTTGGGGTCCATATTTGGACCCAAAAATGGGGTCAGCCATCGGAGAATTTCGCTGCTGCCCGCACATGTTGTGCAAGCAGATTTGCGACCCTGCATCTTGAACATGAATGTCAACTCATACCTTTTTCTCTTTGTGCGTCCCAAGTCCGGTTGCTACTGTCAAGGTCCCTTTATCGCAGCCATGTTTTGACAACTTTTTTGGGCCCTGGTTTAGGGGCCATGATGAAGCAGGTTTGTTGGCATTCGAGGCACTCCAAGGCTTACCGAGGCCTGCCCGAGGCACGAGGACAAAGCGAGGCTCATGGGGACTCGAATCTATATAATACTATTGTTGGTGTCCCTTAGCAATGATTGATGGTGTGGCAGTGGGACACTGTGGTGCCTTCTGGACTTGCAAAAGACTGCTGTTCTCACAGCTCAGCTGCGCCAGTTTTGGCAAAAAAAGGTCACTGCAGAATCTCATTTTCGGAGCTGTAAAACATTGGCCTTGGACTCCAAGAAGTTGTCCTCCCCAGTTGCGTTGAAAAATTGCTGCCCAACTTTGATCCACTTGCGTCATGCGAAGACCTTTTGTGTGAAAGTTAGGTGAGAGGATGTACAGTGTACTGAACCACCTTGAACCTACTTGAACATCTTGAAACCTATCTTGGAACAATGTATGTGCAGGTGAACAGTTATGAAACCATTTTAAGTTTGTAGGAACCGATCTGTGAACTATAGAACCCATAGGAACCTATAGGAACCAGGTAGGAACCAATTTGGAACCAAATGGGAAACCAGTTGTGCATGGAAGAAGCTTGGAGATGGATTTTGGTTTGTTTTTTGGTTTGTGGGTGTTTTTGGAGTTGTTTGACCCATGCTCTAGGACTTATGTTTGTGACTGTATTGGGTCGGAGTTTGTAAGGGTATTGTGAGTTGAGCTGAAGACGTTTTACTTGGAGAAGCTGGAAGAACGTTTTTGAAGCTTGAGAACTCTTTTGAAGTAGTTTGAGAATTTTGAGAACGTTTGAGTGTCACTGCGTTTTACTCTGTACGACTCTTCTAAGAAGAAGAGTGACTGAGCTGTCCAACCTGTGTGGTTTGGCTCAAGTCCGGGCTGTGAAAAAGAGCTGCCACGCCGCGCTCGTGTTTTCACATGGTAGCGGAGCCATGAAATCTCTATAGAATCGCTGACACCAAGGTCGTCTATAAAATTGCAGACGTTGACACTAGATAGGTACCCCCAAACAAAGGATGGCTCTAAAACGCACCATGTTTCGAAGCTTCTAATTTTCGAGAGGATATTGCGAGGAGGAAAATTTAAATCAGGATGAATGGTGACAAGCCCTTGCGATTTCTGCTAGGCAGCAACGTCACAAGGCAAGGTCCGGAAAAGCAGCCATTTTGATTCACATATCTGCCAACGCACGCGCGATGCCTGCGGATGCCCCTGCGGTATGCGGGAGAACCCGTCGAAGGACCCTGCGGACTGTCCAAAAACCCCCAAAAATGGCCGCGATGCAATTTCCGGCGTTGAGAAATACAAAGAAATAGAAACAAACCCGCCGTGCGGATGCCACTTAAAAAAGCAAACCCGCCGTGGCGGATGCCAATGGGGTGGTGTGGCACATTGTAATGGGGGGGAGGGGTTTTTCTTCTTCTTTTCTTTCTGCCGTTTCTCCCCCTTCCCCTCGGTGACGGCCTTCGTAGTTGAGGCGTTCCTCTTCTTCCAACGTTGCGGCTTCCATGCCTCTTTCCAACTGTCCCTTGCCACGCGTTTGACTCCCGCATCAGGTCGTCGCCTCCCAGACTTGCCCTCTGCCACATCTATGTTCCCATAAGGGGTGGTTTTCTGCGAACCGTGCCTTGGCCTGCCACATGTTGACGTCCTCAAAGGCGGTTTCTTCCACAGTAGCTCCTGCCATGCGTGCCTCCGGCAGGCCTCGGTAAGCCTTGGAGCGCCGCCTCGAATGCCAACAAACCTGCTTCATCATGGCCCCCAAAACAGGATCCAAAAAACCAGTAGAAACATGGCGGCCAGAAATGGACCTCGACTGTACAAGAAACAAAGTGGGACGCACAGAGAGAAAAAGCATGTATTAACACTTACGCTCATGCTAGTGCGTCGCAAATCTGCTTGCAAAACCTCTGAGGGCAGCAGCAAAATTCTCCGATGGCTGACCCCACTTTTGGGTCCAAATCTGGATCCCAAAACGGGGCCCAAGCAAAGACCTAAAAGAAGGAATGAAAATGTGATCCAATTCTGGACCCCATTTTGGGGTCATATTTGGACCCAAAAATGGGGTCAGCCATCGGAGAATTTCGCTGCTGCCCGCACATGTTGTGCAAGCAGATTTGCGACCCTGCAGCTTGAACATGTATGTCACCTCATACCTTTTTCTCTTTGTGCGTCCCAAGTCCGGTTGCTACTGTCAAGGTCCCTTTCTCGCAGCCATGTTTTGACCACTTTTTTGGGCCCTGTTTTAGGGGCCATGATGAAGCGGGTTTGTTGCCATTCGAGGCGCTCCAAGGCTTACCGAGGCTTGCCCGAGGCACGAGGACAAAGCGAGGCTCACGGGGACTCGAATCTATATAATACTATGGTTGGGGTCCCTTAGCCATGATTGATGGTGTTGCAGTGGGACACTGTGGTGCCTTCTGGACTTGCTGTTTGTCAAAGCTGCGCCAGTTTTGGCAAAAAAAGGTCACTGCAGAATCTCATTTTCGGAGGCTGTAAACATTGGCCTTGGACTCCAAGAAGTTGTCCTCCCCAGTTGCGTTGAAAAATTGCTGCCCAACTTTGATCCACTTGCGTCATGCGAAGACCTTTTTGTGTGGAAGTTTGGTGAGAGGATGTACAGTGTACTGAACCACCTTAAACCTACTTGAACATCTTGAAACCTATCTTGGAACAATGTATGTGCAGGTGAACAGTTAGGAAACCATTTTAAGTTTGTAGGAACCGATCTGTGAACTAGAGAACCCATAGGAACCTATAGGAACCAGGTAGGAACCAATTTGGAACCAAATGGAACCAGTTTGTGCATGGAAGAGCTTGGAGATGGATTTTCGTTTGTTTTTGTGGTTTGTGTGTTTTTGGATGTTGTTTGACCCATGTCCTAGGAACTTGATGTTGTGACTGTATTGGGTAGGAGTTTTGTAGGGTATTTGTGAGTTTGAGCTGAAGACGTTTTATTTGGAGAAGCTGGAAGAACGTTTTTAAAGCTTGAGAACTCTTTCGAAGTAGTTTGAGAAGTTTGAGAACGTTTATGTCCTGCATTTTACTCTGTCAACGACTCTTCTAAGAAGAGAGTGAAACTGACAGCTGTCAACTCATTGTGGTTTGGCTCAAGTCCGGGCGTGAAAAAGAGCTGCCACGCCGCGCTCGTGTTTTCACATGTAGCGGAGCCATTACTCTCTATAGATCGCGACACCAAGGTCGTCTATAAATTGCAGCGTTTGACACTGGAATAGGTTACCCCCAACAAGGATGGCTCTAAAACGAACCATGTTTCGAAGCTTCTAATTTTCGAGAGGATATTGCGAGGAGGAAAATTTAAATCAGGATGAATGGTTACAAGCCCTTGCGGTTTCTGCTAGGCAGCAACGTCACAAGGCAAGGTCCGGAAAAGCAGCCATTTTGATTCACATATCTGCCAACGCACGCGCGGATGCCTGCGGATGCCCCTGCGGATGCGGAAAAACCGTTGCGAAGGACCACTGCGGATGCCAAAAACCCCCAAAAAATGGCCGCGGATGCATTTCCGGCGTTTGAGAAATACAAAGTAATAGAAAGCAACCCGCCATGCGGATGCCCAATGGGGTGTGTGGCACATTGTATGGGGGGAAGGGGGTTTGCTGCCGTTTCCTCCCCTTCCCTCGGCTCTCGGTCCGGTGGACGCCTTCGTTTTGAAGAGTTCTCTTCTTCCCACTTGCGGCTTCCATGCCTCTTTTCCAAAACGTGGCCTTGCCACGCAGTTGACGCCCCAGAGTATCGGCCTCCCAGACTTGGCCCTGCCACATTCTAGGTTCCCATTCAAGGGTCTAAGGGTTGTGCTGCCACATGTTGAACGTTCCTCAAGGATGGGTGGGGAGGTCCGTTGGTACGCCCAACGCGGATCGCCAGTGAGGGATGAGGCGCGTTAGGATGAGGAAGGGGGTGCGTGTTGAATTTCGTTTTGCTTTCCCTTTCTTCCACAGTAGACTCCTGCCATGCGCTGCCCGGGGCAGGCCGCGGTAAGAATTGGAGCGCCTCGAATGCAAACAAAACTGCTCATCATGGCCCCCAAAAACAGGATCAAAAAACCAGGTAGAGACATGGCGGGCCAGAAACGGGACCTCGACTGTACCACCAGAAACACAAGTGGACGCACAAGAGAAAAAGCATGTATTAACACTTACGCTCATGCTAGTGCGTCGCAAATCTTCTTGCAAAACCTCTGCGGGCAGCAGCAAAATTCTCCGATGGCTGACCCCACTTTTGGGTCCAAATCTGGATCCCAAAACGGGGCCCAAGCAAAGACCTAAAAGAAGGAATGAAAATGTGATCCAATTCTGGACCCCATTTTGGGGTCCATATTTGGACCCAAACATGGGGTCAGCCATCGGAGAATTTCGCTGCTGCCCGCACATGTTGTGCAAGCAGATTTGCGACCCTGCAGCTTGAACATGTATGTCAACTCATACCTTTTTCTCTTTGTGCGTCCCAAGTCCGGTTGCTACTGTCAAGGTCCCTTTCTCGCAGCCATGTTTTTACCACTTTTTTGGGCCCTGTTTTAGGGGCCATGATGAAGCAGGTTTGTTGGCATTCGAGGCGCTCCAAGGCTTACCGAGGCTTGCCCGAGGCACGAGGACAAAGCGAGGCTCACGGGGACTCGAATCTATATAATACTATGGTTGGGGTCCCTAAGCCATGATTGATGGTGTGGCAGTGGGACACTGTGGTGCCTTTCTGGACTTGCAAAAAGTACTGTTTGTCAAAGCTGCGCCAGTTTTGGCAAAAAAAGGTCACTGCAGAATCTCATTTTCGGGGCTGTAAAACATTGGCCTTGGACTCCAAGAAGTTGTCCTCCCCAGTTGCGTTGAAAAATTGCTGCCCAACTTTGATCCACTTGCGTCATGCGAAGACCTTTTTGTGTGAAAGTTAGGTGAGAGGATGTACAGTGTACTGAACCACCTTGAACCTACTTGAACATCTTGAAACCTATCTTGGAACAATGTATGTGCAGGTGAACAGTTAGGAAACCATTTTAAGTTTGTAGAAACCGATCTGTGAACTATAGAACCCATAGGAACCTATAGGAACCAGGTAGGAACCAATTTGGAACCAAATGGAACCAGTTTGTGCATGGAAGAGCTTGGAGATGGATTTTCGTTTGTTTTTGTGGTTTGTGGTGTTTTGGATGTTGTTTGACCCATGTCCTAGGAACTTGATGTTGTGACTGTATTGGGTGGATTTGGGGAGATATTTGTAGTTGAGCTGAAGACGTTTTAATTTGGAGAAGTTGAAGAACGTTTTTAAAGCTTGAGAAACTCTTTTGAAAGTAGCTGAGAAGTTGAGAAACGTTTGGTGTCCACTGGGGTTGGTCGGGCGTCTGGGATGAGGGGCGCGACGAGGGGTGGCGTTTACTATGGGCCCGACTCTTCTAAGAAGAAGAGTGACTGAGCTGTCCAACCTGTGTGGTTTGGCTCCAGTCCGAGCTGTGAAAAAGAGATGCCACGCCGCGCTCGTGTTTTCACATGGTAGCGGAGCCATGAAATCTCTATAGAATCGCTGACACCACGGTCGTGTATAAAATTGCAGACGTTGGCACTGGATAGGTACCCCCAAACAAAGGATGGCCCTAAAACGCACCATGTTTCGAAGCTTATAAGTTTCGAGAGGAGATTGCGAGGAGGAAAATTTTAATCAGGATGATTAGTTACAAGCCCTTGCGATTTCTGCGAGGCAGCAACGTCGCAAGGCAAGGTCCAGAAAAGCAGCCATTTTGATTCACATATCTGCCAACGCACGCGCGGATGCCTGCGGATGCCCCTGCGGATGCGGAAAAACCGTTGCGAAGTACCACTGCGGATGCCAAAAACCACCAAAAAATGGCCGCGGATGCATTTCCGGCGTTTGAGAAATACAAAGTAATAGAAAGCAACCCGCCCTGCGGATGCCCAATGGGGTGTGTGGCACATTGTATGGGGGGAGGGGGTTTGCTGCCGTTTCCTCCCCTTCCCTCGGTGACGCCTTCGTGTTGAAGAGTTCTCTTCTTCCCACTTGCGGCTTCCATGCCTCTTTCCAAACTTGGCCTTGCCACGCGTTGCCTCCCCATCAGGTCTCGCCTCCCAGACTTGGCCCCGCCACATTCTAGGTTCCCATAAAGGGTCATAAAGGGTAGTGCCTGCCACATGTTGACGTCCTCAAAGGCGGTTTCTTCCACAGTAGCTCCTGCCATGCGTGCCTCCGGCAGGCCTCGGTAAGCCTTGGAGCGCCTCGAATGCCAACAAACCTGCTTCATCATGGCCCCCAAAACAGGATCCAAAAAACCAGTAGAAACATGGCGGCCAGAAAGGGACCTCGACTGTACAAGAAACAAAGTGGGACGCACAGAGAGAAAAAGCATGTATTAACACTTACGCTCATGCTAGTGCGTCGCAAATCTGCTTGCAAAACCTCTGCGGGCAGCAGCAAAATTCTCCGATGGCTGACCCCACTTTTGGGTCCAAATCTGGATCCCAAAACGGGGCCCAAGCAAAGACCTAAAAGAAGGAATGAAAATGTGATCCAATTCTGGACCCCATTTTTGGGGTCCATATTTGGACCCAAAAATGGGGTCAGCCATCGGAGAATTTCGCTGCTGCCCGCACATGTTGTGCAAGCAGATTTGCGACCCTGCAGCTTGAACATGTATGTCAACTCATACCTTTTTCTCTTTGTGCGTCCCAAGTCCGGTTGCTACTGTCAAGGTCCCTTTCTCGCAGCCATGTTTTGACCACTTTTTTGGGCCCTGTTTTAGGGGCCATGATGAAGCAGGTTTGTTGGCATTCGAGGCGCTCCAAGGCTTACCGAGGCTTGCCCGAGGCACGAGGACAAAGCGAGGCTCACGGGGACTCGAATCTATATAATACTATGGTTGGGGTCCCTTAGCCAGGCCATGATTGATGGTGTGGCAGTGGGACACTGTGGTGCCTTCTGGACTTGCAAAAGTACTGCTGTTTGTCAAAGCTGCGCCAGTTTTGGCAAAAAAAGGTCACTGCAGAATCTCATTTTCGGAGCTGTAAAACATTGGCCTTGGACTCCAAGAAGTTGTCCTCCCCAGTTGCGTTGAAAAATTGCTGCCCAACTTTGATCCACTTGCGTCATGCGAAGACCTTTTTGTGTGAAAGTTAGGTGAGAGGATGTACAGTGTACTGAACCACCTTGAACCTACTTGAACATCTTGAAACCTATCTTGGAACAATGTATGTGCAGGTGAACAGTTAGGAAACCATTTTAAGTTTGTAGGAACCGATCTGTGAACTATAGAACCCATAGGAACCTATAGGAACCAGGTAGGAACCAATTTGGAACCAAATGGAACCAGTTTGTGCATGGAAGAGCTTGGAGATGGATTTTCGTTTGTTTTTGTGGTTTGTGGTGTTTTTGGATGTTGTTTGACCCATGTCCTAGGAACTTGATGTTGTGACTGTATTGGGTAGGAGTTTGTAGAGTATTTGTGAGTTTGAGCTGAAGACGTTTTATTTGGAGAAGCTGGAAGAACGTTTTTAAAGCTTGAGAACTCTTTTGAAGTAGTTTGAGAAGTTTGAGAACGTTTGAGTGTCACTGCGTTTTACTCTGCACGACTCTTCTAAGAAGAAGAGTGACTGAGCTGTCCAACCTGTGTGGTTTGGCTCCAGTCCGAGCTGTGAAAAAGAGTTGCCACGCCGCGCTCGTGTTTTCACATGGTAGCGGAGCCATGAAATTTCTATAGAATCGCTGACACCACGGTCGTGTATAAAATTGCAGACGTTGGCACTGGATAGGTACCCCCAAACAAAGGATGGCGCTAAAACGCACCATGTTTCGAAGCTTATATATAAGTTTCGAGAGGAGATTGCGAGGAGGAAAATTTAAATCAGGATGAATAGTTACAAGCCCTTGCGATTTCTGCGAGGCAGCAACGTCGCAAGGCAAGGTCCAGAAAAGCAGCCATTTTGATTCACATATCTGCCAACGCACGCGCGGATGCCTGCGGATTCCCCTGCGGATGCGGAAAAACCCTTGCAAAGGACCACTGCGGATGCCAAAAACCCCCAAAAAATGGCCGCGGATGCATTTCCGGCGTTTGAGAAATACAAAGTAATAGAAAGCAACCCGCCCTGCGGATGCCCAATGGGGTGTGTGGCACATTGTATGGGGGGAAGGGGGTTTGCTGCCGTTTCCTCCCCTTCCCTCGGTGACGCCTTCGTGTTGAGGAGTTCTCTTCTTCTCACTTGCGGCTTCCATGCCTCTTTCCAAACTTGCCACGCGTTGACTCTCCATCAGGTCTCGCCTCCAGACTTGGCCCTGCCACATTCTAGGTTTCCATAAAGGATCATAAAGGGTAGTGCCTGCCACATGTTGACGTCCTCAAAGGCGGTTTCTTCCACAGTAGCTCCTGCCATGCGTGCCTCCGGCAGGCCTCGGTAAGCCTTGGAGCGCCGCCTCGAATGCCAACAAACCTGCTTCATCATGGCCCCCAAAACAGGATCCAAAAAACCAGTAGAAACATGGCGGCCAGAAAGGGACCTCGACTGTACAAGAAACAAAGTGGGACGCACAGAGAGAAAAAGCATGTATTAACACTTACGCTCATGCTAGTGCGTCGCAAATCTGCTTGCAAAACCTCTGCGGGCAGCAGCAAAATTCTCCGATGGCTGACCCCACTTTTGGGTCCAAATCTGGATCCCAAAACGGGGCCCAAGCAAAGACCTAAAAGAAGGAATGAAAATGTGATCCAATTCTGGACCCCATTTTGGGTCCATATTTGACCCAAAAATGGGGTCAGCCATCGGAGAATTTCACTGCTGCCCGCACATGTTGTGCAAGCAGATTTGCGAACCTGCAGCTTGAACATGAATGTCAACTCATATCTTTTTCTCTTTGTGCGTCCCAAGTCCGGTTGCTACTCAAGGTCCCTTTATCGCAGCCATGTTTTGACCACTTTTTTGGGCCCTGTTTTAGGGACCATGATGAAGTAGGTTTTGTTGGCATTCGAGGCGCTCTCAAGGCTACCAGGCCTTGCCCGAGGCACGAGGACAAAAGCGAGGCTTCACGGGGACTCGAATCTATTAAACTATGGTTGGGTTCCTTATCCAGGCCAGATGTTGTGTGGCAGTGGGACACTGTGGTGCCTTCGGATTGCAAAAAGTACTGCTGTTTTGTCAAAGCGGCAGCCATTTTTTGGCAAAAAAAGGTCACTGCAGAAAGCTAATTTTTCGGAGCTTAAAACATGGCCTTGGACGTCCAAGAAGTTGTCCTCCCCAGTTGCGTTGAAAATTGCTGCCCAAACCGGACTTTTGATCCACTGCGTCATGCCGAAACCTTTTTTGTTGAAAGTTAGGTGAGGGATGTAACAGTGTACTGACCACCTTGACTACTTGAACATCTTGAAACCTATCTTGGAACAATGTATGTGCAGGGGAACAGTTAGGAAACCATTTTAAGTTTGTAGGAACCGATCTGTGAACTATAGAACCCATAGGAACCTATAGGAACCAGGTAGGAACCAATTTGGAACCAAATGGAACCAGTTTGTGCATGGAAGAGCTTGGAGATGGATTTTCGTTTGTTTTTGTGGTTGTGGTGTTTTTGGATGTTGTTTGACCCATGTCCTAGGAACTTGATGTTGTGACTGTATTGGGTAGGAGTTTTGTAGGGTATTTGTGAGTTTGAGCTGAAGACGTTTTATTTGGAGAAGCTGGAAGAACGTTTTTAAAGCTTGAGAACTCTTTTGATTTAGTTTGAGAAGTTTGAGAACGTTTGAGTGTCACTGCGTTTTACTCTGCACGACTCTTCTAAGAAGAAGAGTGACTGAGCTGTCCAACCTGTGTGGTTGGGCTCCAGTCCGAGCTGTGAAAAAGAGCTGCCACGCCGCGCTCGTGTTTTCACATGGTAGCGGAGCCATGAAATCTCTATAGAATCGCTGACACCACGGTCGTGTATAAAATTGCAGACGTTGGCACTGGATAGGTACCCCCAAGCCAAAGTGTGCCCATCATAACCCTGAGGCACCGCACCATGTTTCGAAAGCTTTATAAGTGTTTCGAGAGGAGATGCGAAAGGAGGAAAATTTAATCAGGAATGAATAGTTACAAGCCCTTGCGATGTCTGCTAGGCAGCAACGTCGCAAGGCAAGGTCCGGAAAAGCAGCCATTTTGATTCACATATCTGCCATCGCACGCGCGGATGCCTGCGGATTCCCCTGCGGATGCGGAAAAACCCTTGCGAAGGACCACTGCGGATGCCAAAAACCCCCAAAAAATGGCCGCGGATGCATTTCCGGCGTTTGAGAAATCCAAAGTAATAGAAAGCAACCCGCCCTGCGGATGCCCAATGGGGTGTGTGGCACATTGTATGGGGGGAAGGGGGTTTGCTGCCGTTTCCTCCCCTTCCCCCGGTGACGCCTTCGTGTTGAGGAGTTCTCTTCTTCTCACTTGCGGCTTCCATG
>CAMXCT020005205.1:0-20798 GCA_947184155.2 Cladocopium goreaui
AAACCAATTGGTATGTGTTTCAAGGTGATCCCAATACTCTTTAACTTCAGGTGGTGTCAACGCCCCGAAGAGGCACTTGTCGAACACCTTCCTCCCTTTGGCCCACAAGGCTAGTAACATATCATGTGGCAAGATCATAGGCAGCTTTTGCATAGAAATTTCAAGAGTCGACGGGTTCACCATCCGAACATCTCTGTAGGAGATTTTAGCGCCCAACCAGTTGTCCATTTTCCGCATTAATCTATGGCAGTCGCGCTCAGCATTAGCAGACCACTTGCCACTGCAGCCAAGCTTTGAAAGCCGAGCAACAGTATCGCCAGAATCTTTGACACGACCACCATGCGAATCCAGCCATTGCATAGCCGAAGCAGCAGTTCGTTGAACCTAAGTTGCAGCAATGAAGAAGTGAGTCAGTGGTAATGTCAATGTTAAAGAGTGACGCTGCAGGGGGGAAACACAAGAAAACATACCGTTTAAGCATAACTGAGAACACCTGGGCCGCAGAACTGGAACCACTAGCAAACGAGTCAGTTAGAAGCTCCCCAAATTCGGGTGCAGGGGTCTTCGGCTTGCATGATGCTCGCGCAGCCACAACTTCAGGGGCAGAGAGAGGCCGAAGCACCGGCCGAGGCATCTTGCATGGCCGCTCCACATTGCTGCTTTGGCCAGCCAGAGCCTCAGGGGGGCAATCCAAACATGTGGCCGGCAGTCTTGTATACCTCCAAAATTGGGCGAACAACCCAGTCACACCCGCGGGTATGTATAAATTCAGTGATTTTCTTAAACTCGAGGTCCACATACATGTTTTCTGAAATGTTTGGATGATTTCTATCATTCCTGGCCTCTGCTTTGCGTTTTGACTCATCACGTAGGAGTCCTGCACAGAGAGAGAGGAAATCATAAAATTGGTTTGACAAAGTGGCATAGCGGGACTTCTAATCACCCCATGAGTTTGCACATAGGTACGGGGTCATTGTAATAGTTTGTCAAACCCTACAAATACCACCCACGGAAGGCACCAATTTTTGGCGTGCGGGATCTAAGCTTCAAACGCGTGTATTCACGCGGTAGTTCACTCATGGCTGACCTCACAACCCTGCGTCAAAAACAGGAACCTTTAATGCCTGCAGCTATGGCAAAGTTTTAATGTAATTATAAGTTTTTTCTCTAGGGTCATGCTATGGCCATGCCAAATTGTCCATGGATTTCAAAGAAGTCGGGTTGACTCCTGTAGATCTACTGAGCCCCTAGATCTCAAAAAAAACCCTGTGTGGGAACACTCGCACCATGTCGCACAGCTTTAGGTCTCAGGGTTTTCAGTTCCTTCACTGGCCTGGATCGCTGGTTGGGTGTGTCCAAAACTTGGGTCATTCAATCGCACTTGCAAAAACCGCAATGTTGCAATGTGGGGCCCCCAAGATATAGGTGAGTTGTTTTATGCCATAAATAGGGTTTATGGTAGCTTTAACTGTGCTTAGATGGGTTTATAAACCAACTTATAGCTAGGGGGACCCACATTGTGAGGATATATCAATGATGTCAATGTTCGAATTGATCCAATTTAGGGATTGCAGAGGGAGGAGCTCAACTGGGGATATGTTACTTATAGTCGCTAAGGGGGCCCTCCTATTGGATATGATAGCTAACCTCCGTGTCCATCTTTACATGATGGCTATTGCTGTTTGTCCCCCATTTTTTGAATTCTGCAAATTTTTGACAAAATATGGTAAAGCTTGGATACAGGGGTATCTAGCAAGAATGGTCTACCCACATGCAACAAAAAACAACCCCCAATAGAAGTACATTATTTGGCATGCACCTTTTGGGAAGGTGCAAAATGATCCCCAGACGGTTGGTTGATGTGATGGTCTATTACTGGGTTTATTCCACAGAAAACATGTACTGTATGCCAGTATTTGCAACTATATGATCCAGTCCCAATGTATAGTGACATGTATATCTATCCATGTTACCCCATTCTGTGTTGGTAATCCCCATTGTTTTTTTAAATAGATTCACGAACCCCCCTGTAAAATGAAATGTGATTTGATGTAATTTTAATCCATTCTTTGTTGGTCATCCCCATTTTTAGACATTCATGAGCCATCCCTTCAAGGTGCATAATTTTGAACCCAGACATTGGACGTTATGGTGTGGCAACCCCCAACCCAACCTCACCTTCCGTTTCCCTCCCTTTGGCTTGCACAGCTGCGTTGCCATCGCTGCATTTTCGAGGTACGAATCCCTTCCGGCATTGGCATCAATAAGGATCTCTGCGGCACGGTCTTCGTCGAGGCTTTCGGGATTCTGGCGGGATAGAACGGTACAAGGCTTTGGTGAGGATATGTCAATGTGGGTTCCAGAATAAATTGAGGTTCCAGAAAAAAAAGAATCCAAACTAGATGGTTCGTGACCACCTTTTTTTTTAAATGGCGGGTGGTATCGAAAAGGGTTTGGAATCCCCATAATTCTTGGAACTATAGGGAAAATTTACCCATGCAAAGCTATTGACATCCTGAAGACTCATGGTTAAACCGGATCCCCCCAATGCTGTGATTTCTCCTTCTCGAACTGGTCCAAAATGGATTTCAGAGTGTAATAGTAATCTTCCAACTCCTTCGCCGCTGCCACTAGGTTGTCACCTAAGTGGGCAAGAAAGGAATAAATTTCTGGCAAAGCTAGTCCAAAAAGGGGAGGCAACATACATGCAGAAACTGATTGTGTCTAGGGGCGAAGTTTGTCTTGGTGCTTAAGATGGGCCAATTTCACGGGCCACATCTTTGCCTGGCTCAAATCCTTGAGAATCTGGGGAACCATCCATTGAAGACCTGGTACGACCTCATCCGGCATCTCCTTCCTTAGAGTTTTGAAACTCACCGCTTCGCCATGCTCGGACATGCGTGGAATATGAAGAGAAGATCACATGGAAGTCTAAATGCCAGATCATTTTAGAGACGGACACAGTTCATCATATTCTTTAAAGGGGCTGGCAAACTTTGGAAAATTATAGGTGACCAGACTCGTCTTTGCTTGCTTGGGTTTGGACTTCGCTTTGGCCTTTGGAACTCCCAAAACCGTCGCGGGCGCGGGAGCTTCCTTTTGGTTGGTACGCAGGTTCAGGCACTCTTCGGGCTTGCAACCCTTCGTCAACTTCAGGGAAGCCTCTACACATGGAAATGAAGCGCAAACTGTTTAGCCACTTGCAGTTATATGTGCCAAATACCTCACGCACATATATATATATATACACACACACTTACATGATTCCACATTATATGTAATCAAAAATCATAAAATACCAATCACATCATATCATTTTATTATATCATATCATATTAGTCCAACTAGTTTTCAGGTGGGAGAAGGGGGACAGAGGAGAGAAAAAGAGAGAGAGAAAAGAGAGACAGAGAGAGAGAGAGCTGTGGCTTTGGCCACAGAATGGGCTCAAGATGGCTGAGGAAGCAATCATTGTAGCTGTAGCTTTGGCCACGGAGTGGGCTCAAGATCAGCCATGCCACAATCATTGTAGCTGCAGCTTTGGCCACAGATGGGCTCAAGATGGCTCAAGGAGCAGGCATTGTAGCAGTAGTTTTGGTCACAGAGTGGGCTCAAGATCAGCCATGCCACAAGCTGCAGCTTTGGCCACACATGGGCTTAATGATGAGTCATGCAACAATCATTGTAGCTGTAGTTTTGGTCACAGAGTGGGTGAAGATGGGTGAGAACACCAACGCCCCAGATGCACAACAAAGCCCCGGAAAGCAGGAACAAAAAACAATCCAGGAACCCAACTGTTTCTGTTGGCGCCTGACCACCACAGTTGATCTTTGCCTTAGCCGCCATCTTGAGCGTGTTGGCGGTCTCCTCTTCATCCTTTTTTCCAAGCTCCACAGTCACCTACGGAGCATGGCGAATAAAACCCCTAACCTTGAGGGCAGGAGTGGATTGGAAACAAAGTGTGTTGATGATGCAGGAAAGGCACATAGTAAGTCTTCAAATCATCATCGTCTGGGTGATCTTGCACTAAACCAGCCGCAATCTTCTTCTTAATGATGCTGTCTGCAGCATCCGTGTCACCACCGTGATCAGCAATGATCTGAGCTTTGGTTCGCCAACCTCATTTATAACATGAATGCATATTTAGGGCCTTAAGCGTGCAGTTGCCTTTTTTTAATACTTCGCATATAACTTCCGCAAATTGGGGTAATTACTCTTGCAATTTTTTGTATATATGTATATATATAGATTATAGAAATATAATACATGGATCTGAACCCCAAGTCGATGGAAAAAGTCCATTTCCATTCCCATGGCAACAAGCGGGATTCCAGCCGAGAGGCGCATTTTCCTCGTGGAAGTGGATCGATCGGTGTGGGTCCTGGAATTTTCCACGTGCAACCTGGGCAGGGGGCTGGCTTGGCAAAGCTTATCCCCATTTGAAAGTCCATAAAAAAGGGAAGAACATATTTATGCAGCTTGATTGAACCCCAGCCAATTTTCAAACATATTCACTTTTGAATTTATTGAACCCGAGTCCACGCTTAGATTGACCAAAAAACATTTGGAGCCACTGCGAACCCAAAAAAATCGCATCCTGGGAGCAGGCTCCAATTCTTTCCGGCTTTCAGCCATTTTTCGAACAGGGCCGTCTTTGCAGCCTACATCAAACACAGATGGTTTTGATTTATAATGGAGGGTGCGTTATAACAAGCATTAGATTTCATTCGCATGTGTGAAAATACCTTCGTGTTGGTCTTCACTGCAGCTTCCCATGCTTCCACCACTTCATCCGGTATGTCGTGCGCTTCTGGGTCGCGAAGACGCCTCCCACAAAAGGGTGCATAATAGTTTGGGGTGAGTATGATAGCGTGACTGAGGCATTCTATAATTAGAAACCTGCCTTTTGAACTCGCCCTGCAAAGCTTGCCGTTCGTTGTAGGTCGCGGGTTCAATGGGCTGTGGTGCCCCATCCTGCAAAACAATCGCTTTTATATATACATGTGTATACACACATCTCTATCTAGTTATCTAACTACGCGCAAAGGTTGAATACAGCAGTTCTAAGTCCCCAGGCCTCCCCAGTGGCAACGGTGATTTGAGCAGCAGGTCGTCGTACAGGCTGTGCTGGTTGTGCTGCTGCTGCTGGCTGTGCTGGGTGTGCTGCTGGGGGTGCTGGGGGTGCTGGGGGTGCTGGAAGCTGCGCACGGGTCAGGGGAGGTTGCGCTTTGGCTTTTGCCAAGGCTGGAGATTCTGCTTGGGGTGCATTGTTGGGTGTCTCCAGGTCTGGTGGCAGAACAGGCGGGGCCGGGGTATCAAGTTCCCACTTGACAGACAAGCCGGATGGCTGTGCTTTCTTGTGGCGCAAGATGCCAGCTCTTGCTGAGTCAAGCTGAACTTTGGCTGGTCCATGGGAGTCCTTGGCTGGGTGCATCTGTGGGGGTGTTGACTGAGGTGTTTCTGTGGATTCATGGCTTGGTGTTGGCTCAGGTGCTTGGGTTGCGGGTTGGCATGCAGCAACTTTGGCCGTTGGAATTGGCTTCGGGACTGCCTTCGCAGTTGGCATTGGCGACTTTGGTTGTTCTGCCATGTGCGTGTCATGTTCAGCATCAGCATAGGCATGGGCCTTTGCAGGGGGGCAAGCAGGCAGAACAAGGGGTGTAGCTGCAGAGGCTGGGGTGGCAGGAGGCCTACGCTTCAACACCATTGTGCTATGTGCAAGGGGTGGGCTGGCTGATGTTTTTGCTGCAGTACACACACCGCGACAAGCTGAAGCTTTCTTTGTGGGAGGCGTTGGAACACCCTTTGTGTAGTCTACTGTTGATGACCGGGAGTATGCTGCTGGCGACATTGACCTGTCACAACTAAACAGTCTTTTGAATTCGGTGCATGGTTTGCTGGACCTATGTGCGCATTCTAGAAATTGGATCATTGGGTGCCCCAATTTAAGCACGCAGGGTATTTCATTTCCTTAAGCCCAAATGTGGATTATTTTTCAAAAATTGGAACACCCAACAAGTAATAAAACAACCTGAGAAATAGACTCAGCAAGGGCCAGTGCTGGTTCTAGTTCACGGCTCGATGGAAGCAACGCGGGCCACTGAACTGGCGAAGGTGCACTCATCGAACCACTGGAAGCCTCCCATGAACTTGAAAAAGATGGGCTCACATAAATGGCATGGCTCATGGATGTGATAATATATGCGTCCCATGGGCAATGCAGCCATGTTATGTTGGCTCTCTAAACTTGTAAATACCATGCAGGCCATTTAGGACCACACCCTTTTCGATTTCTCTCCTGAAATTCCAAGCCCACCCACAGCCGGAATGAGGCCAAAGATGCCTTGGAAGTGAACGAAGTCGATGGCGAAATGACACGTCGTTTCGGCGGAGGCGTCTCCGCATGGTCAGAAGCTTCGGGTTGAACCTGAGTCCGCAGGCAGCGCTACTTTAGATATACCATGGAAATTGATGAATGGATATACACCAGGATAAGCCTAGTTACTGCTCCGCTCCATGGGGCAAAGAATTCCGCAACCTCCCCTTGCTTTGGTACATGAAAAGGAGGTAGTTTTGGAACAGGTGGAACTTTTCCTTCAGCTGAGTCCTATGGTTTTGTGGCAAATGCCAACCCCACACAAAACCTACCCACACAAAACCTAAATGAAACATTGAGAACATATAGTCCTGTTCTGGTCCCTTTGCCTTTCGACGGACCTGTCATCAAGAAATTCTGCTTTTGACGTATGCATAAATAAAGCATGTCAAAAATTAGTCAGAGTCACCATGGCGGGAGCTGCTCGAACTCCACAACAAGTGCCGCGGAATCCCCAATGCCCTAAAGAGCTGGAGACAGGATAGGGTCCAACGTTATAGCTACAATTCCTGCATGTGTGCGATCCCTTGCAATGACTATGGGACACTAACGGCCAAGTGTGACAACATCAGAACACATTTTTCCCGATTTTCCCGATGCCTTTCCGATGCCGGGGGCGTCGCGGGGCGTCGGTTTAGAGGAGTTTTGAGGTACCCATGACAACCCCATCCGATGTTTCCGATGGCTTTCCGATGCCGCCCCGCGACATTGCACATGTAATTTGGTCCCACAACTAAGAATGGGAAGTGCATATGGTAAAACAGCGAATTAGAAGTAGCCATGCCATGACATCAATCACCACTGGCCCGCTTGCGGCTGCGACGGGCATTCAACATGTCGATCAGGTGAGCCTCAACTTCGTGAAGCCTTGGCTAGGGACCATGGATGATCAGGGTCAACATTCCAACGTTTTCCAAACTCAAACATCCTTAAAGATGGATCCAACATATTCCCAACATTCCAAATCCAAACATTCCAAAGATGGATCCAAACATTCCAAACATTCCAAACCCAAACATTCCAATCCAAACATTTCAAACATACCAATCCCAAACATTCCAATCCAAACATTCCAAACATTCCAGACCCCAGCATTCCAATCTAAACATTCCACATTCCAAACCCGAACATTCCGAAGATGGACCGAAACATTCCAAACCCAAACATTCCAAAGATGGATCCATTCCAAACATTCCAAACCCGAACATTCCGAAGATGGATCGAAACATTCCAAACCCAAACATTCCAAAGATGGATTCCAAACATTCCAAACCCAAACATTCCAAACATGGATCCAATCATTCCAAACATTCGAAGCCCAAACATTCCAATCCAAACATTTCAAACATCCAATACCCAAACATCCCCAAGATGGGTCCAAACGGTACAGTATATGCATCGAACCAGTCCAAACATTCCAAACCTTGCATGGGATCCAGACATTCCAAGCATTTGCGGCATTCCATAAAACAGTCCATGGAGGGTGAAAAACACGGTTTGGAATTCCAGGGTGCCATTATATTTTTGGAATATGGCTGCATACATGCACGTGATTCCCTGGCAGTCCAGTGGCTTTGCATCTTCCCAAGCATCAGGGGTGTAGTCAATCGTCTCCACTGGAGTTAGATGGTGCGCTTCTTTCGTGAAGAGCTGAAACACCTTGGTTTTAAACATGGATGTCTATAGAGAGTCTAGAGATTTCATGGCCCAAATTAGAAAAAAGTATGGTATAGAGGACGGGCGACCCGTCTTCCAAAGCGAGGAGGATACACTTGAGTGGCTTTAAGATGTCGGCTTCCCTGAAATTTTGGACGTCCATCAGCAGTTTGGTATTTCACAGTGGAATTGCTGGGTTCAAACAAGCTCCTGTCCAAAGTCCTGTTTTCAGGGGCTTTAAAAAACAAGAAAAAACAAGTTGGCATGCATGCTGCATTTTAAAACCTCAATGTTTTTGACATGCAGTCCTGTAGAGTTTTTCCACGACGGGATCCGAGGAGACAAGTTTGACGGGCTTCCATGTTGGGGCACCATACATCCCGAGGTGTGTACGGCATTCCCAGTTCTCCGCATGCTGGAGGAAAGTTTTGAGGCGTGGGTGGTCGAACAACTCAGCGCAGCACCCCACCCCTCAAAAATAAACATGCCAAAGATAGCTGCACTGAGAAATTTGAAAATGAATTTTGAATTTAAGCACCCCACCAATGATTGAGAAGGATTTTCCAAAAGCCAATGTATGCCAAGGAAGCGGGCTGCATATAGTATGAGAGTCATCTTAGTGCAGCGAAAAACACATGTCCATGTCCCACGCCAAACCATGTGCCAAAGTATCAAGCATCCATTTCCTGGGCCTATGGCTCGACTCACCATTAAATTTCCATGCACCACGCTCGGACGAGTCCTGCGGGCCACACGGTTGCATGACCATTTCCCCCTTTTGTGAATGTCGGAATATGGAAAAGTTTGCCCATATGAGATATTTTGTTCTTAAATGCAACCCAGGTGAACGGTTCACGAGATAGATGTTGAATTTAGATGATTGGGGGTCCTGACCGTACATACTTTTTAGCCATGCAGATATTTGCACTAATATTTATTTTATTCATAATATATATATATGAATATCTATTTTATTTCTATATATGATATGTGTGTTTATATGCAAGCAATACAAACATATATGCCCACATACAAAAAGGGTTGGTAGGTATAAACATAGAAATACGAAGATGGAATTGATAGAATTAGGGCGAATATAAGTCAAGTGCAAAGTTGAGGGCCCCAATTTCAAAAAACAACTGACATTTAGAGAATTTCGATCTCGGTAATGCCAGCCTGCAAACTTGAGATACATCCACTTTGATTCCAAATAGTTCTATTGTCACAGTGGTGCCAAACCCGTGATATTTCCATATCCATGAATATATCATATGTATGTAGCCATACCTTCATGCCTATCTATCCATGATCTGCTCCACCTTTCTTAACCACCAGGACCCCCATCCACCCTGTCCTGTTTCCCAGGATGTTGTGCTCACTTCGTTGAGACGTTCCACCTTGAGGCACGCAAGTGATAAATTTCATGGGGTTGGGCCACTAAGATCATCAAGTCCAAAAGATTGAACACTTGCAAATATAGAGATTCATTACCTCTATGTAGCCGAGTCTCATGCCATGTAAACTTTCTGGGTGTGGGGTTTTGGAAACCCCGTGGGAAAACATTGCCGTTGGGGTTTTATCCGGGATCTGCTAGATGGATCTAGATTCATCAAAGCCGAACCAAATGCTGTGGAAACCCCAATGTGGACCATATAAAATCCCGACCTTCGATCATGCAGTCATAGCCAACCCTTGCTGAGAATGATCTGAGTTCCTGACGGTTAACTATGCTCCAGCTAGAGCATAATATCCCCGCAACCAGCACTGCGTCGGGCTTGCAGCATAAGACTGCCCAGAGGAATCTCAGGAATCCTTGACTCGTATTGATGTCCTTAGCACACAATGGTGTGATCGAGGAGCATGGGGTAGGGCACGCGTACAGCAACTTTTAGCACCACTTGCATTCACAGACCCAAAAACACAGTGGCATGACTTAAACCTCATGCCGCATATACATCACAGTGGCCAGTCAGTAATCTACTGGTTTTGCGGCCAATGAACATCTCGGGGATCAATTTCTGTGTCAAGTGCGCATGCCATCATGTTCTGAGCTTTGTAAGCTTTACTCACTGCACACTGCCCGGCGAAAAGATCAGCACAGTCATACAACGCGGCCGGCTGCACAAAGGCCCGTTGCATCAAGACTATGATGGCCCACAGGCGAAAGGGGATGCAACCAGGGTTGCGAGGTCCACGAACCCTCTGCGGTATGAAGTAAGGGCCGCAGTCATCATCCTTGTTCTTTGGGCACCTCAGGTACAACAGCGGCTGTTCTATGTCTTAAGATTTTCTTTCCAACAGTTTAAACCCAGCTCCAAATTCTAGATGCCATGGAAACGTTCACACAGACCAAAGAATAAACGTTCACACAGACCAAAGAATAAAAACGAGAGAGGTTCAGGCATAGACTGTGCCATTTACTCTTGTGAATTTTTGGGACAAGTGTATTCCTGATTTTTTTGTGAAACCACAGTTTTGGCATGCACACAGTAAGTTGATCCAAAACACAACTCATCGTCTGTGGCGATGGCCTTATTCAGACCCTTTTTTCGATCCCTCTTCCCCATGGCCACTGCTAGACCTCACGATCCGAGACGAACCTGGCCAGGTGCCAAGCAATGCCTCTTTCACAAAGGCGATGAAGCGTTTGAAGGTCGGGTTTTGGCAGTTGGGACGAGGGTGGCTTGACTGCTAAAATGATCATGGGATTCGAGCATAATGTTTTGCATGCCCATGCCCAAAAATGCATCCGCTCAACGATGGAAAGAAGAATGCCTCAGCTAGACTTGAATGTGGGGACTTGAATGTGGGCAATCCAACAACAGCTGTTTTTCCTGTCTTTCCCCAGCTTTCGATTGATGCTACCTATGGTTCTACCCCACCTCTCTTTCTCGAGTGGGTCAGGAACCCCCAACGCAAGCTTTCAGAAATTGTCTTTCCGGCCCCAGAAGCAGGGCAAAAATCAGGCCATGGGCCAACGCCAACGCACTAGCTGCGGCACGTTGGAAATGCCAAACATGGGCCCCAAAATCCCAAACCTGTGAAATCAAAAATGACAACACATTATTGAACAGAATAATATGTGTATATACATATATATATATATATATGTGTGTGTGATATGTCCTACACAAGCGAAGACATCATAATATATGTACATATATATATATGCAAATGATTTCATGACTGATCATACATAACAAATCAACAGGGGAACACATATATGAAAATTAGGCCCCGCCCTCACGGGATTTCTTGTGATCACCGATCTTGGGCTGAGACTTGTCAGCCTTAGGCTCCTTAGGCACACCACTCAGGCGAGGGCTTACCAAATTGTAATCCCTCAGCAAGGCCGAAGCCAATTTGCCAGCCTTCTTGCAATCTTCAGCGGTTCCACCTTGGTACTTTTTTTTCTTGTAGGCATTCGAGTACACCTGGTTGCCAGTCACGTGCGGGGGCGCGTCAATGGCATCTTTGGGAATCTCATCATGAGGCAAACTCGGCTCCGGCTTTGGCTCGGGGGAGGCAGGCTCAGAGGAAGGCATGGTTGTGGTCCCCCCACGCACCCTACGCTTCTTGCTAGGCACTACCTCAACAGGTGTAGATCCCCCGGTAGCGACAACTGTTTTCTTCTTTTTCTTCAGGACTTGGGTAGTCTTTGGAGGTGACTTCCCATCATTCTTACCAGGGGCATCAGCAACATTGAGGTCAGCAGAAAGAGCACTACTGGACCGAGCTTTGCGAAGGATTGCCCTTCGCCTGTTCCCCCCCTTTTTGCTGCTCTTCTTCGCTTTCTTACCCTTGGCCTTGGGCTTGGCACTTGGTTTCCTTCCCCTAGGCTGTCCCTGCTCAGCATACACCGGGGGAGGCGCGGAATCGATGGTTTCTTCGAGGGACTCCAACAGATCGCAACCCTTCTGGGTTTCCGCCAACCCATCACTCCCAACACTCACCACCTTCCAAACCTTGAAGTTCTTGTGCAAGGGATCTGGGCCTCCTCCATGGAAGGGATCTGGAATCTCCTTGGCTAGGATGGTAAATGACTTTGGCTATGTGCTGACATGGCTACCTTGACCCTGCATATCTCAAGAATGACATGCCTGAGAAACACAAGTTTTAAAGACACCATGCGTACTTATCTTTTGTCCAAGAGTCAGCAGTGGAAGCACGAGCAATCTTGTCAGCCCGGGACATCGTCACCTGAATCGAAGGTTGTAGGTGGAGAGGGTGGTTCTCTTTTTCCACGGTCATGAGTAGCTACATGTTGTTAACGATCCATGCTGTCATGCATGATCAATGTCTTAAGACACTGGCAATTGTTCCGTGGGCTTGCCACCCCCAAAAGAAAAGGAAAAGTGCTATAAAAAGGACCCCCCCCTCCTCCGGGTGGTTCCTTTTTGCGTGTTTTTGGCTTTTGGCCAATTAAACAGTGCCAGACCCTGATGTTCAAAATTGCAAGCCTTGTCCTCGGAACGAGCAGGTGGAACATGTTCACCAGCAGGCGTGTCAGGCTCAGCCGTGTCGGAATGAAGGGCAAGTCCGTGAGGAGAAAGATCGTGGTGGCGACCAAAGTCATCATCACCCTTGGGAAATTCTGGCTCTGAAACTGCTCGAACTTCATCCCAATCGTCCCCCTCACACTCGGGAGCAGGTTGAGAATCTTCCCACACTTCTGACGCCTCGTCCAGGTCTGTGTCATCCTCAACCAAGACAGAGTCATGTGGGCAACTGTCATGCACTTCAGGTACAACAGGATCACCAAGGGTCAGGGTTTTGGCACGTAGGAGGCCGGCAGGTTCATCAGGCATAGGAAGAGTTTCAACGGTATCGATGTTCACAGGAAGTTCGGGCGGGCTCACTTTTGGCTCCAAAGGTTCAGGTCGCACTTCTGCCTCACAAGGTTGAGGTGCACGTGGATCCTCCCGGTGAGCACCAGCCGGTGCCTGAGCAAGGCAATGCTGGGTGGCCCAAACCAGTGCCTGGCACACATCATCCCCAGCCGCCTCCAACCAGTATTCCGCTGAATCCTGGAACCCGGCATCTCGAAGAATCCTCAACTTTTGAAGGTAGGGCAGCGACTTCAAAGCACTGTCCTTCTCAATCTCGTCACTGGGCTGGGGCAGGCGCTCTTCATCCATCAAGCGGTCAGCCTGTGCTGCAGCAAGCGCTTCTGGGAGGTGTCCCGCAATCACATCAGGATCAGGTCCATGGGTTTGGCACAGGTCAAAGACAATCAAGGTCTCAGACCAAACTGCGGGTGGCAAGTCTTGAGGTCGGTTCTCGATCATCTCTTCCTTTGAAGTCCATGTCTGGCAAAACTCTATGCAATCCTCTAACGTGAACTCACCCTCTGGACATTCAGCCTCATCATCGATCTGAACAGGTTCTTCGGGTTCTCCTTTCGTAGTCTGTGGGTTCTCCTGGATGGATAGAATTGGGTGAAAGAATTGGTTAGCCGCACAGGTGTTTAAAATCAACCGCATTTACGAGTTCATGCCCATGTGTCCTGAACTGGCTGGTTGTTAACTCCTTCGGCTTCGCTTTGGGAGTCCAAAACCATGATGTCGTCCTCACCTGCAGTGAGTCTAATTTGTAATCAGAAGATCGAAAATACCAAAGGTGATGTGGATGTATTAGATAGAGATAGAGATAGAGATAAATACAGAGATAGACAGAAAGACAGAAAGACAGAAAGACAGAAAGACAGAAAGAGAGAAAGAGAGAAAGATAGAAAGATAGAAAGAAAGAAAGAAAGATAGATAGATAGATAGACAAATAGACAGATAGACGGATAGACAGATAGATTGATAGATTGATCGGTTGGTGGATAAATTGATAGGTTGATAGGGTGACAGATTGATAGGTTGATTGATTGAAAGACTGATAGATTGATAGATTGATTGATTAAAACTAGTTTGATAGGTTCAAAGACTGATAGTTATAAATAGAAAGAAAGAAAGAAAGATATAGACAATTAAATATAGATATATAGATAGATTGGTTGATTTAAAGATTGATAGGTTGATAGATTCAAAGATTGATAGTTAGGAAGAAAGAAAGATAGATCGATAGATGGACAGATCGATAGATGGACAGGTCGATAGATGGACAGATCGATCGATAGATAGATAGATTGATAGATTGATAGATAGATAGAGGGAGTGAGAGAGAGAGGAAGAGAGAGAGAGAGAGAGATTTATATATATATATATATAGATATGTAAGTATTCTATATAACGCGCGGGTCGATGCTATAATCTTCTTAGCAGGACTAAACCTCGCACCAGCCAGAATGCCCGGGTGGCCAGGCCTTTCTTGCCTTTTCTCTTCCCGCGACAGGTCGTTCGAAACCGGCGGGGGTTGGGCTTGAGAATGGCGGCTAATTGGGACGCAACAGAGGTTTTTGTTTTGCGATCCAAAGCTTTGCGCCAATATCGGCGACCATATGAGAGAAGGGCTTGGACGATATAGCTTTCCTTCTCAATGCATGGTCGAAAGACAAAGATTAACTATATGAATCATATTTAATATGGTCTGAAAAAACAAAGAAACCAAGTTAGCCGGGGGTCATTCTGTGCCCACTGCCGCTGCTCTTTCTTTGTCTTCCCCTTGCTCAAATTGAAACAGTTTTCCTTGTCCATTGAGCTGAACACATTTTCGATGTGGTGGCCAGAGAATTCCCCTTAGTATCATGTCCATGAAATTGGATAAGACACATTGATGAATGAAGTCAAAAAATGTTTCTTCATGGTCTTTGTACCGGCTGCACACCAAGTTACCCTCAGGGCTGACCTGAAAAAAACCCAGGATCAAGGGGAGGTAGGTTTCCAAATCTGGATATCCGATAGTGAACGATGACACATCCGGAAACAAGGTGTTGTCCGGCCGCTTTGCATTCGCGCACTGGACGAATGAATCAACTGGAAGATGTAGTTTGACCACACCTCACATGATAGACGTGAACAATCGCCAAAACAGTCTACACCATTAAACCATCCATCGATTTTCATCCAAAAAGTCCCATGAGTTGACAAGGGGCGTTCATACTGCTGTTCGATGCCAGACAATGGAGCTAAAGATGCCATTGCGGGAACCCTATCCCTTGGAACCTTGAGCCTACATAGTACAGCAAGGATTATGATAGAAGAAACACCGTGGTCGTAAACATAATGATGATCATAGCCAAATCTTTGACTGATGGTGCCAATGTACCAGCAACACGCCACGCCCAAAGCAGCACACAGTCCTCTCTTGCAATGCCGGCGAGGCATTGAAGTCCGAGCAACGCTGCATGACGGGCAGCGTACCAAACCACTGCTGCTGCAAATGGCAAAAGGGAAGCACCCGCCGCGCCGGGATTTGATAGACCAAGACAAGGTGAAAAATGGGAGATTTTATATTGACATGTTCTGAACCTATCCTCCAACAACATCAAATACACATATTTACGATAGTAAGGCTTTTCCAGATCTGTTATTCATGGCCATGCACATTTGCTTGAGGATGCTTGTGTGATCCAATGGTAGCCATTAATCTATCCTATAGCCCCATTTGTTGGGCCTCTTGGGCCCTCGCGGTACCTCGGCTTGAAAGTCACCAGGTCCCCGACCCCTCCACATGAGGGTCCCAGGTGGCAGGTGTCTCGTAGAGAGGGTCCGGCCCCTGCTGGTGAGAACCCTAAGATTCTTAGGGCAGGATGTTTCCGGGAATCCGACTGTTTGAGTAAGCGGGAGACAGAACCCGAGGACGACCTCACCAAAGACAAGAGAGAAGTCAGGCGTAGAGGTAAGGCGTATGTAGCATCAAGTTCGTGGACAAGGGCAAGTGAAGAAGTGAAGAGACCAAAGCGAACTTCCGCGTAGTGAGTCATAGGCAAGAACAAGGAGAAGGATGCGGGACGCGAAGCCTATCACAAAAGAACTCGCTTTTTGGAGGATTTAGGCTGCAAACCCTGGATTTCTGAGTCCTTTTCATTCGACACAGGATGTTTCCGGGAATCCGACTGTTTGAGTAAGCGGGAGACAGAACCCGAGGACGACCTCACCAAAGACAAGAGAGAAGTCAGGCGTAGAGGTAAGGCGTATGTAGCATCAAGTTCGTGGACAAGGGCAAGTGAAGAAGTGAAGAGACCAAAGCGAACTTCCGCGTAGTGAGTCATAGGCAAGAACAAGGAGAAGGATGCGGGACGCGAAGCCTATCACAAAAGAACTCGCTTTTTGGAGGATTTAGGCTGCAAACCCTGGATTTCTGAGTCCTTTTCATTCGACACAGGATGTTTCCGGGAATCCGACTGTTTGAGTAAGCGGGAGACAGAACCCGAGGACGACCTCACCAAAGACAAGAGAGAAGTCAGGCGTAGAGGTAAGGCGTATGTAGCATCAAGTTCGTGGACAAGGGCAAGTGAAGAAGTGAAGAGACCAAAGCGAACTTCCGCGTAGTGAGTCATAGGCAAGAACAAGGAGAAGGATGCGGGACGCGAAGCCTATCACAAAAGAACTCGCTTTTTGGAGGATTTAGGCTGCAAACCCTGGATTTCTGAGTCCTTTTCATTCGACACAGGATGTTTCCGGGAATCCGACTGTTTGAGTAAGCGGGAGACAGAACCCGAGGACGACCTCACCAAAGACAAGAGAGAAGTCAGGCGTAGAGGTAAGGCGTATGTAGCATCAAGTTCGTGGACAAGGGCAAGTGAAGAAGTGAAGAGACCAAAGCGAACTTCCGCGTAGTGAGTCATAGGCAAGAACAAGGAGAAGGATGCGGGACGCGAAGCCTATCACAAAAGAACTCGCTTTTTGGAGGATTTAGGCTGCAAACCCTGGATTTCTGAGTCCTTTTCATTCGACACAGGATGTTTCCGGGAATCCGACTGTTTGAGTAAGCGGGAGACAGAACCCGAGGACGACCTCACCAAAGACAAGAGAGAAGTCAGGCGTAGAGGTAAGGCGTATGTAGCATCAAGTTCGTGGACAAGGGCAAGTGAAGAAGTGAAGAGACCAAAGCGAACTTCCGCGTAGTGAGTCATAGGCAAGAACAAGGAGAAGGATGCGGGACGCGAAGCCTATCACAAAAGAACTCGCTTTTTGGAGGATTTAGGCTGCAAACCCTGGATTTCTGAGTCCTTTTCATTCGACACAGGATGTTTCCGGGAATCCGACTGTTTGAGTAAGCGGGAGACAGAACCCGAGGACGACCTCACCAAAGACAAGAGAGAAGTCAGGCGTAGAGGTAAGGCGTATGTAGCATCAAGTTCGTGGACAAGGGCAAGTGAAGAAGTGAAGAGACCAAAGCGAACTTCCGCGTAGTGAGTCATAGGCAAGAACAAGGAGAAGGATGCGGGACGCGAAGCCTATCACAAAAGAACTCGCTTTTTGGAGGATTTAGGCTGCAAACCCTGGATTTCTGAGTCCTTTTCATTCGACGCTGAAGCCTACCACAACCCTAGATGTCTCAGGCGTTAGTAACAGGACACACAGAACATGAGTTGCCCGGGCCTTGTCCATGGAGTGCAACTTGCCGAACACCAGCCAAAGATGGCTGCAAAAGAAAGGAAAGCAAAAGAAAGGAAACATACAATCTTCCAAGGAACATGCCATCTAGACTGGAACAAGAACCCCATAGTCGGGGTTAAAGACCCCTAAGCGTGGTTAAGACAAAGTGGTCGGAGTTAAGACTCCTTAGTCGGAGTTAAGAACCTGTATGGGCATGACACCATTTGGGACGAGTCTACACCACAATGAAATGCTTGGCAAAATCCGAGGTGATATACGCTACAGCAATACAAACCATCATCAAAAGGGCAGCCCATTCTACCGTCTGATGGACACGCTAAATGAGATTGGCCTCCATGTGCTGGAGATTGCTGGAGATTGCTCGAGCAATCTCGAACATCCATGTTTTCATGCAGTGTGCGCATGTTTGCGCCTTGCATCCGGTGCAATTTCCGAAGAACTCTTGGAGCCACTGGATTGGGTCGTATGCCTAAGTTGTCGTTCGAAAGGCAAGGCTTCGAACAACAGACTCCCAACTCCCAACTCCCAACCACTTTGATTATCTCTGCTCTCATTTTTGTGTTTTATTTTTAATATGTTTAGTTTTAATACTATCTGTACTTGGTCCACGGTCCACCCCTTTGGGAAAATGTTCTTTTTATTCATGGAAGTTTGCTCAAATAAAATGTTCTTTCTTTCATTTGCTAGCTACAAAAAATCAATACATTCCATTACTGGTAGTATCTACTGGCCAAGCTGCTGCAAAGTTCACGGCAGGGCTCACAATATAGTTGATGCTGGCATTCCTGAACACGCAGCAACAGGATGCAGTGAAGCCGTGCATAATTCCATTGGTCCACGCCACTGCATCTTTGGAAAAATGATACACAAACACCATGTCATGCCTATCTGTCCCACATGATTGACTACTTCTACATTGATGGACCATTGATCCTTGCGACATTCACGCCTTGCCAACTCTTCGACTAAAGGCCACAATGATGCTGCCTTCTGGGGAGAAAGATTTGCTTGCCTTGGAAGGAGGTCAAAGCAAAGCTTTGAGGGATTCTGTTTGCAAACTGAACCAATGGCAAGCTACAAAGGGTCTCAAACTTGCAGGTATGCGGTCTCGACAGCCACCGGCGTACTAAACACGTTTGAATCGGCTCCGTGCAAAACTGAAGACAATGTACATAGATAAAATTAAAATAAGTTAAATACGTTTATATATCTATTTGTTGGTGTATTCTTTCATGTATTACTGTAATCAATTGCTTTTTGACGGACAGTCAGTATGTCCATCGGGTACAAGCGGAGTATCCAAAGTTCACAAACCCACACCCCCATGGCTGGGAAAATGAAGATGAAGCAAAACTTACTCTCTTCGAGTGATCCCCACCCTTACATACTATTCTGGCATAGTTTCTGACATACCATCTGGATCCATCTGGGAGTATTTATGGCATATATATATTCTGACATTCTATCTGACATTCTTTCTGGCATATACTCTGACATTCTGTATGACATTCTTTCTGGCATTCGATCTGACATCTATTCTGACATTCTGTATGACATTCTTTCTGGCATTCGATCTGACATCTATTCTGACATTCTTTCTGGCATTCTATCTGGCACCTGAGCTCGCAATATAGCGGTCGCAGGCACACTCCACAGCCTCCTGATCTCGTGATATTGTAGTCTGGTCCAGGCACACTCCACAGCCTCCTGATCTTGCGATATGGCACTCAGGTCGAGGTACACTCCACAGCATCCGCAGCTGGCGAGGAAGAAGAGGAGAGGAAGAACGAGAGAAAGAAGGAGAGGAAGGAGTTGCACCTTTGTCAAAATCTAGAGACCCTCACCTGGCAGATGGGGAACAAACGAAGTTGTGTTCTCGCGATCCCCAAGCCATGTCCAGAGCAAATAAGCTCCATCTTTGTATCTTCATGATACGTGGAGAGAAAGCGACTGTTTGGTGCTGCAGCATCTCTGGGCTTGCAAAATCATATCATTCCCAGATCACACAGATCACACAGTCTGGGCTGCTGAAAACCAAGACTTCAAATCTGTCAAGACACTCTGGGAAGTTTGGCTCGTTGAATCCCAGCAAGGCACGTTTCTCTCTGGGCAAGCCATCTTCAACAGCTCTGTCCAAGTGATTTGCACCAGCTCCCCATACCATTGGAATGAAGTTGATGCCATGTCCTTGCGGTGAAAAGCTGAACGGGCAAACTTTGTCAAATCTTTTTGGCTGATGGAGAAAGTGTGCTAGTATGAACCTGGCTTCTGGCTCGTTGTAACCCATACCGTACCATACTATTGCCAAGTTTTTCCAAGTTATGCAGTTGGAAGGGCTTGGCATTCCACAAATCCCAAGAAATCAATGTGTCCCCAACCAAACGTACTTCATCAAATCTCAACTTTTGGAAGGAAGAAATACTTACAGTAAAATGATTTAACATCATCATATGTCCAATGACAAGACCTGATCCCAAAAAAATCTGCCAAATGTTCTGAGGCTCGTTCCCACTCCTCCAAGCTGGGACCTCCTTGCCAATTGCTTGGCTTGTGATGCCACCTTACCAAGGGTCCAGCATGGTCCAGCATGGTCCAGCATGGTCCAGCATGGTCCAGCATGGTCCAGCATGGTCCAGCTAAACTGCATTGAGCCCTTGGGACTGCTTTTGTTAAGCTGGAGTTTAATTTGGATGCTATGTTGGTCCATGACGACAGCATTGACCCCGAGAGGACTGAAATGAACCACACCAGATCGAATTATTCGTGGGAGCTTGCAAGAAGATTCATTCTGTTACAACTACCCGCAGAACCAGAGTTTGCCCATGCTCACATAATCTCCGTTCTTGCCACGGTTTTAACACTTGTCTCATCCAATCCACAGGGATTCCTTCCATTTTCCATCATTTTTACCGATATTGGTTCCATAATGTCGCATTTTTCCCACAATATACCCTATGTTCAATCAATTCCATCAATACAAAAGGATCTAAATCTGCCACCCACTCCAAACAATACGTATACATGTCTTCTAATGATTATGTTGTATTCTATCTTATGAAAAATACAAGTGGTGCAAAAGGGCGGCTTTCTGCGAGAAAACCTAGGATTCGGGAGAACCAGAAATTTTCGCCAAGAACCCTTCCCTTCCACGACTTCGTGGGTGTTTGTTGAAAACTCGGGTCGTTTTACCCGAAAAAACATAGGCTCTGGGCAAACGTCCGGATCTGTGCGTTTGTGGGAGCTTGCAAGAAGATTCATTC
>CAMXCT020005206.1:0-20769 GCA_947184155.2 Cladocopium goreaui
TATTCTTTTGTTATGTATTGTTAGATTATGTATTGTTATGTGATCTACCACCCTTCTTCAAGGTCAATTCCATAGCTTCTTATTCTTTTGTTATGTATTGTTAGATTATGTATTGTGATGTGATCTACCACCCTTCATCATTTCAAGTCTCAGAGTTCTATTTGTCCGTAACACGGAAGTATTGCTTCCCAACTTCCTTTGACAATGACAGAAGGAACCTAGAAGGAAGAGCATTCAGATAGTGTACCTCACCTTTACTTTCAAAAATTTTTCTACATCCTGGCACAGCCGTCCATATCACGAACATACACATCAATCAACTGGTATTTGGAGCGCCTTTCCATAGGTGCAGGTGCTTTGTTCTCCTTCACCACCATTTCGTTCATGGCAACACCAAGGATGCACGTGCCACATTATTTTGGTATTGGTGGTTGTTTGGCGTCAAGTGGCCCAAGCCTTCTTTCCATTCCACAACGCAGGTATTCCTAGAGCAGTTGTGATTTGATCGAGAGACACTCGACAGGAGTAAAGGGTGTGTTTAATTTCGTCTTTGCCAATCCTTTGCCCATCTTTGCTACAAAGTCTTTGCCCTGGACATAGGGAGTCTTGTTTGGATGTCGAGTTTTCGCCAGGAAGCGCTCCTGTCACTCCACGTGTGCCGCAGCTTAGGCAGCAGCCTGGCCGCAGACAAAGCTATGATTCGAACAGGTAGTGACTAGGCAGTGATGGTAGCGTGCTCAACACAGATCCCCCAGGATCTTCAATGGTATTCAATGGCATTGATTAGATGTTGGTTTGAGAACAAGGCTTCCATGCATAATATTTGGATTCATTTTCGATTTTCAAATATGCATGAAGCAGTATTCGCCATGCTGATTGAAGTTCTGAGGCTACCGCCACGAATGCATGTGGCACCAATGTCCGCTGCCTGAACCCGAGCACGACACTTGCGGAAGAACAAGAAAAGAAAAGAAACTTGATTGTCAAAGGAGGTTTGGAAAAGAAACTTCCGTGGCACGGACATTCAAACCTCACGCGCTGACCCGCTCGCTCACCATTCGATCCCTTGCCCATTCACCCACTCACCCACCCTCTCACTCACCCATTGACCCAAACTCACGCACTGACCCACACTCCGTCACCCACTGACCCGCACTCACCCATTCACTCACACTCACTCGCACGTTCACTCACTCACCCACTCACTAACTCATTCACTCAGTCACTCACTGACTCACTTACTCACCCGCTCACTCTTTCAACCACTCACTCACCCACTCATTCACTTGCTGCTTTTGAAGGAGATCTGCATGGAAGCTTCGTTTTAGGAAGTCCCGCGCGAAAGCTTCGTTTTCACATCTTCAACTTGCAGTTAAGCGTCGATTTCACAACTTGAACTTGCAGTATTGGAAGGAAGCCTCGCACAAAAGCTTGGTTTTTGAGGGATAGCAGGCCTTGCAGTGCCAAAGGTGCTTCGGAAGATGGATGGTGAAAATCTATGAAAATCTGAATTGCGCCGGCTATTGCCTTTCCTGTCATATCCGTGCATTTTCCTTTTTGCCTTGGCTCCTTGACACTTTAGAGTTGCAGAATCCATGTGACCTCTTCAGGTAGCTGCGCAATGCTGTTTGTAGAGGTTGCAGAACCCATGTGAGCTCCTTTCTGGTATCCGTGCTATAGGGGTCGCAGAATCGATATGACTTCCTATATGGGCACAGGTCGCAAACTCTATGAGGTCGCACAACCCACGTGTATTCTTGAGGTATCCGGGCAATCCATCTTGTAGAGGTCGCAGAATCCATGTGGATTTGTGACGTATCCATGTCATGCTGCTTGTAGATGTTGCAGAGCCCATGTGACTTCGGCGGGTTTGGACCTGTTCCGCCACCACGAGGACACGACCATCGTCACGTGCAGCTGTCTTGCCTGTGCGAAAGCCAATGCGCTGGCAGCCGAAGCCTGCTTGAAGCACCGCCACAAGCATCCAATCGGCAACATCCTGCTGGACTACGAGGCCAACTTGGACAACTATATGATCCGGCCACGAACACAAGCTTGCTGCCGCGACAGACATCTCCCAAGGAACGCGCATCTTTCGCACGAGGAACGCGGATAAGGAACATGACTTCGTCAACAGCATGGCTGGTGCCGTGGAAGCATATTATGATGCACGCAGCAGCAAGTGCCTTGAAGTGCATGTTGACGCGGGCTGGACACATGATTTGTAACGGACGGCCGCAAACTGAGTTGCATGCTTCCCCGTTCGTCTTGGCTAGAGCGCTACCTGAAGGTGCGGCGTCGGTGTTTGGTGCATTATTTTTGCGTTGCGTTGTTATGTGGTTGTTCTGTTTCCGACCGACATTTTCAAGGCACCCTTAGCTTCGTTTGTTTGGCAGGTTGTTTGTTCCGCGGCGCGGCTTCCTTGCTGCACCGTTTGTTCCCGAAAGGGAGCTTTTGCGTTTTTGTTTGATCTTGTTTCTTTCGACGCTGCCGCCGGACTCAGGATTCGCCATGGCTCTCCTGGTCTTCTTCTTTGCTTGTGGCATTTTAGCTTGCCATCGCACAGGCAAAGGGAAGGCAGGTTTTTTTGTGGCTTCCTTTTTGTCTGGCGCTGCTTGCCTTTTCTGTCTTTAGCGCCTCGCAATTGCAGGCGATCAGCGTGCATTCACGGTTCTTCGGGCTGATGCTTGGCACCTTTGGAGCCTTACGAGGCTAGGGTTTTTTGTCTTGCATTTGTAGGTGATTGTATTTCTTCTTTAGCGGCGTCGTCGACTGAAACATTTTGATCATGAGATGGCAGCGGGCCAAGTCAAAGAATAATTTCGGAAGTTTTGGGATAATGCTAGAGCAGTTGCAGTCGAATGACATTCAAGATTTAGTTGCTGTGGGTAAATTGACAGCTGCTTTGGAAGCAGGAAATGCCGCACGCAAGCGAATTTCAAACGGAACAGTACAGGTTCAAACCTGTTTTTGATGTGTCCGTTCTCGCATGAGGTTAAATTGGTGTAATATCCCTTGTGCAACAAGGGCACGCGGTGTAGCAAAACCAGTAGAAATATAGAAATCCGCCCACACCGCTTTGGCGGTGAAGGCGTGCTTATTGGGGGGCAACAGCAACACTAAATGCTCAATGACATTTGTTAATATAGCAGTCGCTATATCAGCTTTAGCTGGGGGGGGGGGGCAAAAACGGTTTCGCACCGAGACCAGACCCCAAAAACGGTTTCGCACCGAGACCAGAATACGGTGGTGTTTTCGACATTTTTCGAGGATTTTTGGGTGTCTGAGCGCAAGATGGTATTGAAATGGAATTTTGGTTCATTTTGGTAGCTTTCCGGCAATGGAAAAACGGCCAAAAATGAAAAAAACATGTACATAGCAAGATTTTGCAGGGTTTTTGGATGCCAGAGCATTGAAAACACTGCAAAAACAAGTGTTTTGGACTGACGTTATAGCAAAAAACGTGTAAATTACCGTATGCTTGACTGGAAACATTACAAAAACACTGTCAAAAGCAATGTTTGGGAAGGATTTACTGCCTTTATGGCAAAAAACGTGTAAATTACCGTCTGTTTGACTGGAAACATTGGAAAAACACTGTCAAAAACAATGTTTTGGAAGGATTTCTTATTGAAACTTCTTAGCTTGAAGAGCCTCCACGGGGGAAAACCACCCTTAGCCCCTCTCACGGACCGAAATAAACCTGCGGTGTGGGCGGCCACCCCACGCGAAGCGGGGTGAATATTGCTGTCCATCTCAGAGGCGCTGCAAATTAATCTCTTTCTCTGACTTTTCTGCAGCCGTGTTTCTTTTTGTCGGCTTTTTGCCATGATTGGTGGGCTAACCAGCATGGCTCAGCTATCGCATGGTGTTTTGCTGCGGATTGGGAGGAGGCTGTTCGGTATACGGACTGGGTCAGAGGGCATCTCCCTGGTCCAGCCCATGAGGAGGATATTTTGTTCTTTGTTGACTTGGATGAACGTTCTATGTTTTGATCCTCGTTCGAGTTCCCCTCAGAAAACCAGGTAGGTTAACCCCCCTGTAAGGACATCTGTTGCTAGAGAAAATATATACATAGGGGAACATAGAAGCTTACCTGTAACAACCCCCCTTGGTTCTAGAGAGCCTTTTTTTACAACTTGGGACCTATCATACTCGTATACTCGTACTTTCTAGAGGCCAAAAAATCGGACTTTGCGAGCAAATTTTCACATAAAATTGAGAGGTAAGATTCAGCTTTTCTAGTGGCCCCAGGTTTTCTAGAGCTGTTCAACATTGTTCAACACTGCAACACTGAGGAGTCAGATTGCGATTTTCTGGTGGGCCCTAGTTTTTTAGAGGTAGACAATAGTGCAACAGGCAAGCTCCAGTCTATGTCTGGAATTTTCTAAATGTCATCTATGAGGGACCAAATATATGAATTTTCCTTTGGAAATGATTTTCTAGAAGTGCCTTTCTTAGCCCAAAGCACATGTTCACAATCTTCTAGCAGGGTCCAGCCTTGTAGCGGGAGAAATTAGGCGATATTCGAAGAACAATGTTGCAGAAAAATGCCTTCTAGAAAACCTAGAGTTGAATTTCGGAAGTGAGTTATTTTGTCCGCAATTTCCGCAGTTTGGATCCTACATCAGATGTTCGCGCATGAAATTCTCAGGAATTCTGCGCAAAGCATAATGGAAAAATCAATTTTTGTACGCATAAGGTTTTCTAAGTGCGGCTATATTATTTTGGGGTCAGAGACCATTTTTCTGGGGACCATAATTGCAAGAACTTTTACTTTCTACTAGAAAACCAGGGGTGCTAAGGTTCCAGGGCTAACTCGTACCGGGATATTTTTTGCATGTTGTGTTTTTGGATGCGTCTTGTATTTTTTGCGCTGCGTCGCATGCATGTCTGTTAGGAAATCGAAGTGACGGCCTTCGACCTGAACTGGCTACGCTTGCAGCGGTTTCGCCACGCATTTCGCTCAGCGGCGTCGCGTTTTTTTTTTAGCGCCGTGTTTTTCTTGTTTCTCGCTTAGGGCCTGGAAACTCCCATCCACCGGAAGCAGTGGTTTTCCTGGGGCTTGAGAGTTCATTTTGGGCAGCTTGAACCTTACGATGCCGTTTAAAAAGTGTTTCTAAATGTGCAGGTGTTGGCGCGCTGTAGCAGCTGGCAGGCGCAGCGTAGCAGCTAGGAGTCATGTTTTGGCTTGGATTTGGCAGGCGGGCTTGTACTGCGTGTGAGCGTTGTTATTTTGGGTGACTTGTTCTTTTGGTGGGAGGCTTTTGGCATGTGTCTAGTGGCCTGAAGAAATTCTCGTTCCTCAACATTGCCAGGCAGGCTCGCGAAGCAGTGTTTTTAAGTCCTGTGCAATTTTGAGTTCGGGGAAGTAGGAGATGCTGAGAAAGAAAAAAGGCCCTTGCACATTGGGTAGCCATGTGAGAATTCAGGTACTGAAAGCATGCGCTTTAGGTTTTGCTGTGGCAAGACTTGGTGCTGTATTGTGGTTTCTTGAGCTTATAAGTGAAAGTGTCGCTTTCTATTTGTCAGGGCGGGCTACAAAAATGGAAGGGGTTCAAGCGTCCGCGCAATCCTCCCTATAGAGGTTGCAGGTTCCACGGGAATTTTCAAGGTCGCAGTTCAATCCTGTGCGGAGAAGCGGAAGAATCCATGGGACTAGCTGGGGTATCCGTGCGTGGTTTTGCTTGTAGAGATTGCGATGATGAGTTGTGATGATTTTCCCCGTTTTTGGCCGCGCTCGTTTCCGGTGAAAAGTTCAAAAACCGTACTTTTTTTGGCTTTGGCGCCGAGATCCGGCTTGGGGCCAGAGAAGAGCTGAGCTGAGAAGAGCTCAGGGGATTTGAGATTGCAGATTTGGCTGACGAAGTTTTTTTTTTGGTGTCATCTAGGAAGGAAATTTGACCAAGAATCGAAGATCGGCAAAGGCTCTAAGTTGTAATAATGTGTTTCGTATCCAAACAACAGTATCTTTTGTGTTCGTAGCGGAGCTCCTTCTGCTGAGTCCCGGACTCGTGAGGTTGCGCTCGTCTTGCTTCCGGCGCCACTCCAGCTTGTCGGGGTGGTCGTCCGGGAGCTGGCAGAGCGAGCCCGTCCCACTCGGTGCTCGGGAGTTATTCTATTCCCCTCTGCTACTACTTTTTCCGCTGCAGTTAATTAGGTCTAAGGACAATGGGTTTCATATGATAGATGTATCTATCAAACGAATACGTTGCAAAAAGTATCACAAGACAATTACTGACTGCTGCATTGCGGATGCTTTCTGACACTGTGAAAGTTCATAGGTGGCTGGGGCGTTCCGAAGTCCATTCGCGCCTTGCGGACATCGGCTCGCTTGGCCTTTTGGTTTGCTACCTTCTAATTTTGAAATGGCACGGGCGCAGCAAAGTTTCATAGACACAGAACAAACAGTCACGGGATCTCCCTCGGAGGCAAAGACAAGATTGACGGGCGCACCAAAGCTGGCCGTGAGAAAAAGGAGGAGGAGGAACGAATGAAGGCCATCCACGAAGAGTGCAACCAGCTCTTCAACCTACTGGATGAGCCTCAGAGCCTGGAAGACTTCAAAGCTGAGGCGAGCCGCTCATCTTGGGACTCGGTTCGGTCGAGCGACTGCGCACTAGCAAGCTAAAGGTTTGATCGGCCTGCTGACTTGGGGCATTTGCCCCAAAGACGCTCAGGTCCCGCGTTGTGTCCCGCGCAGGTCAAGGCTGCCAAGGCGGCCGAGAAGGCCGCAGAGCGCGTCGCGCCTGGCCTCAGGCCACCAAGCCAGGATCCGGTGGGCACCACCCGTGAGCCCCCGAGGAAGAAGTTTCGGCCTCTGGGGCCGACGGAGGAGCTCCTGCAAGAACTGCCAATTGGAAATCTGGTTGTGAGACGAACTTGAAGACAGCATTCAGCATAACGATGCGAAAGCTTTCCTAGGGATTTGAAATAAGAATGCAATGGCATTTCATGGGGATATTCAGGGATTGTCAGATAGCTGCGGCTGGGAACCAAAAAGCGCCAATCACGCCATTTGAGTATAGCTGATTGCCAGAAGCTATTTCGCTTTATTGTCGAAGGAAGTTTGGAAGCTAAACTTTCGACAATATGGACAGATGGAAAAGCACAGCCAGGAAGAAGCTCAGGCATGGAGAAAGTCAGAAGGGAGAAGATCAGAGACGGAGAAAGTCAGAAGAGAGAAGCGTTGTGAAGAGATGAGAGGATCTATTAGCTGAGAAGAGCTCAGAGGAGCTCAGAAGAGCCGAGATGAGCTGAAAAGACTTGAGAAGAGCTGACAAAGGGCTGAGATAAGGAGAGATAAGGAGAGATAAGTTGAGCAGGCTGAGAGGAGGCCCAGAAGAGAAGAGCAGAAAAGAGCTGAAAAGGGCTGAGGTAAGAAGAGGTAAGTTGAGCAGGGCTGAGGGAGGGCTCAGAAGAGAAGAGCTGAGGCGAGCCGAGATTAGATGAGGAGAGATAAATTGAGAAGAGTTGAGAGAAGGCTCAGAAGAGAGATGAGAGGAGATGAGAAGGGCTGAGATGAGATGAGAGGAGGAGAAAGCTGAGAAGGACATGTCAGGAAAAGAGAAGCCAGGAAGAAGACATGTCAAGAGATGGTTTCTGCACTGCGCGTGGGATTGCTTTGATTTGTCTTTGATGCTTCCACCCCGGTTTGCCGACGTACTATTTCTATATTCGCAGATAGACGGACACACAGCCAAACCACGGCTGCTTATATGTCAGGTTTTTAATACTTTTTAATGCGATTATGCATTCAGATAGAAGGATAGATGCGTAGATAGATAGTTCGATCGATAGATAGATAGATATTGCGTCTTTTGCTTTCGCCCAGTCGGCGTAACTTAACTTGGGCACTTGCACATAGCAGTAGAGGCTGCGGTGTTATTTTTCCCTGCGCATCCGGCCACGTTGTATGAAATGCTCCATGTGTTCAAGTTGCCCTGTCCTGCGTTTCTGGTCTAGAGGTCTCTACTTAGGCGTTTGGCTATTGCTGCGGGGACAGAAACATATTCCTTCCTACAGCTTGACATTTCTTGACCCGCTTATGTCTTGCCTTCATTTTGTGGCCACTTCTCTTTCATCCCTTCAGACTGCCCACTTGCCCTGCAGGCTTGTATATATAGATAAATTTGTTTTTGTAGCTACAGTTGCAGGCATACACACGCACACATACACACACACACACATATATATATATATATATACGTGTGTGTGTCTAAGCGCATTAGTTTGAATGGAAATACAATACGATACCAATAGCAACACAAATACGAATTGAAATGCAAATACAAATACCCATGCAAACCGTACAGCCGCAAATCCAAATACAACAATAGTACACATGCAAACGCAAATGCGACTACAAATACAAATACTGCTACAAAAACACAAACATACAATTACAAATTCAGATGCAAATGCCAAATACACATGCGACTACACACGCAAATACAAAAATGCAAGAATATACAAATACAAATGCCAGTGCGAATGTGGCTACTAATGAAAATGCAAACATGCAACATGCAAAAATGCAAAAGCACAATACAACAATATACAAATTAAATACTATGCGTATGCAGTAGCATACCGCACAATGCACTATATAAAAAAACAATATAGTATGCATATACGTACCTATGTGGCGGGGCCCCCAATAGAAGACAGAAGGGCAGTAGGGATCAGTTGTGAACCTTGCCCCGTTGCACTTATCCCTCCCTTATCCTTTCTTATGTTTCATTTTAGAAACATGCTGTCGCTTTGTGAAGGTGTCCGGTTTCGATTTTTCCCAAAACTTGAAAGTGTTATCCGAGACCTGGATGAGGCTGCGCCAAGCGGGCTGAGCATGGTGTTGGCCTCTGGACATGCACGCTGCGTGCTGTGTTTTACATAAGGGTTCTGAGGGAAGTTTGAGGATTCTTTCACATTTGTTTCGGCTCAAGAATGAGAATTTGTGTTTCGTGAAATCTAGGAGCTGCATGGTCATGCTTACATCGGTTCCCGAACTCTTGAGTTTGCAGTGCTCATGTTTTTTAATGAACTATGAATCGCTGTTTCTGAGTTAAGCCAGGCACGCATGGCGCAGAGCGCATTCACAGTTCCTGCGATGGTGGAGAGGACAACTTTGTTTCTTCCCAGCTGAAACGGTGGTTGTTCTCCAACTCAAGCTTTCGAAGTTCATGGCACGTTGAGGCTAGATTTTCAATAAATAGGGATGAACATGCTGAGACCTTTGCTGCAAGTAAGGATGAAAGAAGAAGACGCAACAACGAGCCAAGAGAATCAGAAAGACCGACAGATAGAGATGTTGCAAGGGAAACAGAGAGAGACAGAGAGAGAGAGAGAGGGAGAAGATTGCCGAGCCTTTGAAGGCTTCTCCGTACAGGCCCAAAACAAACGAGTAAATTCAATGTTAGAATCAGTGGAGCGGGATCAGCGTCAGGGATCGTCAGGGATCAGAACCTCTGAGTACGGATCAGCGTCGTCGATCAGCGTCGGGATGGCTGAGGCAGTTGGGACGGTTCTGATGGTCGGGCGGCGATGGTGCTGGATGGCGTGGGAATGTTTGGGATTGCGGGGATGGTTTCGACGGCCGAGATGGCCGGGATGGTTAAAAGGCACAAATGGGACGGTCGATATGGCTGGGACTGGGATGGCCGGGATGGTTGGGCCGGTTCGAAAATGCCAAGTACACATGCAGTGACAACGAACTTCTTGACTTTGTTATTCTGGATTCCATGTCAAGTGTCTAGGAGTGCCCTGGTGCATCTCTTAGGCTTGATTGATCTTTTTGTTTGTGCTGACTTATTTGGCACGCAGCCACGAAGCCTTGTCGGTGTCAGCAAGCGTGAAACCAATGATGTCGGGCCTATTTTGGGCAACTTGCGCGGTAAGGTGCAGTAGTGTATGTTACGGCTACATACGGACAGTTTTGGGGCGTTTGGGGTCATGTTGAGGTAGTTTCAGGGTTATGTTGGCTTTGGCTCAAGGGAGTACAGGCACCTTCATCTAGGTTGGGAGGGTCATGAACAAATGCCCCTTTTTCAACAGCCCTTCCAACATCCCATTGATCTGAAGCAAACAAGTTTCCAGGATGCGTGAGCCTTGCAATTTGACAGGTTCGGCAGAGGACAGCACGGGCATTACTGCGAACCACAGTTGTCACATGTTGTCACATCGTTTTGTACATGGCTGCCGGCTTAATTGGCCCAAGTCGTTTTTTCCTGGCCCTTCTTCCAGCAGTGTGAAACTTGGTAGGCCAGGAATGATCATGTTAGTTCTACCACATCGCATCCAACCAGCTCAATTGCCACAATTCCAAAGCATCAGAAAGTGAGATTCCACGGGGTTGCCGGTGCAGGCACCACAGCAGGCCGTCAGCTTGGGATATCATTAGGTCAAGGAAGGGTTCACATTGTTTCAACCATTTGCGCATTCATTACCCAATGATTTTCACCAGGCGTCCTTTGCACTATCTAATGATATCGTGCAATATTGTTTCCAAGTCTAAAATGGCAATTGAGAGCCACCGCTGTGATGGTTGCATTTCAATTGTACTGCCAGGTTCAAAGCCAGGGCTTGCATTGCAAAAGCTGAACCGAACTCTGCTAGGCCGGTATCATGCCAGCTGGCCGGTGCACTCCAACCAGCAAGGCGCAACGCTTAATAACAGAGACTAGATGCACATAGAGAGTACATACATCGATGTATTGTATTCAGACGTGCACTCAAGACATCTCAAGACTCAAGATGCAAAACATGGCTGGCATGACATGGCAGCCAAGGTGACTAAAGTGAGCACGTTGCGCATGAGCGGCCAGCGATAGGAGAAAATAAGCACATCTTTGCTGCGTGAGAGACTTTGTGCCGAACGGACTGGCAGTGGAAAGCACGTGCCTTTCTTACAAGACTGCTCGTTTCTGGGGTGTTTTCTTTGCCTGACTTTGGCGAGCATTTTGATGAATCTCAACTTCCTTTGTTCAAATACCTGTTTCTTTTTGCATGAACGATCACTGGATGTATGCCTCATGGGCGCTTAGCCGTTTCAGTTCAAAAGTGCAAAGCGTATTGAGATCGTTTGCGATCCACCACTTCAAGCTATGCGGCTTCTTGACTAATGATGATCCAGCACTTTTTTATGAGCTTGACTTTTCCGAAAAAGTCAATATACGGTGAATGCAAGAAAAAGTTGCGCTTCGTGATTTGCAAGGCACTGATTGTGTGCCATAGTCTGTTTTTCAGGCAAGGAGACCCCCAAGACATGAGAAAATTACGGGAAATAATGCTGTGAATTTGGACATACGTTATTTGACAAAAGGCTTAAGGCTGTCTTCGTCAGATTCAGCCTTATTTTCACATCGCTGCAAGGTGTTCCAAGATCCCCGAACAAGTCTTCCATACTTAACTTTTTTGCAGCTATGCTGTGGCTTCCACTTCCAGCAGCCCAGAGGAACAAACCCGAACGTAGAGGACTGCTACTCGTAGCCCTTCTGTCCTTTGCCCTTTGCCCTCAGGAATTCAATAACTTGTTTGCTGCTTGGAAACCTGACACTCAGCTTTGCTGCAATCTCTGCTCCGACCTCTTGCCAGATTACCCAGCAGCTTGGCTTGGCCGGCATGCTCACACCATCTGAGTCTACATTCCACATGTTTATCCATGCCAGACCGTTTGGCATGTTTCTTCGCATGATAGGCCCAGTCCAACTTTTTTTCTGCGCTAAGCCGTGCTGGAACTGACGGAAACTGGCAAACATTACAGGGGCATTCCTTTCACTCTGCTTTCCGTACTGCAAGCAATCCAAGGCCAAATAGACATGAGAGTTATGATGGGAGTGCGCACGGACAGTTTGGATGAAGTCAAGCTCTGCTTAGTTGTGTGCAAAGACAATGAGACCAAGGAGCTCCTTCACGGCCTCAAATCCAACAGAGACCACTGTGTCTGTCAGGGGCACAGCTGGGAAAGCAGTTCTCAGTGCATTGATTCGCTTCAAGCCAGAGGGGCAACGTCGGCAAGCTTAAGGACTGAAAAGGCCTTGTTTCACACCAAATCATTCTGGGTATTTACAGGTCCTTTCCCCTGTGGAAAGCGCAAACCGTTCAAATCTTTGCAGCCCAAGTGTTTGGAGTCAATTGAATTTGACGCACTTGACATCCTCACCTCCCACGGAACAAGCCTGATGCACACAAAATGCTTGCCTGGCCCTTGCCTTTTCTTTGGTTATCTTGGTTTGGGGCATCTATATTTGTCCCCTTTGTGCAAGAATCTGTTTGTACATGCAGCCACTGATCACTGAGGTGACTTCCAATGAAAAAAGGGTGACATTCTCTTTGCAGGCGGGGATGGGATTCGTGCCATGTCATGGCAATATGCTGCCTCTTTTGACATTTGTTTACATACGTGAAGGATGCAGCTGAGGGCACGAGAAGCGCACACGTCATATTATTTCATTCCAAAATTGGTCACTGGACCATGATTTTCATGAACAGTGCCTAGTCGATGTTCCAGGTGGACTTTCAAGGAACATGCACAAGCAGCACTGGTGATACAAGTTGGGTGTCAGCCAGTGGTGTCTCCTGGCTGCGGAATGTCCAACGCTTGACGCAATCATAAAAGGACTCTTTGCACGTTGTATCGTGTTGTGCAGTTGTGCTTCAATTAAATATGCCAGTATACTTCCATATAGTTTGTTTATCCGTTCGAGGCTCGGTTTCCCATTGCCGGACCTGAGCGGCGAGCTCCAGATAGCAGTGGGCACTGCTGGACCTCAGCCGCGGGCTCCACATCTCAGCGCGCACTGCCGCATCTCAACTGCGAGCCCCACCTCAACAGCGAGCCCCAGATCTCAGTGGGCACTGCGGGCCTCAACCGTGGGACCTCAGCCACGAGGCGCTTGCGGTTGAGGCCCGGCAGTGTCCATGTTAGAGAGAATGTCAGAATAGATGCCAGATAGAATATACCAGAAAAGAACGTCAGATACAATGCCAGAATGAATGCCAGAAAAAAATGCCAGAGAGAATGTCAGAATAGGGGCCAGAAAGGATGCCAGATAGGATGTCAGAATAGATGCCAGATAGAATGCCGGAATAGAATGTCAGAAGAGAATGTCAGATAGAATGCCAGAATAGACTGTCAGAAAATATATATGCCATATATATATATACATTTACAATCATATGTATATATATATATTTCTAGATGAGATGTCAGAAACAATGCCAAATTAAAGGACCGGATAACCCCACATGTCAACTTCCTCCAATAAGGACAAGGCAGATTTGAACATGGGATGGGAGAGGCTGGAAAGAGAAAGGCGATGGTGGAAGACAGATTATGTCAAAGAACTGTGTCTGACAGAGTTGTGTATGGAAGTTTGTGTGCGCGCATGCGTGTGTAGAAATTTTATGTGTGTTCAAGACTTGTATGTAAAAAAAGTTGTGTGTGTGTGTGAAAGGTTGTGTGTGACAGAGATGTGGGTAAAAGAGTTTTGCGTGAAAGAGCTGGGTGCGAACGGTTGTTGTTGTGTGTGTGTGTGTGAAAGAGTGCTGTGTAACAATATTGTGACCATGCTGTGTGTGCAAGAGTTGTGTGTGACAAAGCTGTTCGTGTGAACGACTTGTGTGCGTGTGTGTGAAAGAGTTGCGCGCACGTGACAATGTTGTGTGTGTGTGTTGGTGAAGAGTTGTGTGTGTGGGGGGGTGTGACAATGTTGTGTGTGAAAGGGTTGCGTGTGTGTGTGAAAGACTGTGTGTGACAAAGTTGTGTGTGTGTGACAGCGTTGTCCGTGAAGGAGTTGCGTGTGAAAATGTTGCGGGTGACAAAATGTGTGCACGATTTGTGGTGCAGTAAGCAGCATGCCTGCCACACAAAAGCCCAAAAGCCATGTCAATGCCTCCAAGGCGTGGATGCCATGAACTGAGATTGAAAGAGTTGTGTGTGACAAAGTTGTGTGTGACAAAGCTGTGTGTAACAAAGTTGTGTGTGACAAACGGACGGCGCTGGCGGGCGGGCGAGCCGGTGGGCAGACGGGAATGCACAACTAGAAACAAGAACCCCACACAAAGATGTGGGGAATAAATTGTCACGGTGGGATCACTCGAAGTAAGGGATTTTTTTCGATATGCATTGCGCTACTTATTTCACGCTAAAACTGGAGAGCGAGGCTCGAAGCTACTATGTGCAGGGAATTGACAGCACCAACAGCAAGACCGGAGAGACATTTAACGGCGTGGAAGTCAAAGACGAACAGGATTCGCTTGCCAAAACCCATCAAGCCAAAGCCAGCGGGTGATAGATTCATGCCGAACTCTTGGCTAACCGTTCCAACGAATTAAATTACCAAACACAGTGTCTTTTTTCACTGGCGATGCAAATGGCCTGACATGCTGGGTGAAGCTTAGACACTTCGATGACGAGAGAAGCCCTTACTTGATCCCAGAATTCAATAGAACTATGTAAAATTGCAGGTGGGTGGGTGCCTGCTGCGCTTTCTGGTTCCCGACTTTGACAGGACAACATAGCCTTTAAGTACGGCTCTAGGTGGACTGACCAAGCATGCGTCTCCGAGGAGTTTAAAGGCACTTGGACAGCAGGCAGGGCTTCCAATCATGCGATTTTTTTGCGTAGAAACTTGGACCGAATGCAGTCTTTGCACATTTTCCCCTTTGCAGGCAGTGAAGTTTGCGATTCAACAAGCGGAACCATTTCTGGCACAGATTGCAGAGACTTGTTCAACGCAGTGGAAGCTTCGATATGCTGGCAGATACCTAGTCCTGTCGTTTGCATTGACAGCAAACTAGTGTCTGGCACCCTCAGTGCATACGTGCCTTGCTTGCAATGGTTAAGAAGTATGCGCAAGAGTAGGGCGTGTTGAAATTCACTCCCAGGACGCCCCATTGCTTCAATGTGTGCCAAGATAGACCCACAGCCAGCTTGCGGTAGCATGTTCGTGACTTCTTTGAGCTCAAGCAAGGGCAAAAAGTGGCAGAAAGATGCAGACATGTTCTATCAAATTCTGCTTTTCGCAAACTTGTCCTCACACAGCGGTTGCTTTTTTCGTAATGTTGTGCCACTTTGGTGCAGCATCAGTAGAGCCCATTGAGGCAAGCTTGCGATTGGTGGCTGCTGGGGAGACTGTCACCAGCAGCCCGAGCATCGTCTTGGAGTCTTGACAAGCAATATTTGAGACGATTATAAATTATATGCTTACGATTTTATATGATATGATATGAAAGTACGAAAATGACGGACTTTGGTACCTTATTTAATTTTTGAACCATCTTGCAATATTTAGATAATTCCGCCTCAGCTGAAGTCTTTCCTTTGACTTTTGGGGCGCAAGCTTGAGCAAAGGTAAAACGCTCAGAAAGGAATAATTAGATGACGTTTCTTTACAGGTACTGTTAAGTGTAAACGCATTTGTACATACATACATACATACATACATACATACATACATACATGCATCCACACATATATGTATATATACATGCGGTTGTATTTGTATACATTTGAAACCATATGAACATACATGTGTATCCTAAATATAGATATATATATATACCTAAATATATATATATATTTATTATTTACATATATATATATACACATACATACACATATATATATATATATGGCCCAGGGTTTGGCGGTCCCCCCTCATCCCGAGATGGTGATAGCTTCTTTATGTATTTGGAAATTTACAAGATTATACAAGTATGTGCGTATCTATATGTAAACAAATAGATTAATATACGTGTACATGTGGGTAGTACATAAATATATATATGTGTGTGTGTGTATTTGTGTACATGTATATATATATATACAGAGATACATACATACATACATACATACGTAAATATACACTTTTATACATACATATGTATATATATATATACATATACACATGCTGTTTATATATACACATGGGATCCTCCTTGGAAAAATCTCTATAAAATAGATCACCTGGGGGTACGATTCTATAGAGATGAGGCTGGTAGGCCAGTGTTTACTATAGAATGGTACCTGGATTGCGCCCATCCAGTTTACATACCCAAAAGTGACACCAAACTTGAGGCATTGCAAACCCAGTTTTCTATTCTATTGGGGGTCTTTTTCCTAATCACTTGGACTCAGGTTTTCATTTTATAGTGGATTGTTTGTTAGATTTTGTTACAAGCAGTGGCCAGTATGATTAGCCTCATACTGGCCACCGCTTCTAACAAGTAATCCACTATAGAATGAAAAACTGGGTCCCAGTGATTAGGTGCCCCCTACAGAATAGAACCCGCTATTTCCAAGGCCCAAAATGTGGTTCACGTTTGGGCTAGCACCTTTCAAAAATCCTTCGGAACCTTTTTTAGAAGAGTGGTTGGATCTCCATTTTAAAGGAGCAGCCCTGCACAAAACTGATTCGTTAACAGTGTTGACCACTTATTCGTTTACAATATGTTTCAATATTTTACAGTATTATTGCCCACTGACACCCCCCCTTCCACTCCTATAAAATGAAAACCCAGCCTCATACTGGCCACCGCTTCTAACAAATAATCCACTATAGAATGAAAACCTGAATCCAAGTGATTAGGTGCCCCCTATAGAATAGAAACCGCTATTTCCAAGGCCCAAAATGTGGTTCACGTTTGGGCTGGCACCTTTCAAGCAAAAAAATCCTTCGGAACCATTTTTAGAAGAGTGGTTGGATCTCCATTTTGTAGGAGCAGCCCTGCTAAAAACTGATTCGTTAACAGTGTTGATTACTTTTTCGTTTACAGTATGTGTCAATATTTTACAGTATCATACAGTATTTACAATATTATTGCCCACTGACACCTCCCCTTCCACGCCTATAAAATGAAAACCCAGCCTCATACTGGCCACCGCTTCTAACAAATCATCCACTATAGAATGAAAAACTGGGTCCCAGTGCTTAGGAAACATGCCCCCTACAGAATAGAAACCGCTATTTCCAAGGCCCAAAATGTGGTTCACGTTTGGGCTGGCACCTTTCAAGCAAAAAAATCCTTGGGAACTTTTTTTTAGAAAAGTGGTTGGATCTCCATTTTAAAGGAGCAGCCCTGCAGAAAACTGATTCGTTAACAGTGTTGATTACTTATTCGTTTGCAGTATGTGTCAATATTTTACAGTATCACACAGTATTTACAATATTATTGCCCACTGACACCTCCCCTTCCACTCCTATAAAATGAAAACCCAGCCTCATACCCACCGCTTCTAACAAATAATCCACTATAGAATGAAAACCTGAGTCCAAGTGATTATAAAATGGAAATCCAACCCCCCTCTATAAAATAGGCACCAAGTAGATTCTTTTGTGGAATGGTGCCAGCCCAGATCCACAAAGTGAAACCATACTTAAGGCATTGCAAACCCAGTTTTCTATTCTATAGGGGTCTTTTTCCGAATCACTTGGACTCAGGTTTTCATTTTATAGTGGATTATCTGTTAGAAGCAGTGGCCAGTATGATGCTGGGTTTTCATTTTATAGGAGTGGCAGGGGGCTGTTGGTTTTCTTGGGTTTCTATTCTATAGGGAAAATCCCCCCCCTTAGTCCCGGGTTTGCGCTTTAGTCCCTATAGAATGGAACCCCCAGGTTTGGTTCGAATTCCAACAGGGATCACATGGGTACGTTTGCATCTGTATATGTATATCTCTATTTCCCCAACCTGGGACGTGGCTGGGGGTGGTGGAGGCTGCAGGGGCCGTGAAAACAAGATATGGGACCACGTATGCATATGCGTGGACATGCATATCAATTAAAGGACCAGATAACCCCACATGTTAAGCCTTCCGATTGTTATGAGACGAGGGTGATGACTTGGGATATCTTGGGATGGTGGGAGCAGATAGGTGGATGGATAGATAGATAGATAGATAGATAGAAGGATAGATAGATAGATAGATAGATAGATAGATAGATAGATAGATAGATAGATAGATAGATAGATAGATAGATAGATAGATAGATAGATAGATATAGATAGATAGATAGATAGATATAGATAGATATAGATAGATATAGATAGATATAGATAGATATAGATAGATAGATAGATAGATAGATATAGATAGATAGAGATAGATAGAGATAGATAGATAGATAGATATAGATAGATGTAGATAGATGTAGATAGATATAGATAGATATAGATAGATATAGATAGATAGATAAATAGATAGATAGATAGATAATCCCCCAAAAAAAATCCAATCCATTATCAGGACCCCCGGGGGTCCGCCAAAACCATTTTTTTGGACAGCCCTAAGTGCCTGCAAGGATATGCAATTACAGGTTCCTGATTTTGGAGAGGGAACATGTTGTAGTTGGCTGAAACTGTAGGTTCCTCATTCTGTAGAGGTTTTAGGGTGTGTCAACATTCACGTGCATAAATATATGTACAAATTTTATTGATGTTACAAAAACTGGAAATGTGGAACAGGAATTGCCTTTACAAAATGGATTCTTGTAAAATTCATGGTTTTCAGGGGAGACCAAGGTTCTTTCACATCACCCCTCTACAAAATGGATCTTTGTATTTTTGAGGGCTTGCTTTATTCCAAGTAGCAATTCTGCTCAAATGTGTGCTCATGTCAGGTTCCCCACTTTGTAGAGGCCAACGGTTCTGAAAATCACAAAAGTGCACCAAAAAAAAAAGGTTGGGTGCCCTGATTTTGTAGGGAAAACCCCTTGCTAGATTTGCGGCAGGTTCCTCATTCTGTAGAGCCCTGGGGCCCCAAAAGCCAGATTTGGCTCTACAAAATGGGGACACCCAACGCCCCCAGGTCATCTTTTGGGGGTATGATAGATAGATAGATAGATAGATTAGATTAGATTAGATTAGATTATTTTAGATTAGATTAGATGGATGGAAAGATGGATAGATGGATAGATGGATAGATAGATGGATAGATAGATGGATAGATCGATCGATCGATCGATAAACCGATAGGAAACCAGTCTGAAACCAGTCGGAAACCAATCTGAAACCAGTCTGAAACCAGTCGGAAACCAGTCGGAAACCTGTCGAAAAACCATTCGGAAACCAGTCGGAAACCAGTCGGAAACCAGTCGGAAAACAGTCGGAAACCAGTACTACTCCGCACAAACTACTTCCCAGTAACTACTGTGTACTACAAAGCTCGCACGTATACTACATTGCACTACAAAGCTCGCACAAACTACTTCCCAGTACTACTTTGCACTACAAAGCTTGCACAAACACGTCCCCAGTACTACCGTATACTACAAAACCAGCACAAAGCCGCTTCAGTACTACCGTATACTACAAAGCTCGCACAAAGTCGCTCCCAGTACTACCGTATACTGCAAAACCCGCACAAAGTCGCTTCAGTACTACCGTATACGACAAAATCCGCACAAACACGATGCAGTACTACCGTATACTACAAAACTTGCACAAACACGTTGCAGTACTACCGTATACTACAGAACTCGCACAAAGTCGCTCCAGTACTACCGTATACTACAAAACTTGTACAAACACGTTGCAATACTACCGTATACTACAAATCTTGCACAAACACGTTCAAATACTACCGTATACTACAAAACTTCTGACACCAGTCGGAAACCAGTTTGAAACCACTCTGAACCAGACTGAAACCAGTCAAAAACCGGTCGGAAACCAGTCGGAAACCATTCTGAACCAGTCTGAAACCAGTCGGAAACCTGTCGGAAACCAGTCCGAAATCAGTCGAAAACCTGTCGGAAACCTGTCGGAAACCAGTCGGAAACCAGTCGGAAACCAGTTGGAAACCAGTCGGAAACCAGTCGGAAACCAGGTGAAAACCAGTCGGAAACCAGTCGAAAACCAGTCGGAAACCAGTACTACACAAACTACTTCCCAGTACTACTGTGTACTACAAAGCTCGCACAAACTATATATATACTTCCCAGTACTACATTAGACTACAAAGCTCGCACAAACTACTTCTCAGTACTACTTCGTGCTACAAAGCTTGCACAAACACGTCCCCAGTACTGCCGTATACTACAAAACCAGCACAAAGTCGCTTCAGTACTACCGTATACTACAAAGCTCGCACAAAGCCGCTCCCAGTACTAAACTCGCACAAACACGTTCCAGTACTACCGTATACTACAAATTCCGCACAAACACGTTGCAGTACTACCGTATATTGTATACTACAAAACTTGTACAAACACATTGCAGTATTACCGTATACTACAAAACTCGCACAATGTCGCTCCCAGTACTACCGTATACTCAAAAACTTGCACAGACACGTTGCAGTACTACCGTATACCACAAAACTGGCACAAACACGTTCCAGTACTACCGTATACTACAAAACTTCAGAAACCAGTCTGAAACCAGTTGGAAACCACTCTGAAACCTATTTGAAACCAGTCGGAAACCACTCTGAACCACTCTGAAACCAGTCCGAAACCGGTCGGAAACCAGTCGGAAACCACTCTGACCCAGTCTCTGCAGAAACCAGTCGGAAACCTGTCGGAAACCTGTCGGAAACCTGTCGGAAACCAGTTGGAAACCAGTCGGAAACCAGTTGGAAACGAGTCGGAAACCAGTCGGAAACCAGTCGAAAACCAGTCGGAAACCAGTACTACTACTCCGCACAAATTACTTCCCAGTATACTACTGTGTACTACAAAGCTCGCACAAACTACTTCCCAGAACTATACATTGCACTACAAAGCTCGCACAAACTACTTCCCAGTACTACTTTGTACTACAAAGCACGTT
>CAMXCT020005207.1:6117-20766 GCA_947184155.2 Cladocopium goreaui
CTGCCAGCTTTGCGTCAAGCTTGGGAAGCCAGAATTGAGCCAGCATTTGTTTACCAACGCTGGAAGGGCGAGCAACAAGAGAGACCACAGAATTCTCATCCGCAAGCTCACGAAGAATTCTCATCAGAAAATGAAACTCCGGAAGGGCACTCAGCTGCTGGAGAGGCCAGATGCTCAAACGAAAACAAATCTCTACCGACATGGGCTGTGTCTCCGCCAAGTTCGGCGACGCGTGTTCATCTGCCGGCTCCATCTTGCACGGAAAGACAGGGAACGAGGGACAGGGCAATAACAAAAAGCAAAAAAGACAAATCTAGGACATGTAAGCCGGAAATGCAACATCCATCAACAAATCACTGGCAAACCTATGCGTGAATAGCCAAAAAAAGCTCGGTACCATGATGCTGTCAAAAACAGACGTTATATCATTGATTTATGCATACTTCTACAAAAGTGGTGCCATGCTGCAGTGGAATGCCATGATGCTGTCGATGACATCCTTTGAAAGAAAGTCGCATCGCCCCATTTTTGAGGACGCAACACACTGCTCTGTGACCTCAGTTGCACGACTTTCTCTGTACGGTGAAACTGTAAACAAAGAATAACAAAAGCACGCAAACGAATGCTTATCATGATGGCACGGATAGCACCATTTTCATTGCTTTTTTTCGCTCGATGCACGGACAGTCCCTGAAGCATCAAGCCCGTCAAAATTCTGTGTTTAACAGACATTTCAGGACGCAACACACTTTCTGCGACCCTCCACAGCATGGATCTTTCCTAGCCAAAAATACCACGCTGGTTGAAATAAAAAAAAGGCCGTGGTGCAAAGAATCACGCTGCGTGATGCACGGACAGTCCCTGTAGCATCACTGTCAGCAATGATATTGCATTGGCCAAAAAAAACTACCACTTGGCACTCTTCACTTTCAAGGGCGTTTCCTCAACCAAGTCGACGGCGTGTCTTTTTTTCGAAGAAATCATCTGCACAGCTGCGATGGCGGCACGCTCGGCCATGATCGCTTTCACCTGTTCCTCCGATTGCAATTTGAAGACTCTTTCCGTAACCAAAACCATGTCGGAGCCATCATCTTCCGCCGTCACCTTGCCGATGACAAGATGCACATTGCCATCACACATGTTGAAGCGAATCGCCTGCTGCAATTGGCAAAAGGCCTCCGCCCGGAAATGCTTGGGAAACGACGCCTCCACTGCCACCACCTTCTCATACTGCAGCATGATGACCTTGTCGTCCCCCGTGCCCGTCTCAACGATCTTGGCTTCTTCATCTTCTGCCCGCACCAACACAGTGACATAGCTGGGAAAGATTGCCGCGGCTCGCAGCTTGGTACCGAAGCCAGAGAACAACAGGTCCTCATGAGGGCAAGCGATCGGAAACACCATTCCCGTCGCCCTCTGATTCTCCACTCGAACTACCTTCTTGATCATCGGACGCTGTGCATCCGAATACCTCTGGCAGAGAGCGTGCTGTGCGGCGAGCACCTGAAACTGACACTCGGGCAAATTCTCCTGATCCGTCTCCTGCGACTGGAGGACTCCCTGCGCAGCAGCAGGCAAGTTGGATCTGCCGCCGCCTGGCTTGCGGCCATTGGTAGCCAAGCGGACGTCCACTGGATGACAAAAGCACACGGCCTGCGGACCACGCTTCGTCAAGAGGGCGACCAGATCTTCCTTGCTCTTGGCATTTGCCAGCAACCGCAACCTGTCCCCATCCACCAAGACTCTGTCAACTTCACCGGTGTGATCTGCCAAAGTCACTGTGGCCAAGATGGATACCTCTTCCTCTCGAATCGTTTGGCAGTTGTGACTTTCATGACGTTTGCAATGCCCGGTCATCAAATCAACCTTCGTCGCGCAATTCTTGCATGCCGTGTAGATGGGATCCCCCAAGATGCCTGTGACCCAAACGCAGTTCAACTGCACTTCGATGATCTCTTGCTGTGCCTGACAACAGATAATGATAAAGAAAGGGAAAACACAACAAGCAATCAACAAAGAAAGACTCCCAATCACACGGACTAAGCGTGTTCATTACAAGCTAGTTCAGCGCGACACAGCGGCCTCTAACATCGCATCCGTAAGCGCCAGAGAGCACGAAGATACAGTGGCGCAGCACGAAATGAACTTCTCCATGCCATCCGACACCATTCGACGTGAAGCAGTCTGGAGCCAAGGCACGGACAGCGCCTCACCCCGCGTGTCGGACAAAGCCTTCAGTTTCTCGACACGACTGCCTGTGGGATTGACATGCAAAGCACTGAACCAATTCCTGCTGCTATCCATCCAGTGCTCACAGCTCGCCTCGATGCCGGCAGGGATCTTCGACAACAAAGCATTGTCTATCAAAACTCAGCTGCTGCTTCCCGAACAACGTCTATCAAAGAATGGCAAACATGCAAACAATACACATGCTATATATAAATACATCAACCGCACTGCGAAACCAGCATCAGATCATTTTCATTGTCAAAAACCATGCGGTCCGATCATCACTTGTTTCACGAACATTCAGCGTACATATGGGAATAAGAATGTTCACTCTGTGCACAAAACAATCATCATGGACATGTCCACAAAAGAACTGAGAATGCCACTCATGAGTTTGACATGGCAAAGAACCACTGTCGCAGAGTCCTGCAAACTGAAGGCTGAACGTGTCAACAGTGAAGCTTACAATGAACCCATCAAATCATCAAACCACATGTTATTCATTTGCATATAAGGTCCCGACTTAAAAATGGCGGCATGTCAGGATCGGCCCGAATAGTATTTTTTGTCCACTGCTCATGCATTTCAATGAAAACATTACATATATTTTTTTCGTGCTATACATCACATAGATCCACTGCATCGTAAACAAACACTGACATTGTCACAATGCAATTCTCGAGATCTCAGGGACAGCCCCCACAGAAACCTCGAGAAGTCCAAGAAATGTTCAAGATACCTGTTTGCCAATCGTCACTTGTTTCACGAACATTCAGCGTACATATAAGAATATGGATGTTCACTCTGTACACAATGCATCTTGTCTCTACGTTCACATCTGAGCCAAGGAAAGAGGTAAAGAGGTAAACTATGCTTGTCGGTGCAGAGTTGCACAATCCACTGCAAAGGATTTGTTCGCTGCGTTCCAAACTGAGAATGCCATCACACACAGACGCTCCTACACGCAGATGCTTATTACACACGCACACACGCTTTCACACACAAACGCTTTTACACACAGACGCTTTTACACACAGACGCTTTTACACACAGACGCTTTTACACACAGACGCTTTTTACACACAGAAGCTTTTACACACAGACGCTTTTACACACAGAGACTTTTACACACAGACGCTTTTACACACAAGCGCTTTTACACACGGACGCTTTTACACACAGACGCTTTTACACACAGACGCTTTGACACACAGACCCGTTTACACACAGAGGCTTTTACACACAGAAGCTTTTACACACAGACGCTTTTACACACAGACGCTTTTACACACAGACGCTTTTACACACAGAAGCTTTTACACACAGGCGCTTTTACACACAGACGCTTTTACACACAAACGCTTGTGCGCTTTTACACACAGACGCTTTTACACACAGACGCTTTTACACACAGAAGCTTTTACACACAGACTCCTTTACACACAGAGGCTTTTACACACAGAAGCTTTTACACACAGGCGCTTTTACACACAGAAGCTTTTACACACAGAAGCTTTTACCCACAGAACTTTTTACACACAACACTTTCACACACAGAGGCTTTTACACACAGAAGCTTTTACACACAGGCGCTTTTACACACAGACGCTTTTACACACAGACGCTTTTACACACAGAAGCTTTTACACACAGGCGCTTTTACAAACAGACGCTTTTACACACAAACGCTTTTGCACTTTTACACACAGACGCTTTTACACACAGACGCTTTTACACACAGAAGCTTTTACACACAGGCGCTTTTACACACAGAGGCTTTTACACACAAACGCTTTTACACACAGAAGCTTTTACACACAGACTCCTTTACACACAGACGCTTTTACACACAGACGCTTTTACACACAGAAGCTTTTACACACAGACTCCTTTACACACAGACCCTTTTACACACAGAAGCTTTTACACACAGTAAAATTGCAATTTTTTGTCAGTTTTTGACGTCCAACGTCCATTTCGTGCGTAAGGGTTGCGCGGGACTACTCAAAGTCGCAATTTTTCCTCCGTTTTTGACGTCCAACGTCCATTTCGTGCGTAAGGGTTGCGATTGACAACTCAAAGTCGCAATTTTTCCTCAGTTTTTGACGTCCAACGTCCATTTCGTGCGTAAGGGTTGCGATTGACAAAGTAAAGTCGCAATTTTTCCTCAGTTTTTGACGTCCAACGTCCATTTCGTGCGTAAGGGTTGCGATTGACAAAGTAAAGTCGCAATTTTTCCTCAGTTTTTGACGTCCAACGTCCATTTCGTGTGTAAGGGTTACGATTGACAACTCAAAGTCGCAATTTTTCCTCAGTTTTTGACGTCCAACGTCCATTTCGCGCGAAAGGGTTGCGCGCGACACCTCAAAGTTGCAATTTTTCCTCAGTTTTTGACGTCCAACGTCCATTTCGTGCGAAAAGGTTGCGCGCGACACCTCAAAGTTGCAATTTTTTTTCAGTTTTTGACGTCCAACGTGCATTTCGTGCGAAAGGGTTGCGCGGGACGCTTCAAAGTCGCAACTTTTCCTCAGTTTTTGGCGTCCAACGTCCATTTCGTGCGAAAGGGTTGTAATGGACAAAGTAAAATCGCAATTTTACCTCAGTTTTTGGCGTCCAACGTCCATTTCGTACGAAAGGGTTGCGTTTCGTGGCGCTCCGGCGGCACCGCCCCCGCCTTAAGAGAGAATAGAAGAAGAGCGAGAGGAGATCTGCAGATGTGAAGGTGTGAAGATCTAGATCTGCAGGTGTGAGGGTGTAAAGATCTAGATCTGCAGGTGTGAGGGTGTGAAGATCTAGATCTGCAGGTGTGCGGGTGTGAAGATCTAGATCTGCAGGTGTGCGGATGTGAAGATCTAGATCTGCAGGTGTGAGGGTGTGAAGATCTAGATCTGCAGATGTGAGGGTGTGAAGATCTAGATCTGCAGATGTGAGGGTGTGAAGATCTAGATCTGCAGATGTGAAGGTGTGAAGATCTAGATCGGCAGATGTGAGGGTGTGAAGATGTAGATCTGCAGATGTGAGGGTGTGAAGATCTAGATCTGCAGGTGTGAGGGTGTGAAGATCTAGATCTGCAGGTGTGAGGGTGTGAAGATCTAGATCTGCAGGTGTGAAGGTGTGAAGATCTAGATCTGCAGGTGCGAGGGTGTGAAGATCTAGATCTGCAGGTGCGAGGGTGTGAAGATCTAGATCTGCAGGTGTGAAGGTGTGAAGATCTAGATCTGCAGATGTGAGGGTGTGAAGATCTAGATCTGCAGATGTGAAGGTGTGAAGATCTAGATCTGCAGGTGTGAGGGTGTGAAGATCTAGATCAGCAGGTGTGAGGGTGTGAAGATCTAGATCAGCAGATGTGAAGGAGTGAAGATCTAGATCAGCAGATGTGAAGGAGTGAAGATCTAGATCTGCAGGTGTGAGGGTGTGAAGATCTAGATCAGCAGGTGTGAGGGTGAAGATCTAGTATAACGGCTGCTTTTTTACGAAGAACCCTTCGCAGGCGCTCTCGGGAAAAAGTTTTTGGGGTCTAACCCACTAGGGTATAAATCTAAATGGATAAAATCTAGGGGTTGTGAGGTTAGCATTCGGATGTTTTTGTTTCAGGATTCACCCTTCAAGGCCCATGGTGCCCCCAAACACGTTCATGGTTGCCCTACGCACGCTTACGGCCACCATAGATTAGGGCCTCTTGGATTTGAAATTCATTGCGCCATTGCGCCATTGACCTTGGGTAAAATCTAGCCATCCTCTTTGGTCAAATCAACCCTATTTCTAGTCCTCGCAGGGGGCGACCACCATTGGGGGATAAAGGATGGAGATAATCCGTTTAAAAACCAGCGTAAATTGGGAAAACTGAAGATTCATGCTTCCAATTTATGATCATAACTTGTAAACCCACACATTTGCCCAAGCGCCCTAGCTTCAGGACTGAACCCGATTCATTCACCATTTCGTGCATTGTCTCGTCCCAGGATTCAGGCTCATGTTGATGATGTCACCTTTATTGACCTGGGCGGTCAAATCACCAATCATGCCCTGAAACGGAGGGAGCAACAGAGGGTAAAACATGAAAGGTCACTGGGATTACTGACATCAACATCAAGGGCTGCAATCCGAAGACTTACCCTTAGTGCACGTGGAAAAGACGATTAACAGTTTAACATAAAAAAATGCAGCAGATATACCAACTTCAATACATGGGCAATGCTGTGGTCTGTGGCCTCTGCATGGCACGGGTGCAGGGCAATGTTTGGACTAAGCAGGCAACAACATGACCTTGAGCGCCAACAATCCCATGGTACAATAGTAGCCCATAATCCCAATCTTCCCATTAGCAGGAAGCTGGTTGTACCCAGAACCGATGTGCAATTTTGATGCCGCCTTTTTCCATGTGACTATGCAACCTCGGTTTTGGTTTTTTAGACCCCTCTGATTGGAAACACGAACCTGGATAGCCACCTGACCAAGCAGCATTGGCTCCATTTCAATGACATGGGTTGGTTTCAACCAACACCTTTGGCAGGTCATATAGATTGAAAATCAGCATTGAACGTCAACATGGATATTTCCAACAAGAAAACCATCATCTAAACTTCCAAAAATGATTCAAACAATGATATAGTTCTTAGGGTTTCATCTAAGATATAACAGCTATAAATTCTATAATCTCCCCCCTTACAGCAAAGAACCCACCGCCCTGAGTAGCCCAACGCTTCCTCGCAGGGCCATCAGTCCCTCGACTAACTCATCTAAAGACAAATGTCCGCCCATATCTGCCTGAAATATGTCATGGCTGGATATGATTGGTGAAATGATGGGTACAAATGGGGTTAGTTGATGTTATTTATTTTGGGTATAACAATGCATAACATCTAATCCAATAACCATGGTTGACTGAGTCCAAAATGACTATACCCAACACGTCCTGATGGGAGAACCAACAAGAGCTTGGACGCAACCAATAGAGATGGCAACACCCTTAGTGATTCCTTGTTGGTGTTGACAATTTCTGATAATTTCCGTAAGAGAAAGTATATATATAGATATGACTAACATGACGCAATACTTATTCATCCTTGAAACTTTTAGCGACCCACTTGAAAACATCTAGGTTTGGATGGGGCAGAAGATGATGGCAGAATCTTGTCCAGGCACTCACGGCCAATATCGACATCACCATGATACCCAATGCATCAAGGACCAAAATATCATGGTGACCAAGAAAAACAGAGTGTAAAGATGTGTAAAGGATATACGTAATTTTATATCCAGCAAGATTTAGAGACAGTTGCATCGAAAAGGAAAGGTGTCAGCGAAGACCCGCCCAACAGGCCGAGCGATTGAAGCAGTGACCCTGTGCGAGTTAGCTTAGCCTCAAACAAAGCAAAAAAAATGGAAAGGAATCCCGCACAAATTACCGGCAATCTCATCCAGGTAAAACACTATTAAAAAATGCTTTATCCATTGTCCTTTTGCAATCTTTCCTGCTTTAAGTCAGCAGAGGAGATATGTGTCTCCATGGCAACAAAGTAGTGCCCCGATACAAAGAAACTGTTTTCCACTTCCAACATGAAACTTTTCACCATGCTTCATCCATAAATTAAGAGGGGATCACATGATGATCAATGATCCTCCTTGTCCCCCAAATTTCTGCGAGGGACATCCATGATGTCAAACAGATGAGCTTTGTTTGACACGTCGATGTACGCATCTTCCAGCCTCACATACTTGGCGGGACAGACCATGGAGCAGTTGACGGATAGGGTCAAAACCAAAAAGAACTGACTTGAGATGGATAAAGTCAACCGGCGTCCCACAACAACTTGATTCAGCCGGTCAAAATGAGACTTTATGATGGGGTAGTGCGGATGACTTGGAAGATGTGCATGCGAACCACCATGTTCGCAAAAGGGACCCCGTTTCTTACTACAAATGGCCAGACCCACCCAAGACCCCAACTCTAAAAACTACACGTCCCCGCATGATCCTGCATGATTCTTTCTGGTGTTTTAGTGGGGCAGCTTTGGTGATCCACGTACAATGCCCACTTTTCAGTTGAAAACTAGTTTCAAGGATGTCTCGGAGCTTTTCGGACATCCGCACCAAAGTCCAGCATTTGACCAAGAGTGTTCATCGCTGAGTGGCGCTTCCGTGAACTCAGGATCCTGCGGGTTCATTTGCAGCAAGGGATTTGGGCTGCGGGTGACGAGATGGGGGTTTCTAGAACCGTCGCGCAATAATCCCCAACAGTTGGTGTAATTATATGCAACCTTACCGAACAATTGTCAAACAACCGTACCCAGACGTCAAGAGAAGGCTTTGGGGTTTTCTTGAACTGGGGTGTGCCAATCATGCAGCATAAATAAAGGTCCGTTCAAAAGGGAAATCCTTGGCTCGTGAACTCCTACCTTAAGAACACATGCATTTGTTAAGTGATTGTGTTTTGGTAATTCTGAGGTTGCCAGGTAGCATTAGGCACTCAAAAGGGACCGTGACGGAATACTGCTTACTACTTGAATTTCCTCTTGCACAAGTAGGATCGCAGCAACCTCTATTGCTTCCCCAACATCACTGCTTAGTGGAGCTGACCTGCAAAGCCGAATTTGACAATCTCAGCCAGCTGGACTATCTTTAAAACATAGAGAGAGTTAAATAGATATATGAATCATATATTTGAATATAGCTGAATAAATATATATATATCATATATACATGTGCTATGTATCATGTATCTACTTCATATTTACTACCTGTGTACTCTCACAACACTACATGTGTTTAACGTATACCGTACCTACCATACATTCCAACGATATCATGCATACCCTGCATACCATACGAACTTTGACCATACATACCATACCTATCATACCTATCATACATACCACAACACATACCATATATATGAAACATAATTACCACACCTACCATACATACAATACCAAACATACATGCCATACATACGATACCTACCTTACATAGCAAACATCCCATACCCATCATAGTAACCATACATACCATACAGACCATACATACTGTCATATCAAACATACCATACCCAATAGACTTACATACCATACCTACCATCTATACAATACCAACCATTCATGCCATACATACCATACCTACCAAACATACCATACATTCCAAACATGCCATACCAGACCGACCATACACACCATACATACCCAACATACCATACCACACCCCCACCACACGATGGAGGGAGGGGGACAGTACTATGGCTGACCCATCACCATGGCCGGGGGGGAGGCGGGTTGGAACGCTGGACCATATATATACATATATATATATATAAGTATGCGTATGCAGTGTTTTCCCAAACAGGACAGATAAAGTCTTTTAATTTAGTGCGGTTGACACCAGGACATGTGTAGTTGTTAAAAACTTATCATGACACAAACCAACATTGACCGATTGACCACCTATTTTTCCCCCAAGAAATGGTTGTCGTGTCATCGGAATTATCTTCCAACTTGGGTTGATCGGGGTCAGCAATTTCGGGACAAAGCCAGTTGTTTTTCTTCAAACTGCTGTGAGCCCTTTGGTGCTGTGATGGCTCACACATGTTCACACCTCTTGTGTAAACTACAGTTATTTGACCAACTGGAATAAAACAACTTCAATGCAATTTTTGGCACTTTGGAATGATTACCCAGTGAGCCAGCCCCTGACTTGTCCTGCAACCAGCGTTGAAAGGACTCGCGATGGATCACCACCTGCACCAGCAGAGTAGTAGTGAAACTGGGTAGTACATTGTTGGGGTTCACCCTGCAAGGATGTTTTCTTCGAGTTTCCTTGCCTGGACAGATCAAAGTACATGAATGTAAATGATGTTTCACCATAAAGGTTGTCAAGATCCATGACAACACATGACCCAACATCGGTACGATCACTTTCATGCAGAACGCGTTATTAAGGCCAAGGGCGTCTGATGTTTGCGGTCACTTTTTAGCCGTCACATAGATGTTGGAATCATCACCAAGGCCATCTGCTGGCAAGTCAGTCATCTGTGCAATAACCTGGTGGTTGCATTTGTTATGGGGTCATTTTCTGACTACGTAGGCCTTTAAAAACAAGTGGCTTTTCTCCACCTCAAAGTGGCCAAGTGTTGCCCCAATTGGAACCTCGTCTTTCAAGAGCTGCTCGTCCAAGATGCTGTGTTGCACATCCAAATCGCCTTAGATTGGCATCCTGTGTGAGCAGGGGCGGACAGCTCTGAGAAATTCCGTTCTACTTGTAAACTTAATATCTTTATAGGAGGTACCAGTATGCTACAACTGATAGAACTTCTGATTTCAAGCATCAATCTGATTGACCGGTTTGCAGACCATCCTGACTCCAGCACAAAAACACAACCAAATTTGGGAATTCCTGGCAAAGAGTAAGCGGGAACTGCCAAACAAATTGCCATGCCCAGAATTCAGACAATCTAAAATGTTCATGGCCTTCGTGATGATCACAAAACATCGAACAAAACTGTTATATATATATATATACATATTTGGCGAAACATGGGCAACAAAATCCATCTGCATGTCGCAGATTAACATTTTTCTCCTAAAGCTTCATTGCAGCCAATGCAAACATGAAAGCAGCAACCAAGTGGCCTGTGACAAAGGTCCGCCGAGACCGAACGTCTTTGCCCAAGAACCTGAAGTGGCCAGGGGTGGGTGCGAGGAGAGGCCCGTTGGAACGTCTTTTTGCAATATAAAAAATGAATGGCGCTCGACAGTGTCTTAAATCGACCACCCAATAACATAGTGTGCACATATATATATAATATGTATGTATATATATATATATGTCTGTATGTCTGTATGTCTGTATGTCTGTATGTCTGTATGTCTGTATGTCTGTATGTATGTATGTATGTATGTAAATGTATACATGTATGTATGTATGTATGTATGTATGTATGTATGTTTGTGTGTACGTCTGTATGTATGTATGTATGTATGCATGCATGTATGTATGTATGTATGTTTTTATGTATGTTTTTATGTATGTATGTATGTATGTATGTATGTTTGTGTGTATGTATGTATGTATGTACGTATGTATGTGTGTATGTATGTATGTATGTATGTATGTTTGTATGTATGTATGTATGTATGAATGTTTTTATGTATGTATGTATGTATGTATGTATGTATGTATGTATGTATGTATGTATGTGTGTATGTATGTATGTATGTATGTATGTATGCATGTAAATGTATATATATATATACATATTCATATTATAGAATGTAATATTGAGCCCGCCTGTTGCGTATCAAGGCAACAATGACGTGAAATGACCTGAATATGGACATCAACTGTTTTCTGACTGAAAACGATGCGATAGTAGCATAATTTTAGGGATAAGGGCAGGAATCCTAAAGGTGCCAAAAGGTTGCTGCTTGGCAGTCACAGCATGAAAAAATACCTACCAACCTTTACCAAGCCCTCCAAAATGTGCGGCTGCAAATTGTCCGAACATGTGGCCGGGTTCATTGGTCGTTCCGCCCAAAATTAGGAACGTAATTGGATGATGCCAGCGGCTACGAGGCATCATTAACAAAAATGCGGATATCCTTTTGTCGTGTTTAAGGCTGTCTGTTGCCCGTGGAGCGGACGTTGCCCGCGCCTCGCCACGTGCTCTTTGATCATGACCCTCACCTGTGGCGAGACCATTGCAGTGGTACCATTGCAGTGGTGGGGGGGCGTCTATCAGTAAGGAGTGGGGAATAACTTTACAAACATATGATAACATAGCTTTATCACTTGGTACTATACCAAGTCAGGGTCTCAGCGAATCAAACATGGACAATCATGAACGTATCCCACCCACCAGAATGTCTCAAGCAACAAAAAGCGTAGCGGTGATCAAATTCGCCACATCTCCACCGAACATCGGGGCTTTCATCAGACCTTTCACATTGGGCCCTGGCCTTTTCCGAGGAGTCCGCCAGTTCGCGATTGCGACGTTGCAACTGAGATCCAGTGACCTCAGGCATGGTGCCTGGTGGTCCATCTAAACATGGTGGACTAAGCATTTTGTGGATACAACATCAATCAACACCAAACCATGATAATTCTATGATATAACATGATATAGCCATCATGTGGAGTTACAGTAGCGAACGGAAAAATGGGAATGATTTTGGTGACCAAGACCCCTGTCACTTGAAGATCCAACCTGCACTACTGAATGCAAGTGTGATTTCTCGATATTTAGGCTTTTTGGTGTGAATTTGAGCTCTACCCGTGGATATCCCAGATGATTCACTTTTTGAGAATAGGGTTTCTCTCGCCAGCTTGGCAGGAGTGCCAAAAAGGTGAAAACTGTCCCAGATCCACAGGCTCCACTCATCGGTTGTAGGGGGCTCTCTCTCTGAGTAGCAGCACATTGTCGATGAAGATGGCCTGGGCAACTTGGAGTGGTAGCGGTATTGGAACAGGGGCAGATTTCGCCAGATTCATGTATATGTTGACAGGTGCTGAATACATCTGTTTCTCCATCATGCCCACATGACCGCGTTCCAAAATGATAAGGTGATGATGAGATGAGAGAACGGGAATCAGCAAAATCGGGCACCAACATGCAATGGCGGTCATCACAAACTTATCATAGGACTTGCAAGTGCACACACTCTGCCCTGCAAACTCACCAGCAAGGTCCATTCAAGGAGTGGTGCAAAGCATGATTTGGAGTCCTGCCCCGTCCAAGAGGGCTTGGACACACCCATATGTTGCGCCACTTTCATTCCCAAATACCTGCCAACTCTTGTTGGCATAAGTTTCTACATCCCCACTACTTATTGGCTGTAGCTCCCAGAATATTCCCCTAACTGTGGTGTAAGCTCTCTTTTTTTTTCAATCTTTTTTGTGAGTCATACAGTATCACACTCTCCGTAGCATCCAAACAGTGGGTTCAGTGACCTCTCAACTGGTTCCGGGTGGCCATGATCAGATTGAAGACGCCCACAGAGACAGTCATGATCATCAAGATATAACCTCAGGAAAGCAGGGATGGTGGTCCAGTCCCCAAGAATGGGGTTCTATCAAAGATTCTAACTGATCCAACAAGCACAGGTCTGATGGAATCAGAGTCAATGACAGGCACTCAACAAAATCAACTCGGATCATCAGCCATGGCCATGTCATACCAGCAACTGCCTTCAGGTGGATGATCTTCAGGGGTTTTCTCACGTTTTGTCCAAAGACTTCCCTGCGATAACCCAGCTGGAAGACACCAAGAAACTCACCATGAAGATGCCGCCTTGGTTCGATGGCGGTGATGGCGAGTCCGAAGTTTTAAAGCCCTGAAATTTATTTAGTATCAAACACTTACACGAAGACACGCCGAAGTGCAGTTTCCAATGAGAACAGACGAAGGGGAAGTAGCCTATCTTGTGATCGAGCCTGAAGGCACACACTCTCCGATGATCCGATGTGTCGAGTGGCAACTCCACGTGGCAAATTAGTCCCTACAATTTTTATTTGTATGTGCTGTATGCCTGCACAAATTGCCGCAAATTCTTTGGAATTGACATCTGTGCTTTAGGGGCACGCGCCGTCCCACAGACCACTCACCACGGTCACATGAGACTTGGAAAGTTGCCGAAATCTTTCGCTGCTGAGGTACCGTAAGTCTCTCCTCGGTGAAGGAAGCGTCTGACAGCTTACATCCTTACATCTTATGGTCAGATGATAGATCTCAGATGGTAAATATCATAGACATAACAGGCACATATACATACTGGTCAGAAGAGCATCCCGCAATGGGCTAGTTGTAAGTTTTCCCGCTTGCCAGGGCTTGAGTCTTTGAAACCACATTCACAGTACACGCCGAATCACATTGTCAAATCGTGGCATAGAACACCAAGGTATAAACGATGGATTTTCCTTTGATATTTGCGACCTGGGCACCTGAACATACCTGAACCATTGATACAAATCCTTAAATTTCCTGCGGCCATATTTGGGAAGAACAATCAACTCGCCACATATGTGAACCAACAATACTTACATTCTTTAAACTAGGTGCAAAATCTCCTGCAGTCAGAAATTCCAGATTCTTGACGCACCCTAAAAATTTTCTGCCGCCGGACATCCCAACCGTTTTTGGCCAAGGGACTCACACGTTCGGGAAAGGGTGTGCCATCGTAGGCAGCACAATCGTCTCTGAAGCACCTAAACCTAAGCCAACGATTGTCAGGTGGATGGTGCCCGTGGTGCCCTGAAATCTACAGATGCCACCAGTAATAGGTCATCAGTACTAACCTTGTTTAACAGAAAATGATCTGGGAAAATCATATAACATACATAAATTGAAAACTCTGGAAATATAACATTGCCAATTAAAAATCACCATCTGGACTGGCAAAACATCATCTGCAAATGGAGGATTTTCTAGTGCTC
>CAMXCT020005208.1:0-20764 GCA_947184155.2 Cladocopium goreaui
TGCTGGCTTTAGATTTCATGTTTACCCTATGTGTATCCCCTTGCCCCGGAATTTTAATATTGGATGTTGTGCAAACGAGAAGCTTCTTAGATTGATCGCACACCGGCGCGTTCGATTTTTCACGTTTATGTTTGTATCAACATTGGTCTTGGGGGCAGGGGGGGACTCGTTGAATCTAATTCAAGCTTTGGAAAGTATTGTGATCCCGGAGACTTATGAGTGTACCTTCTCAGTGTCAACATGATACAGAAAAACGGTGTATGATCTTCGATTCTGGCATGATGACGTATGAAGAGAGTCACGTGCTTCGCTGTTGAAGAATGGAACTTTATGCTAGACTCCTAGACATACGCCTAGGTTGTGCGAGCATTTGTAAAAGGGTTGTCGGGCACATTCACTGGGAGTTTTTTTTTTGGGGCGCCGCAACATTTCTTTTCGTTTTGGACAGTTTGTGTCTCTTTTGACAGAGGCCATTTTTAGTTTCAATTTCTGGGAGACCGCTTCTATTGTTTCATTAGGCGAAGCCAAAAATGGCTTCATTTTTGGGATCAATTTTTGGCTTCGAGTTTGGAGCCAAAATCTATCTTTTTTGGCGTTTGTGGCAGGTAATTCCCGATTGAGTTGTGTTGGACGCGACAGGATGCGAGCAGAGTGAGTTGTTGCTGCTCTGCTGTGGTTCTACAAGCATGATTCCGGCAGCTTCGCTCTGAAACAAATTCTCTTGCCACAGGCTGCTCCATGATGGTGTATCCATGAGTTGACACATGCTGCCTTCTAGGCTTCAAGACGATGCAGCGGAACTGCAGAGGTACTTCCAAGTGTCTCCAAAGTTGCTGGGGTTTGGAGAAGCTTGTTTTGGTGTCTTGAAAGTGTCATGCTGTGGCGTGGCATCATGGGCTTTACGAAATTTGGCGACAAGCGTGTCAATGATTTGGATTTGCTTTCAGGTTATGTAATTGGAGTTGCATGCTTGCACCGCGAAAATCCATGCAGGCGGATCTGCATGCAGCTCGCTTCCCGTACGTCTTGATCATCTGTTCTTTACCTGTCGTTTTTGTTTGCAATGCTTTGTTCCTCTTCCTTCGGCTGTATTTTCATATGTACAAACCCCAAACAAACCTTGTTAATGTCTGCGCGCAGCTCATTTCACTGAGGAATGAACACTTTTTTGGTGACACCTTCGATGTGCTGTGTTTTCATATGTACAAACTCCAGGCATACTTTGAAAACATCTCTGTGCTGCGCATTCTATTGGAGAAAGCCATGCCATGACCACACCTTTGATCTGCTGTGTTTTCATATGTACAAACCCCAATCAAACCTCAATTCTAGGCAGCGGACGAAACCTAGAGTTGCCGCGCGCAAAAAAAGAAATTAATTGAACTTTCCTTTTAAATCCTGTCGCACCTGCTGGCATCGTCCGGCCCCATAGATTTGAGGTTTGAACAAGGTTTGCTTGAGGTTTGTACATATGAAAAACCAGCATGCCAGAGCTTTGCCACTTGAAGTTTTCCTGCCATTGTAAAGTGTCCGATGGGACGTGTATTCCGAGTTTGTTCGAGGTTTGTACATATGAAAACACAGCATGTTAGAGTACTGGCAGCCAGCGTGCTTTTCTTGAGTCTTTTCCGGGCGGGTTGATGCTTGCCCATGTTGCCGGAAGCGTTAGCACAGACCTCAATGTTTGAGAGAGAATGGCAAATCCATGTGTCTCACAGGCAGATTGCCATTCAGCAACTACTGCGTCAGTAGTCTGGCTGCTGGCTTTAGATTTCATCTTTACTCTATGTGTATCCCCTTGCCCCGGAATTTTAATATTGGATGTTGTGCAAACGAGAAGCTTCTTGGATTGATCGCACACCGGCGCGTTCGATTTTTCACGTTTATGTTTGTATCAACATTAGTCTTGGAGGCAGAGGGGGGGAGCTCGTTGAATCTAATTCAAGCTTTGGAAAGTATTGTGATCCTGGAGACTCATAAGTGTACCTCCTCATCAACATAATACAGAAAAAACGGTGTATGATCTTCGATTCTGGCATGATGACGCATGAAGAGAGTCACGTGCTTCCCTGGTTGAAGAATGGAACTTTATGCTAGACATACGCCTGGATTGTGCGAGCATCTGTAAAAGGGTTGTCGGGCACATTCACTGGGAGTTTTTTTTTTGGCGCCGCAACATTTCTTTTCGTTTTGGACAGTTTGTGTCTCTTTTGACAGAAGCCATTTTTAGTTTCAATTTCTGGGAGACCGCTTCTATTGTTTCATTAAGCGAAGCCAAAAATGGCTTCATTTTTGGGATCAATTTTTGGCTTCGAGTTTGGAGCCAAAATCATCTTTTTTGGCGTTTGTGGCAGGTAATTCCCGATTGACTTGTGTTGGACGCGAGGATGCGAGCAGAGTGAGTTGTTGCTGCTCTGCTGTGGTTCTACAAGCATGATTCCGGCAGCTTCGCTCTGAAACAAATCCCTTGCCACAGGCTGCCATGATGGTGTATCCATGAGTTGACACATGCTGCCTTCTAGGCTTCAAGACGATGCAGCGGAACTGCAGAGGTACTTCCAAGTGTCTCCAAAGTTGCTGCGGTTTGGAGAAGCTTGTTTTGGTGTCTTGAAAGTGTCATGCTGTGGCGTGGCATCATGGGTTTTACGAAATTTGGCGACAAGCGTGTCAATGATTTGGATTTGCTTTCAGGTTATGTAGTTGGAGTTGCATGCTTGCACCGCGAAAATCCATGCAGGCGGATCTGCATGCAGCTCGCTCCCCGTACGTCTTGATCATCTGTTCTTTACCTGTCGTTTTTGTTTGCAATGCTTTGTTCCTCTTCCTTCTACTGTATTTTCATATGTACAAACCCCAAACAAACCTTGTTAATGTCTGCGCGCAGCTCATTTCACTGAGGAATGAGAACTTTTTTGGTGACACCTTCGATGTGCTGTGTTTTCATATGTACAAACTCCAGGCATACTTTGAAAACATCTCTGTGCTGCGCATTCTATTGGAGAAAGCCATGCCATGACCACACCTTCGATCTGCTGTGTTTTCATATGTACAAACCCCAATCAAACCTCAATTCTAGGCAGCGGACGAAACCTACAGTTGCCGCGCGCAAAAAAAGAAATTAATTGAACTTTCCTTTAAAATCCTGTCGCACCTGCTGGCATCGTCCGGCCCCATAGATTTGAGGTTTGAACAAGGTTTGCTTGAGGTTTGTACATATGAAAAACCAGCATGCCAGAGCTTTGCCACTTGAAGTGTTCCTGCCATTGTAAAGTGTCCGATGGGACGTGTATTCCGAGTTTGTTCGAGGTTTGTACATATGAAAACACAGCATGTTAGAGTACTGGCAGCCAGCGTGCTTTTCTTGAGTCTTTTCCGGGCGGGTTGATGCTTGCTCATGTTGCCGGAAGCGTTAGCACAGACCTCAATGTTTGAGAGAGAATGGCAAATCCATGTGTCTCACAGGCAGATTGCCATTCAGCAACTACTGCGTCAGTAGTCTGGCTGCTGGCTTTAGATTTCATCTTTACTCTATGTGTATCCCCTTGCCCCGGAATTTTAATATTGGATGTTGTGCAAACGAGAAGCTTCTTAGATTGATCGCACACCGGCGCGTTCGATTTTTCACGTTTATGTTTGTATCAACATTGGTCTTGGGGGCAGGGGGGGACTCGTTGAATCTAATTCAAGCTTTGGAAAGTATTGTGATCCCGGAGACTTATGAGTGTACCTCCTCAGTGTCAACATGATACAGAAAAACGGTGTATGATCTTCGATTCTGGCATGATGACGTATGAAGAGAGTCACGTGCTTCGCTGTTGAAGAATGGAACTTTATGCTAGACATACGCCTAGGTTGTGCGAGCATCTGTAAAAGGGTTGTCGGGCACATTCACTGGGAGTTTTTTTTTTGGGCGCCGCAACATTTCTTTTCGTTTTGGACAGTTTGTGTCTCTTTTGACAGAGGCCATTTTTAGTTTCAATTTCTGGGAGACCGCTTCTATTGTTTCATTAAGCGAAGCCAAAAATGGCTTCATTTTTGGGATCAATTTTTGGCTTCGAGTTTGGAGCCAAAATCATCTTTTTTGGCGTTTGTGGCAGGTAATTCCCGATTGACTTGTGTTGGACGCGAGGATGCGAGCAGAGTGAGTTGTTGCTGCTCTGCTGTGGTTCTACAAGCATGATTCCGGCAGCTTCGCTCTGAAACAAATCCCTTGCCACAGGCTGCCATGATGGTGTATCCATGAGTTGACACATGCTGCCTTCTAGGCTTCAAGACGATGCAGCGGAACTGCAGAGGTACTTCCAAGTGTCTCCAAAGTTGCTGCGGTTTGGAGAAGCTTGTTTTGGTGTCTTGAAAGTGTCATGCTGTGGCGTGGCATCATGGGCTTTACGAAATTTGGCGACAAGTGTGTCAATGATTTGGATTTGCTTTAAGGTTATGTAGTTGGAGTCGCATGCTTGCACCGGGAAAATCCATGCAGGCGGATCTGCATGCACCTCGCCTCCCGTACGTCTTGATCATCTATTCTTTACCGGTCGTTTTTGTTTGCAATGCTTTGTTCCTCTTCCTTCTGCTGTATTTTCATATGTACAAACCCCAAACAAACCTTGTTAATGTCTGCGCGCAGCTCATTTCACTGAGGAATGAGCACTTTTTTGGTGACACCTTCGATGTGCTGTGTTTTCATATGTACGAACTCCAGGCATACTTTGAAAACATCTCTGTGCTGCGCATTCTAGTGGAGAAAGCCATGCCATGACCACACCTTCGATCTGATGTTTCATATGTACAAACCCCAATCAAACCTCAATTCTAGGCAGCGGACGAAACCTACAGTTGCCGCGCGCAAAAAAGAAATTAATTGAACTTTCCTTTAAAATCCTGTCGCACCTGCTGGCATCGTCTGGCCCCATAGATTTGAGCTTTGAACAAGGTTTGCTTGAGGTTTGTACATATGAAAAACCAGCATGCCAGAGCTTTGCCACTTGAAGTGTTCCTGCCATTGTAAAGTGTCCGATGGGACGCGTATTCCGAGTTTGTTCGAGGTTTGTACATATGAAAACACAGCATGTTAGAGTACTGGCAGCCAGCGTGCTTTTCTTGAGTCTTTTCCGGGCGGGTTGATGCTTGCCCATGTTGCCGGAAGCATTAGCACAGACCTCAATGTTTGAGAGAGAATGGCAAATCCATGTGTCTCACAGGCAGATTGCCATTCAGCAACTACTGCGTCAGTAGTCTGGCTGCTGGCTTTAGATTTCATCTTTACTCTATGTGTATCCCCTTGTCCCGGAATTTTAATATTGGATGTTGTGTAAACGAGAAGCTTCTTAGATTGATCGCACACCGGCGCGTTCGATTTTTCACGTTTATGTTTGTATCAACATTGGTCTTGGGGGCGGGGGGGAGTTCGTTGAATCTAATTCAAGCTTTGGAAAGTATTGTGATCCTGGAGACTTATGAGTGTACCTCCTCAGTGTCAACATGATAAAGAAAAGACGGTGTATGATCTTCGATTCTGGCATGATGACGCATGAAGAGAGTCACGTGGTTCGCTGGTTGAAGAATGGAACTTTTATGCTAGACATACGCCTCGGTTGTCCGAGCATCTGTAAAAAGGGTTGTCGGGCACATTCACTGGGAGTTTTTTTGGCGCCGCGACATTTCTTTTCGTTTTGGACAGTTTGTGTCTCTTTTTGACAGAAGCCATTTTTAGTTTCAATTTCTGGGAGACCGCTTCTATTGTTTCATTAGGCGAAGCCAAAAATGACTTCATTTTTGGGATCAATTTTTGGCTTCGAGTTTGGAGCCAAAATCTATCTTTTTTGGCGTTTGTGGCAGGTAATTCCCGATTGACTTGTGTTGGACGCGACAGGATGCGAGCAGAGTGAGTTGTTGCTGCTCTGCTGTGGTTCTACAAGCATGATTCCGGCAGCTTCGCTCTGAAACAAATCCCTTGCCACAGGCTGCCATGATGGTGTATCCATGAGTTGACACATGCTGCCTTCTAGGCTTCAAGACGATGCAGCGGAACTGCAGAGGTACTTCCAAGTGTCTCCAAAGTTGCTGGGGTTTGGAGAAGCTTGTTTTGGTGTCTTGAAAGTGTCATGCTGTGGCGTGGCATCATGGGCTTTACGAAATTTGGCGACAAGCGTGTCAATGATTTGGATTTGCTTTCAGGTTATGTAGTTGGAGTTGCATGCTTGCACCGCGAAAATCCATGCAGGCGGATCTGCATGCAGCTCGCTCCCCGTACGTCTTGATCATCTGTTCTTTACCTGTCGTTTTTGTTTGCAATGCTTTGTTCCTCTTCCTTCTGCTGTATTTTCATATGTACAAACCCCAAACAAACCTTGTTAATGTCTGCGCGCAGCTCATTTCACTGAGGAATGAGCACTTTTTTGGTGACACCTTCGATGTGCTGTGTTTTCATATGTACAAACTCCAGGCATACTTTGAAAACATCTCTGTGCTGCGCATTCTATTGGAGAAAGCCATGCCATGACCACACCTTCGATCTGCTGTGTTTTCATATGTACAAACCCCAATCAAACCTCAATTCTAGGCAGCGGACGAAACCTACAGTTGCCGCGCGCAAAAAAAGAAATTAATTGAACTTTCCTTTAAAATCCTGTCGCACCTGCTGGCATCGTCCGGCCCCATAGATTTGAGGTTTGAACAAGGTTTGCTTGAGGTTTGTACATATGAAAAACCAGCATGCCAGAGCTTTGCCACTTGAAGTGTTCCTGCCATTGTAAACTGGCTGATTGGGCGCGTATTCCGAGTTTGTTCGAGGTTTGTACATATGAAAACATAGCATGCTAGAGTACTGGCAGCCAACGTGCTTTTCTTGAGTCTTTTCCCGGCGGGTTGATGCTTGCTTATGTTGCTGGAAGCGTTAGCAGGCACAGACCTCAATGTTTGAGAGAGAATGGCATGTCCATGTGTCTCACAGGCAGTTTGCTAGTCAGCAACTACTGGGTCAGTAGTCTGGCCGCTGGCTTTAGATTTCATCTTTACTCAATGTGTATCCCCTTGCCCCTGGAATTTTAATATTGGATGTTGTGCAAACGAGAAGCCTCTTCGATTGATCGCACACCGGCGCGTTCGATTTTTCACGTTTATGTTTGTATCAACATTGGTATTGGGGGAGGGGGGAACTCATTGAATCCAATTCAAGCTTCGCAAAATATTATGGTTCTGGAGACTAATGACTGTACCTCCTCAGTGCCAACATGATACAGAAAAAAACGGTGTATGATCTTTGATTCTGGCATGATGACGCATGAAGAGAGTCTTGTGCTTTGCTGGTTGAAGAATGGAACTTTATGCTGACATACACCTCGGTTGTGCGAGCATCTGTGGAAGGGTTGGCGGACACATTCATTGGGAGATCTTTTTTTGGCGCCGCGGCATTTCTTTTCGGTTTGGACAGTTTGTGTCTCTTTCGACGGAAGCCATTTTTAGTTTCAATTTCTGGGAGGCCGCTTCTATTGTTTCATTAGGCGAAGCCAAAAATGGCTTCATTTTGGAGATCAAATTTTGGCTTCGAGTTTGGAGCCAAAGTCTGTCTTTTTTGGAGTTTGTGGCAAGTAATTCCCGATTGGCTTGTGAAGCGACAGGATGCGAGCAAAGAGAGTTGTCGCTGCTCTGCTGTGGTTCTACAAGCATGATTCCGGCAGCTAAGCTCTGAAACAAATTCCTTGCGACAGGCTGCTCCATGACGGTGTATCGATGAATTGACACATGCTGCCTTCCAGGCTTCAAGACGATGCAACGGAACTGCAGAGGTACTTCCAAGTGTCTCCAAAGTTGCTGGGGTTTGGAGAAGCTTGTCCTGGTGTCTTGAAAGTGTCATGCTGTGGCGTGGCATCATGGGCTTTACGAAATTTGGCGACAAGTGTGTCAATGATTTGGATTTGCTTTAAGGTTATGTAGTTGGAGTCGCATGCTTGCACCGGGAAAATCCATGCAGGCGGATCTGCATGCACCTCGCCTCCCGTACGTCTTGATCATCTATTCTTTACCGGTCGTTTTTGTTTGCAATGCTTTGTTCCTCTTCCTTCTGCTGTATTTTCATATGTACAAACCCCAAACAAACCTTGTTAATGTCTGCGCGCAGCTCATTTCACTGAGGAATGAGCACTTTTTTGGTGACACCTTCGATGTGCTGTGTTTTCATATGTACAAACTCCAGGCATACTTTGAAAACATCTCTGTGCTGCGCATTCTATTGGAGAAAGCCATGCCATGACCACACCTTCGATCTGCTGTGTTTTCATATGTACAAACCCCAATCAAACCTCAATTCTAGGCAGCGGACGAAACCTACAGTTGCCGCGCGCAAAAAAGAAATTAATTGAACTTTCCTTTAAAATCCTGTCGCACCTGCTGGCATCGTCCGGCCCCATAGATTTGAGGTTTGAACAAGGTTTGCTTGAGGTTTGTACATATGAAAAACCAGCATGCCAGAGCTTTGCCACTTGAAGTGTTCCTGCCATTGTAAAGTGTCCGATGGGACGTGTATTCCGAGTTTGTTCGAGGTTTGTACATATGAAAACACAGCATGTTAGAGTACTGGCAGCCAGCGTGCTTTTCTTGAGTCTTTTCCGGGCGGGTTGATGCTTGCTCATGTTGCCGGAAGCGTTAGCACAGACCTCAATGTTTGAGAGAGAATGGCAAATCCATGTGTCTCACAGGCAGATTGCCATTCAGCAACTACTGCGTCAGTAGTCTGGCTGCTGGCTTTAGATTTCATCTTTACTCTATGTGTATCCCCTTGCCCCGGAATTTTAATATTGGATGTTGTGCAAACGAGAAGCTTCTTGGATTGATCGCACACCGGCGCGTTCGATTTTTCACGTTTATGTTTGTATCAACATTGGTCTTGGGGGCAGAAGCGGGGAGCTCGTTGAATCTAATTCAAGCTTTGGAAAGTATTGTGATCCTGGAGACTCATGAGTGTACCTCCTCAGTGTCAACATAATACAGAAAAAACGGTGTATGATCTTCGATTCTGGCATGATGACGCATGAAGAGAGTCACGTGCTTCGCTGGTTGAAGAATGGAACTTTATGCTAGACATACGCCTGGGTTGTGCGAGCATCTGTAAAAGGGTTGTCGGGCACATTCACTGGGAGTTTTTTTTTGGCGCCGCAACATTTCTTTTCGTTTTGGACAGTTTGTGTCTCTTTTGACAGAGGCCATTTTTAGTTTCAATTTCTGGGAGACCGCTTCTATTGTTTCATTAGGCGAAGCCAAAAATGGCTTCATTTTTGGGATCAATTTTTGGCTTCGAGTTTGGAGCCAAAATCTATCTTTTTTGGCGTTTGTGGCAGGTAATTCCCGATTGTGTTGGACGCGACAGGATGCGAGCAGAGTGAGTTGTTGCTGCTCTGCTGTGGTTCTACAAGCATGATTCCGGTAGCTTCGCTCTGAAACAAATCCCTTGCCACAGGCTGCTCCATGATGGTGTATCCATGAGTTGACACATGCTGCCTTCTAGGCTTCAAGACGATGCAGCGGAACTGCAGAGGTACTTCCAAGTGTCTCCAAAGTTGCTGGGGTTTGGAGAAGCTTGTTTTGGTGTCTTGAAAGTGTCATGCTGTGGCGTGGCATCATGGGCTTTACGAAATTTGGCGACAAGCGTGTCAATGATTTGGATTTGCTTTCAGGTTATGTAGTTGGAGTTGCATGCTTGCACCGCGAAAATCCATGCAGGCGGATCTGCATGCAGCTCGCTCCCCGTACGTCTTGATCATCTGTTCTTTACCTGTCGTTTTTGTTTGCAATGCTTTGTTCCTCTTCCTTCGGCTGTATTTTCATATGTACAAACCCCAAACAAACCTTGTTAATGTCTGCGCGCAGCTCATTTCACTGAGGAATGAGCACTTTTTTGGTGACACCTTCGATGTGCTGTGTTTTCATATGTACAAACTCCAGGCATACTTTGAAAACATCTCTGTGCTGCGCATTCTATTGGAGAAAGCCATGCCATGACCACACCTTTGATCTGCTGTGTTTTCATATGTACAAACCCCAATCAAACCTCAATTCTAGGCAGCGGACGAAACCTAGAGTTGCCGTGGCAAAGAAAGAAATTAATTGAACTTTCCTTTAAAATCCTGTCGCACCTGCTGGCATCGTCCGGCCCCATAGATTTGAGGTTTGAACAAGGTTTGCTTGAGGTTTGTACATATGAAAAACCAGCATGCCAGAGCTTTGCCACTTGAAGTGTTCCTGCCATTGTAAAGTGTCCGATGGGACGTGTATTCCGAGTTTGTTCGAGGTTTGTACATATGAAAACACAGCATGTTAGAGTACTGGCAGCCAGCGTGCTTTTCTTGAGTCTTTTCCGGGCGGGTTGATGCTTGCTCATGTTGCCGGAAGCGTTAGCACAGACCTCAATGTTTGAGAGAGAATGGCAAATCCATGTGTCTCACAGGCAAATTGCCATTCAGCAACTACTGCGTCAGTAGTCTGGCTGCTGGCTTTAGATTTCATCTTTACTCTATGTGTATCCCCTTGCCCCGGAATTTTAATATTGGATGTTGTGCAAACGAGAAGCTTCTTGGATTGATCGCACACCGGCGCGTTCGATTTTTCACGTTTATGTTTGTATCAACATTGGTCTTGGGGGCAGAGGGGGGGAGCTCGTTGAATCTAATTCAAGCTTTGGAAAGTATTGTGATCCTGGAGACTCATAAGTGTACCTCCTCAGTAGTAAACCAGCAAAGTGATTTAAATACTCACCATCTTCTCTGGGTCAAACGTGTGCTAGCCAACCATGAGTACCCCATGGTGACCAGTGACTTCTCTGACGTTGGGTCTAGGTAGCTTCGGCCTCGGTATCGATGAGTGGCAACCGTGATTTTTTTTCCTTCCAACGCCTTCATGGCTTCCGCCAGGTCGTTTAACATGTTTGAGAGCATGTTGCAATTAGGATTAAAAGCTTAATTAAGTTACGCAAAGGCCATTCCTGTAGCGGCCGCAAAAGTAAACTGGTGGAGGACCGATACATAGTCCTATGGCTGTCACGCTCAGCAAGAAAAACCGGAGAAACACCAAGAAACCAAACAACAAACAAAAACCGAAACAAACAACCAAAAAACCACCCACACCAAAGAGCGGTGACATGACAAGTACCAGTTTATGGGTGAAAAGATCCATAAAAGCAGGAGGTGATAACTTAGTATCACCTCGAAACATGCATAATGACATCTTGTGTGCCATATGGATGCAGGCTCATAGAAATATGCAACAACGAGACCAACCACAAAATCACAATGGGCCACTCCAGCGGGTGCAGGAAGCAACAAGGATCAATGCGGAAACCAGGCATCTCCCCAGCCAGGATCCCCGAGATCACAAAGAGCAGCCTTCACGGCATGACATTCACCCTGACACTCGATGAGTGGCAACCGTGAGAAGTGTTTTTGTGTGTTTGTTTTCTGTTTGTGTTTGGTGCTGTTTTTTGGTCTTTGTTTCTTTGAGTGTTTTGCCGATTTTTCTTGATGAGCGTGACAGTGCATAGGACTATGTATCGGTCCTCCACCAGTTTGCTTTTGCGGCCACTACAGCAATGGCCTTTGCGTGACTTAATTAATCAATTAATCGTAATTGCAACATGCTCTCAAACATGTTGAACGACCTGGCGGAAGCCATGAAGGCGTTGGACGGAAAAAAAGAGTGGCAACCGTGAGAACCTCGCGTTGTCCTCAAGTCCTTGTTGGAATTGGGCGAATGTGGGGGAGCGTGCTTTTGCGGCTCGTTGGGTGTAGCTTCTAGAGGAACTCGTTGTAGCCTCCGCAGGTGCTACATCATCGCTAGTGTCCGGCTGGATCATCTGGAATGACCGGATAGTTCTTCTGTCTTGTGTGATTGTTGGTAAGCGCTTGGAGGAAAGCATCGGGAGTATTCACTAGCGCCTAGGCTTCACTGCAGCCAATAACCAGGCAGAAGATGGACCTGACCCGTCGAGCAGCCATTCGCGCATGCAAGCATCTGAGAGCCATGGTCAACCAACATGGTCCCTTGATCCAATCAGCGCATGAAACTGCCAAGTTCCACACGTAACACAGCAAAGGCACCACAGCAGCCACCGCTCATTACCGCCCGCAGGCAAGTGAACTCCCAGTAATATTGCCAGAACTGACATCTGAGCTTTTACACTGCCTGTCAACACTTTAAGGAACATGAAATAGAGGTGGGGAGCTCTGGTGACTTTTTGCCAGGGGCCCGGGCATACTGGTTTAGGGAGCTGTATCTGGCCCTCAAAGTCACAGCATCTTTCGACCGATCGCAGTCATACACACGAATCATTGACGGACAAGTCAGATGCATCACCCCTGATTTCAAGCCCAAGGACCTGCAGACAGCATGGAACGTGCAGTTCATCACCGTGTTTGTCTCCGCATGGATGATTCCCCAATATACCACAGCCCGCGTAGAGAAAGCATCAAAAATGCAAGCTCTGCAAGTACAATAGGGGTGAAGTCCGACCTGGTTTGAGGATATAACAGCTACCAAGGAGCCTACATCTCAGATAGAGTAGGACCCGATGCATGGCTTCAAACTGGTAGTCAAAGAGGAAGCACAGCCTCTCAAAGAACAGCCTGAATTCCCCGCATTAGCGGAACTGGCCAAGCGAGGCTTGCTCGCGCCGGACACGTGGAACTGCAAGCGAGCACATCAGCTTGAAGGTCACCATTGACGTACCAATGCTCGGAACAATCATTGAACAAAACGGAGATGGACTCCTCGAACAATCATACATGCCACTAGGCTGGCCATGCATATCGACGGAGCTGTCGACAAAACTGTGCCCATCGGGACGCGACCTGCAAGAGGTTATGATTTGCTAGGTGTATGACCTAAAAAGAGACTTGGTTAAGATCAATCACAAAGCACCCCAATGGTCGCATAATGCAGTGTGAATAAGAAAGAAAAAAATCAAGGCCAGGTTTCACTCTGAAACAGCTATGGGCGGACTCGGAGCAAAAAACGCAACCCTCTTGCGAGGTGCAGGTGGAAGCAGCTAACCGGGAAGCAGCGAACACAGAATGGGATGATAGTGACCAAGTGCTTCAAGCAGTCAAGTTTACTGACAAGAGAGCACCTGCTCTCCACGACCTTGACGAAGACTTACAAGCCGCTGGCTGTTTTACGGAAGTCATTTGTGGTTACCAGTAGTACCGCACAAGGCGGTGGCGGAAGTTTCAAAAATAGGAAACCTATAGGAGAGATTGGCTGTTGTGAATCAGGGATGGCAGAGCGAAGCCACTGATGGACCGAAAGGTGCCTGGGGTCTCCTCTCTTTCTCTCTCTTTCTCTGAATAGCTATGTATGTATCTATGTATCTATGTATCTATCTATCTATCTATTTATCTATCTATCTATCTATCTAACTAATCCTATCTATCTATCTAACTAATCCTATCTATCTATCTATCTATCTATCTATCTATCTATCTCTCTATCCATCCATCTATCTATCTATCTCTCTCCATCTATCGATCTATTGTTGTTGTAGTTGTTGTGGTTGGTGTTGTTGTTGTTGTTGTTGTTGCTGTTGCTGTTGTCGTCGAAGTTAGGGTAGTTAAGTTAGTGAAGTTAGTTAAGTTAGTCAAGTTAGTTAAGTTAATCAGTGTCTACTTTTTCGACATCTTCACGTCAAAAAAGGCTCAAAACCCTCAGTTTTTTTACACTTTTGACTTCGAAATGTGCTTCGTGCCACAACGGCGTGCACTTTTTTGACACTTTTTCGACATCTGAACCTCCAAAAGTGGTCCGAGACCGTCAGTTTTTAACACTTGACTTGGAAATCTGCTTCGCGCCACAACCGCGTGCACTTTTTCGACATCTCAACTTCCAAAAGTGGTCCGAACCCCTGGTGTTTTGTACATTTTGACTTCGAAATGTGCTTCGCGCCACAACGGCGTGCACTTTTTCAACATCGCAACTTCCAAAAGTGGTCCGGAGCTGAGGTGTTTTGTACATTTTGACTTCGAAATGTGCTTCGCGCCACAACGGCGTGCAACTTTTTCATCTCTCATCTGGCCAGCTGGCTCCGCACCCGCCGCTTTAGCGAGCCTACTTTTCGACCCTCCGGAGCCACAAATCATTGGAAAAACACAGTGTTTCGCGACTTTCCTACCTTTTCGCGCATCTGCATCTTCTTTCTTCTGAACTTTTCTCTTCTGACTCTTCTCACCTCTGCTTTTCAACTGTCCATATTGTCGGAAGTTTCACTTCTAAACTTCCTTCGATCAGATGGAGGTAGTTGGAGCCAGATGTTATGCGTGGCCTTCAACCAGCAGGAGCAACCAGAGTCACGCTTAACCATTGTCCCATCTCGTACGGCTGACGCCGGAAAAGTGGAAGCAGACCGCGACGCTGTGTCCGCTGGACTGGCCTTCTAACTACAGCCTGCGGCTCTGGCATGTAACAAAGGACTTACACCAATTTGTGGACCAACTAAGGAAGCAAATGAACCACCGTCATATGTTCTCTCATTGGGAGGTCAGTTTCGACAAGTTTACGAGCAGAGTCCTTCACCAGCTACCGGCTCACTGCAGTGTCGAGGGCAAACGAGACAGGGTTATGTAGTTCTTGAGTGGTGGCTAGTCGTCGGAGCTCACTACATTTTGCTTTGAACTTATCTATGTCACTCCGGGGTGGCTTTTTACGTATACGCCTGCTAGGGAAGTCCCGATTCTGCACATGTCTCAAATCCGACAAACACCACTACCTTGAACAAATTACACGCCGCATGACATAGATACCCCTCTCCCCCGCTGTTGCCTTGCAGAAAGAAGCTCAGTTCACTATGGTGCAGAAATAACGATATGCGCGTGTGTCTCTCCGCAGACTGGACAGGTGCATTGTACCCCCTCTTCTGTTTTTGATGTTTCTACCACGGCAGCACTAAGGTCTTGATCACCTTTCGACTGCTTTTTTTGCCTACATACATACCCACCAACTGGACTGGCATATTTTTACATATGGCGACCGGAAGGGCAACTAGGAAGGTCCTTTTGAGCGAAGCCGGTTTTGAGAAGGTTTTCCGGACCCAGAATTGGGTCCGTCGGAGCAAGCTGTTTTGTAGATGATTTTGTTTCTTGTTGGGCAAGCGGGGTGCATAGCGGTTGCTGCTTGAACCCAGTTGGAGGTAGCTTTTGATTATTTCGTTTCGTCTGGTGGCTTGATTGTTTGCTGCTAAAAGAAGGCGCATCAGCCTTTTGCAGCCTGAGGTGATTGCTTGAAGTGTTGCTTGCTGTTGCGGAGTTTGTGGGTTTTCGCGCAGGTGGTCGGCTTCCATGTGAATGATTGTATTGAATACTTTACTGCCCCTTGTTGGCCCCCCTTGCCCCTCTAGACTCCTACCGAAGTTTTCAGCCCAGAAAGAACATGCATTATGATTATGATCTTTTCAGTCAATCCCGTTATTAATTAATAGTATAAATTTAAAACGGGATGGAGTAAGAATCTGCTTAGGGAAAGATGTGGGAAGGTGAAGTATTGAAGGCTTTCTTACTCTGCCATCGTCTCGATATCGTGTCAATTACATTGGGTAATTGAATTAAACCATAGCACGGAGTAGCGGAGTAGCGCGGAGTAGCGAAGGATTGGTGAATGTTGCCGGGGTGGTGCTGCATCACAATCGCCGCATTGGAGCTAGGGAACGGAGACAGCTGATACCACATCTGCGCTTTCAGGTTCCATTTCTGGGGCCGGAAAGTCAATTGAAATCAGGCTTCGCATGTGCGGGCCTCCTCTGTATCTTGAAGCAACTCCAGATGATGGCATTCTCCTACGTTCAACTGAAGAAGCAAGATGGTCAGTGACTTTTGGAAAGAGGATGACTTTATCCAGGATGAAGTTACAATTCCAGATTGGACGGCCGAAGGAAGATTCATTTTGAAAGCATTCAGCGATTCTTCATGGGCTGATTGCAAAACAATTCGCAGGGTTGATCTTTCTCAATGGATCACCTACTCAAAGCATTTGCCGAACCCAAGCTTCAATGGCACTTTCCAGTTGCGAGGCTGGGTTTGATGGTGCAGAGTCTTTTCTTGTATCGCTTGTGCAAGTTTCTTGTTGGAGATGAAAGCGAAGGAAACAGCGACAAGGTGCAACAGAGATTGTACATGGACTCAGCATCAGCATTGGCCCTTATTCGTCCAACTGGAACTGGACGTTTGAAGCACATTCAGATCAAGCAGTTCTTTCTTCGAAATTTGCTGCGTACTGGTGTTTTCCATTTTCAAAGTTCACACGAAGCTGAATCCTGGTGACTTGAACACCAAAGGACTTGGAGAAAAACGGAGAAGGTTTCTTCAGTCCAAATGATGCAAAAAGAAATGATGACAACACAATGAGAAGAATCCGCAGAATGAATCGTGCAACAAGAGAACAATGTGTCCGTTTGATCCAAATGGCAAATGGTAGTTGAAGGGTTGCAACAATGATGCATTCGCTCATCATGATCCTGTGACAGGTGGAAGTGCCAACGACGATGGCGAGCTGCAGATGGTATGGTGGACGCTGGTGATTGGCTGGCCTCTACTTCAACATACTATGGATGAGGATGCATGGCAGTGGTCTACAAGGCACTCTCCGTGATTGCGCGGTTCATTGTGTGTGCGATGATGTTTGCTGCAGTTGGTTTTGCTTGCGCTGGACCAATGGTGTGGAGGCACTATGGCTGGCGTCAGCAGTTTGCTCCACGACATGCGGCATGGCTGATGGGACTGAGGTTTCGAGCATTTGTGAAACCGAGTCTCTGGGTTGCATGGTGGATCTTGAAGAAGGAGATAGTGTACTTAGATGAGCGCTATCGTGAGTCTGGGCAGCGTGGTGATTTCATAGTGGACGTGGAGAACGTGTATGGCTGCTTGGATGAGTACCTAACTGGTGGAAACTATCCAGTGGGTGCTGGTGTGTTGACTCACCAGGCCCGAGACAAGATGATGATGAACCTCAAGAAGCTCCTGAAGGAGAACCTTTTCAAGGAGTGGACTTAGCCGAAGCTGCTCTGAACAGTGTCTACAGGCTGAATGGACAGAGCATTGACGCGGGTCGACACGCAGGGGCGAGTAGTGGGATTCGATAGCACCCTTATCGTTGAATGTTGCAGTAGGTGTAGTTGTCTTCGTTGTGGCGCTAACTTTACTTTGGGCAACATAACTGGACGACCCGGGTTCGAATGTTCATCATGTTTCTGGATGCCTTACTTTTATGTGAACTTGGTCCACTTGATTGGTTGTGACTTGATCTCTGGGTGAGTCATGAGTTTCCATGATGTGCTTCGCGTGTGGACACACGGGACTACATTAGAGATAGGATCTCTGGCTGTTCATGTGGGTTTGCATGAAGTTTATCGCCTGTCATGTGGACACATGAGTTTCGATTTAGAGATGTGAGTCTCTTGCTTGTCATGTGAGATTAACATGAATGTTTGGACCTGTCATGAGGATTCATGACAAGATTGCTAGCTGGCCACTAGCGGTTTGGGCGTAACGGTTTGGTTGCGCGTTTAGCGTAACGGATTGGTTGCGCGGAGGGCCGCGGCGTTGGTGGTGTTCAGTGTTTCTTGAGCACCCACCCGCCCGCCCTGGATTTAAGTTGTCAGCGGCGTGGCTGATAGAAGACGTTTGACCGTGGTAGGCGGTTGTTGTTTCATGCCGCATGGATTTTGAGAATTTCTTGGGTGCAGTGTGTTTTTCCACCACACCGTAGGAAAAAAAAATTAGTGCGGACTCGATTGCGGTTCTGCAGGGTTTAATGGAAGAGTGAGCTGATGCATGGCAATTAAAGTTTGGTTTTGCCTGTTGTGGGGACTGGAGTGGATTTTGGGTGTGAACCTCTTACTGTACAGTTGTGTTTGGACTTCAGCAGAGTTAATAGGACCACAGCAAGGTAGGATCTCGGGAACCTCTGTCTGGAATGTTGTGTTTAAACTTTGGCTGGTTGCTAGGACCAATGTGCGGTAGGATCCCCGGGCAGTTGGTGAAACTCAAGCAGATGAAGAAACTGATCGAACCTACAGAAGACATGCAGAAGGAGAAGATGAAGAAATGGACGACGATGATGACAAGATGGATGTGGAAGAAACTCCTGCTGAAAGGAGGACATGAACTCCAATCAGGAGGAGGTATCTGACCCAGAAGAGTGGGCAGAGACCCACTATGGCAACCTCGATGTGAACAACTACGAGCGTATGGTGGCATTCTCCAGAGCTAATCAGTTTCGACCACGGAGTGCGCTGGAATCTTTGAGGATGAGGCACAACATAGCAGAAGTGGATGGCAACCGGGAAGAGGCCATCAACTATGCCCGTGCGATGTCCGAAATCGAAGCTCTCATTGACATTGCCTAGTTGCTGTGGTGATGCTGGGCAAAGTGGTGCGCAATGAATGCATGAGACAAAACAGAGCACTACGTACTCCAGCTGACCCAAATGCAGACAGTGAGCGTGGCATAGAAAATTTCAATGGAAACTGGAACTTGAATTCAGCACAGTGGCCTGGTAGGGGTCAACCTATAATAGATGTGGACAGCACCAGAAATTGCTGCAGCGCCAAGGTGGGGTGTAAGATTCTAGTCATTGCACTCATGGACATGTACAAGCATGTAGGCTCCAGGTAGTTGAAACGAAACAGAGAAGATTAGCATGGCCAGTTGTCTGCAGGATGACACGCACACACAAATTCGAGTGAATCCGTTGCCCAAACAGTGGCTTAGAAGCGGTTGAGACAAAAGGGTTGGAGCGGTTTGCCAATCCTTGAGGGTTATATGGTGTCGGTTGTCGCTTTCGAGGTCATACAGGTCTTACAGGTCGTAAGCATTTTCAATCGCCGATTCATTTCAACCACCGATTTATTTTGGAGTTTTGCTTCTTCATCAGCGGGACACCGGCTGAGCCGTCCCCTGTACGAGTCATGAACACTTTCATGGAGATGACGGGGTCTCCGGATCCAGCAAAAGTGATGCAGATGCTGCAGAGTATGGGCCCTGAAGACCAGGACATGGACATCATTGAAAAAATTGGTGGACGCTTGTAAGTCTTTCTGTTTTGTTACCAGATGAAGGGTTAAATTTGGAAGATCCACTATGGGGATTTGGTGTGCCCAAATCATTTCTGTTCAGGAGCGAATCATGGAACATGCCATGAATTTTATGAATCGTGGCATTGAGAAGTCTCCAGCGGAAGAGCGAACTCAGTTCAGAAAGGATCGTGAAAAATTCAAGGCCCATCACCGGACCAATGTCCTCATCCATAAACCCAGCGCAACTTTGAAATTAAAAATACCATGAGTAAAACATAGTAAAAGGACATCGTTTGGATCAGGAAACAAATTAGGCTCTTTGATGCCTTTCTTCTTTTCATTTGTTTGGGATTGAATTAGAAACTAGATTCCAAAACCAGTCACCAAAACTCCATTGTTGCCAGAACTTGTTCATAAGTCAATGAAACTCAGATCCAGTCAGCTTCCACAATTTTTTTTCCCTTGAACCCAATTTCCATACCCCAAACTTCAATCATTCCCCTGTTTTCTTCAATTTTGGAACCCACAAACATATTCATAGACTTGTCTTCGATGAACGGGGGGGAAAACCCGGTATTAGTGGGGGTGGTAGGCCAACAGAGCCGCCAACAAGGTGTGCAATGGTTTGTTCAGAGAGACCAAATAATTTGAATTTTTCTTCTGTTTGGGACTGTGGTGACTAGCACCTTGTGGGAAATCCACAAGCCTTGTTTGGGGTTGTCCACTTGGGTTGGAGGCTTTGATTCTCGGGATATCTTGTGTTCATCCAGCACTACTTGGGGCAGGCTGCAGCGGCTGAAATCAATTCTCAGCAGCTGCATTCAATCAACATTCGACACTCCTTTGACACCAAACCCAGCTCTGGTAGTCGAAAAGGACTGCCTTGGCTTGGAAGTGTTGGCTGGGCATGTTAAGCATGGAGTTTAGAGGGATCCAAACTGTTTCCGTATTCATTGCACTCTGCTAGTTTGTTGTTGCTAAATTTTGAGAACGCCCATTTTCTATTGCATTTGGTTTGCCAAGCTCAGTTGAAATGGCAATTTGGTTGTTTTTTTTTGGCGGGAATTGAACATCTCTGTTGCATGCCTAAGTTCAGATTCCAGACTGCCAACTGCACATGGCACGCCTCCTAGAAAACCGGACACTGGTAGCGGGCCCACTCCAGGCTGAAACGGCTGAAACTTAATCCTGTCGAACCCTCCAGTTGGAAGAACCAGGCACAATTGGACATTATTGGATTTAATTTGATGGAAATCCAATGCACACCCATATATTTTCATGTATTTTCCAGGCTTGCTGGTGAGACAATTTCCAAGAGAGTGAACCATCGAGCAGGATCTTTGGTTCCCACGACGGTAAAAGATCTGTCGCTGGGAACCACCCATCGAGGGAAGATTCTGGAAGGCTGGGCAGATGGTGAACTATCCAAATGGACTTACTGTTCTTTTATGGGGACACACCTGCGTTTATCAAGATTCCAACATGCCAAATTGTGACCTGAGATGATAAAACCAGATTATCGAAACAGGTAGTTGGACGATCATCCTACTTATCGGAACTACTGAATGATCATGCTATGAGGGCTTGATTACAGTGGAGTCTAAGGAAGTTCTGGGCTGTTCCAAGATATCCCCAAAGCAAGACTTTGATGGTTCCGATAAAAAATGAACATTTTTCTTGACCAGACTTTTTCTTGTTCATCTGAGTATGGTCAAAAA